>JANZXR010000005.1:19036088-19054066 GCA_027575705.1 Erythroxylum echinodendron
AATGGTGGAATTTTACAAAGAAACCCTAAAAAAAAATTGTACAAGATGCTGTTACTACCACAATAAATGAGGAAGTGGTTGCATCTATGTCAAATATAGTTGCAGTACATGTTACCAAGGCTGATAATCTAGGTCTGTCCAACACTTATCTTGCTATGAATGATGCATGGATTATTGATACAGGTGCTACTGACCACATGGTAAATGATTCTTCCCATCTTTCATCTATTCCTTCTTACTCAACCTCAAATACTTACTGCTAATATAGGAGTTGCACCAGTTATTAGCGAAGGATCAGTACATATGCCAAATTCCATTAATCTTGATAATGTGCTTGTAGTTCCTTATCTTTCTTCCAATCTTTTATCTGTTAGCAAAATCACAAAATCTTTGAATTGTGTTGCAATTTTTTGTCCTGATAAATATGTTTTTCAGGATATTGCAACACAACGGACTCTTGGCTATGGTATTAGACATGGAAACTTGTACTATCTTGACTTGGCCACTTCAAAAAATCAAATACATGATCAAGAAAATAATACTAGTAGGAGTCAAGGAAACTAGGATATGGTGTGGTTATGGCATCATCGCCTTGATCATCTATCATTTAATTATCTTTGCAAATTGTACTGCATATGTACATCAGGTTACAGGTAAACTAGATCCATGAGTTATCCATTGCATATTTGTTGGGTACTCAAATTTCAAAAAAGGATATTGATGCAATGATCCTAATGAAAAAAAATGTAAGTGACCCGAGATGTTACATTCTATGAAGGTATTCCTATTTTTTGGTGGTCATGAGTACTATCTTCGGGGGGAGACAACACTTAATTTATGTTAAGACAACAATCATGAATTTTTCCAAGAACAAGAAAAAATCGATATACAACCAGATGTTGAACTTTCAAATATCTATACATATCCTAACTTTGTATATCTTGAAAATGTTGATGGCATTCAAGAGAATTAAGATAGTACAATTTCCTAAGTCACACCAACGGCTATAGAAATTCTGAATGAGTCTACTAAGGTAATATCATTACCTTCATCTCCTTTAATACATGATGAGAATCAAGATATTACAATTTCCCAAGTCACACCAACGGCTATAGAAATTCCGAATGAGTCTCCTCAGGTAACATCATTACCTTCATCTCCTTTAATACATTATTCGACTCCTTTTAAAGCTGAACCAAGATATTTGATTAGGATAAAGAGAGGAATTCCAAAAATTCAATATGATCCTGATTTTAAAGCTAAGACTAAATACCCCATTAACAATTACACCTCCTCTCATCATTTGTTAAAGTCTCATGCACTTATTGTAAATCAATTATCTCATGTATCCATTCCAAGTAATGTGCAAGAAGCATTTATGGATTCAAAATGGAAGAAAGCTATGAATGATGAAATGGAAGCCTTATAGAAGAATCACACATGAGAACTTGTATCGCTGCCCTTAGGAAAGAAAACAGTAGGGTGCATGTGGATTTTTACAGTCAAAATCAATCCAAATGGAACCATAGATTGCTACAAGGCAAGACTTATTGCTAAAGGTACACACAGAAGTATGGAATTGATTATGGGGATACATTTGCTCCTATAGCAAAAATAAATACCATACCAGTTCTTATTTCCATAGCAGTAAATCAAGATTGGCTGCTGCAACAATTTGATGTTAAAAATGCATTTCTTAATGGAACTTTGGAAGAAGAAGTATACATGGATCCTCCTCCAGGCATAAACTATGATGGAAAAGTATGCAAACTAAAAAGGGCTTTATACGGATTGAAGCAATCCCCTCGAGCATGGTTTGGAAGACTCTCAACTTTCATGAAGAAGAATGGGTATAAACAAAGTGATTCTGATCATACTGTCTTCGTCAAACAAGGGTTAAAAAAGGTGAGTGCCCTTATTATGTATGTTGATTATATGGTTCTTACTAGAAATGACTCAAATGAGATAACTACCCTCGAAGAAAGACTTGCAACTAAGTTTGAACTTAAAGATCTTGGGCACTTGAAATATTTCTTAGGCATTGAAGTTACAAGATCGAGCAATGGAATATTTCTTTGCCTACGAAAGTATGTGCTAGATTTACTAGTAGAAACTGGGATGCTTAACTGTAAACCCGTTGAAACTCCCATTGAGATGAATCACAAGTTATCCATCCAACATGACCAAATTCCAACCAACAAGGAGAGGCATCAAAGATTAGTAGGGAGGCTAATATACTTATTGCATATATGCCCTGACATTGCGTATACGGTAAGTATTGTAAGCCAATTCATGCATGCAATAAGTAAAGATCATATGGAGTCTGTTTATCAGATCCTGCGATACCTAAAATCTTCTCTAAGAAAAGGATTATTTTTTGGTAAAAATAGAGATCAAGAAATCAAGGGATATACAGATATGGATTGGGCTGGAAGTCAAACTGATCGAAAGTCTACATCAGGGTAGTTTATGTTTTTTGGAAGTAACTTGGTTATATGGCAAAGTAAAAAGCAAAAAGTTGTAGCAAGATCAAGTGCAAAGGCAGAATTTCATGGAATGGCATAAGGTGTCTGTGGATTGCTATGGATAAAACATATTTTAAATGATCTTGGTATATGTCTGTCTAAACCTATGAAGTTATTATGTGATAACAAGGCAACCATAACAATTGCAAATAATCCTGTTCAACATGACAGAACCAAACATGTGGAAGGTGATCGACACTTCATCAAAGACCATCTTAACAAAGGTACAGTTAGTCTTCCTTTTGTCACATCAAAAGATCAACTAACAGATGTTCTAACAAAGGCAGTATACAAAAAAGATTTTCAAAGCTCACTTAACAAGTTAGGAATGATTGACATATATTCACCAACTTGAGAGGGAGTGTTCGCGTGAGCAATTTAAGGGAGTAAAATCTATTGTCAACTTTGACAGATTGTGTAAATGACTTGTTTACTTATTTGTAATTAATTGTCATATTTTTAGGCTATAAAAAAGGATCTTGTTGTATAACAATTAGTATAAATATATAGGTTATAATCTTTTGAAAGAATATATAGAATTATTCTTTGTTATCTTTTCTATACAACCTCCTCCACCGTCTTGCTCTCTCGTGTTTCCAACATCCTTCACCGTCTTCTCCTCTCATGTTTCAAGCTTCCTCCAATATCCTCCTTCCATTTCCAACTCCTTCTTGCATTTCCAATCTCCTCTTTATTTTCTATTGAACACCCTCCAATCTTCATGTTCCAGCCTCATCCTTGTGTTCCAACCTCTCCCCAATACACCATCTACCCATTTACTGTATAGTTTAGGTAATTTAACAAAAATGATTCATTTCACTCAGTCCTTTCATTTCTTGTCTCTGTTAATTTGGTGGCTTCTTTTTCAATTCCTTCTCCAAGTAGTGACAACCAGTTAGTTGTTTGGATACAAAGAAAGATGGTGACTATTACTTCAAATTAGTTTTTTATTGATAACCACTTTCAATTTTTCACTAATTGTTCAGGTATTACCATTTTAGTGCCTAGATGACCTTACTCTTTTCAATTTTGTTTGGGTCGTATGGAACAAGAAATTGAGGTTCTCATTTTTTAGAACTAAGTTGAACAAGAAAGAAGATCTATTTACAACTGCAATTTGGCTTGTCTTTTCATTGTGCAAGAAAATATACTCAGTTAAGGAATTGTCAAAGAAAGAAGATTTACTTACTTAGTGGGTGGATGTTTGAGAGATTTAATTTTGAAAAGAGTTCCAAAGGATTTTGATATTATCACCACTACTAAACTTTAATAGGTTTTCGGTGAATTCTGAGTGTTCTTCACAAGTTTTTTATTCATAGTTATACTTATAGACTAATACTCGTGATTATTAGATGAATGAGACCTTGTTTTTTCAAATAATGCACTACAGATCAAAGAGAAATTTTTTCGTTCTACGATCATTGGATGGAAGTTTCCTATATGCAGGGTATTTATCAAAGATTTAGCAGTTGAGGTCTGGGAATGTGTTGTGGTTTAAGTAATTCTACTAACGAGTGGATTACTTTATATCAAAAGGTAACTGTTGTTCACTTCATCGATTCTTACTTTCTGAAAATTTATCATCTCATTTACCTTTGTATGGCTTGAATTTGAGTGTAGATATATTGCTTATGTTAAGTATGAACTTCAGTTGCGTACAAAGATATTCCACATAAACATCTTTGGGCAAATTTCTTTTTGATTACATCATGATTAGTGAAGCATTATATTATATAGAAGATAAAATAAGTCCATGTTGAGCCCCATATATATTCTCCTAATTTAGGATCTGGCTTAACTAGATTATGGTTGTAATTTTCCATTAAATCAAAGAATTTATTACCTTAAGTTCATTTTTTGGTGCTGATATTTTTTTTGCACGTATTTATAAATAGTAAAGAATGTCACATACCTTAATTACATAGGTTTTTTAACGTAATATTAAATGAAAAATGCATGTAATAACTCAGTTATCTTCTTTTATTGTATAGCTAAATGGATAAGAGTTAGATGTGTCATCGAAAATGGTCAACTGAATACGTAGAAGGAGTTAAGAGTTTTATGTAATTTGTAAAAGATCAAATGGGTGATGAATGTAGTATTTGTTATCCATACATCGATTGCTCAAATGTCAACTTCTAAAGACAAATGTGGTATATAATCACTTGCTGATCCGAGGCATAGACAAATTCTATACTCTATAGCTTTATCATGGTGAACGTAAGGAAGCAAGTTGTATTAGAAGTGGCGGTACATATTATGATGATAGTTACAATAATGATGTTGATGATTATGATGTGAATGATGATGGTTATGATGGGATTAACTAGATGTTAGACAATTGTCGAAATTATATGGAGACTATGAATGAAACAGGAATGCCTAACTTAATTGGTAGTATTATAGAAGATAATTTTAGGAAGTTATTGAAATTTTCTCAAGAACAAGATAATTTTGGAAAAGAAACCAATTTTGTTTGCCTTATTTTAAACAAAAATTAAGGTAAATAACATAAAAGAGGAACTCAATTTTTAAGAAATGAATGGTCCTACATTACTAATCATATATATCACTACAATGGGATGATTTTAATAGGTTTCAATCCCTCAAATATATTACTGATCAAATGATTTTTCTCAAATCAGATGATCCCTCTAAGCTGCCAATTAACTAGTTAAGGAGCTAATTTCCTATTTTCTACCATATATGAAGCTAACTTAAGCTTCCGGAGAGCTTCCTTCTAGAACAATCTAGGTATAATTAATAGCAGTGGCAATCTAGCTTGGATGTTGAGTGGAGATTTTAATTGCATTCTTAAGAATGAAAAGCTGAAGGCCTATTTATAAGTAGGAATACCAATGGAAATAAGCTCTCAAATACCACAACTACATTGGGAATA
Source organism: Erythroxylum echinodendron (assembly GCA_027575705.1). Taxonomy (NCBI): domain Eukaryota; kingdom Viridiplantae; phylum Streptophyta; class Magnoliopsida; order Malpighiales; family Erythroxylaceae; genus Erythroxylum; species Erythroxylum echinodendron. Next base: position 19,041,513 of record JANZXR010000005.1, read on the forward strand.
ATATGTTTGAGCTAATATAGTTAATTGTTCACATGGTCTAAGAAGCAGGTTAGGGTTGGTTTCATGAAAAAGAAGTTAGATTGAGTCCTAGTTAATAATCTTTGGCTGACCACTTTCCCTAATACCTATGCTAACACACAGAAACACCAACAAGATCACTACCTTAATAGATAATAAAGCGAATATTCAATTGAAATAGACAACCTTAAAATATATAACCTTTAACTATTATAATGAGATATTAGGTAAGAAATCTATCTACTCCTCTTTAATGCAGGAAGTAGAACTATACATATATAATAGATTGGATGAGGAAGCAAGATCGTGGCTCATTAGTCCAATCACTCCTGAAGAAGTTAGAATGGTGGTCTTCAACTTTAACCCAAATAAAGCACTAGGCCTGAATGAGTTTAGTGCTTTTTTTTCTAAAGGACCTAGGATATAAAGGAGGAATACTTATATAATGTGTGATGGAATTTTCTAAAAGTAAAAAAAAATGCTAAAGGAGCTTAATAAAACATTTCTATGCCTTATCTTTAATAAGGATAACCCCACTTCTGCGTAAGACTATATGTCAATTCCTTATTGAAACCTAGTTTACAAGGTGATTGCTAAAATATTGGCCAAAAGAATAAGGAGCATTCTTAAGCCTACATTAATGATTGTCAGGGGGCTTTTATTGAAGGAAGGAGAATGAGGGTAACTTGTTGTTGGCTCAAGATCTCTATAAGGAATATCTACTAGTCCTAATATACAGAGTTGCTCAATGAAAGCAGATCTTTATAAGACGTTTTACTCATAAGATTAGGGCTTTCTTATTAACTGCCTAAAAGCTTTCAAATTCCCATAATTATTCATGTCTTAAATCATAACACATAGTATGACCACTTCCTTTTCTATCTTGGTTAATGGTGAGCCAACTTTAATTTTTAAAGGGATAGAGGAATTAGGCAGGGAGATCCTTTATCTCCCTACCTTTTCACCATTTCATTAGAAATTTTTTAGAATAACTAATAAAAAGCATTTCCAAACCAAGGGAGTTTAGATATCACTATAAGCGTAAGGAAATGAAACTCGTTTTCCCAACCTATGTAAGTGACCTACTTTTCTTCTATAGAAAATGCCCTCATTCTATAAGATTCATTATGGACTTAATGAATCTATTTTCAAGAATGTCTGGATTAAGGATCAACTTAGAAAAAATTGTTTAATGATATCAGCCAGTGGAATTAGTAACTCCTTACTACATTACATCTCAAATCCATGGATTTCCTTTTACAAATTTAGGTTTGTCCATCTTCCCTAGAAATCCTAAGTACAATGATTGTTTAGAGATTATAAAAAAAAAACTAAAAGAAGGTGTAGTTTAGCAAAACATATTTATATCATTTGCAGGTTGTATACAATTATCAAAACATGTGCTTGCTAATCTTCACACCCATTAGGGCTCTAGGATAATTAAAAACATGGAGAGAATTTATAAAAGATATTTATGGACTGGAGATATTAACAAGATATATAAGGCTAAGGTTAGTTAGGATAAAATCTATTCTCATAAAGAAGAAGGTGACCTAGGGATAGTGTCCATAAAAAAAGAAACAAAATGCTCATGGTTAAATAGATATGGAGACTTATGTATGAAAAGGAAACTAGTTAGATCAAACAGGTACACACATATTACCTAATCAATAACAGCTTCTGGAACTTGAAGGAAAAAAAGGAGTATTTATGGCCTTTCTTGGACATGTTAAGACTGAGGGAAACCATATGTCCTTATATAACAATGTAGGTGGGGAATGGGATAAAAACCTAGTTATGGTATGATAATTGGTGCTAAATTAGCCCTTTAGATCAAAAAGCTAAGTTAAAGTATATGATAAACATAATTACATTATCTTTTATAATGGAGGTAATTGTTCAAAACCAGAGAATTGGAAATGTGCATATAAAGGAATGAGTTTTTTGTACAATAACATTATTAGATATTCCTCTAATCTTGATGTAACACCCACATACTCCCTAGGAGGATATGTAGATGCTACACAAAATAGAACAAAAATAATCCAAAACATACTAAGGCATTTCCAGAAAGTCAAAAAGCATACATTTCATTCATCAATAGTTGGGTCATATTCCAAACGTAGCATACACATGGTACTTATTATAGATAAGCCTTAAATCCAAGTTCAAACTATATTAAGGTTATTATAAACCACTAAACAAAACATAAAATACATGTCTCATTACATTGAAAAATAGCTCAAAAACAAGCTAAACATTTTCAAAACAAAACAAAATCTTCCTGGCCACTGCGGTTGTCTTTATCCCAATTTCAAGTCTTCTTATAAAAACCTACACGGAGGCAAAACCACCGTGCTAAGTACATAGCTTAGGGGAAAATAACTAAACAATATATAAATTGGTGACTGTCACTAACAGTCATCTAGCATTCACATATACAGAATCCAATCATATCACCAACAATCTGTAATTGTCCATATCATGGAGTAATCCAAACATTGTGTGTCTTAGAACAGAATATGATTTATTAATACAGAACATTCTTACATCATAACAAAACTCATAAATATTATAATAGAATGTACAGGTATTAGAATTGAATATCATAATAGGATATAATCCTTTAGATCAAAATCTGACTTGTATCAGATTAGAATATTTTTTGTATTAAATCAAAGCTTATCTTATATCAGATCAGAACTTGTTTATATCAAAACAAAACATGTATCAAAATATAAACATGTTATCCTGCTAATCCTTTTTATAGAAAGTGAGTAACGGGACTAAAATAGGAGAGACTTATATCTCAGACACGGAAGTGTCTTTATTAGGAGACGCCGGATCGTTAATATCAGGAGACACCGAAGTGTCAATATCAAGAGATATCGAAGTGTCACAGGAGCAGCTGCAGACCCTTCTAGGCATTCCTATTTACCCACAACTAAGACTTAACAGTTTTAAAATAATCTATTTTAGGTTTCAGAATCACGAACAAATAATGTAGTATATAACATATGTCTTTATCACATTTTTCTCTAATTAAAAATACTCGTTGCCTTTTGGTCAAACTCAATATGCCTTATAAAAAGCATTTGCATCAATATACCAATGAAACATTAAGTCATTACATATAACATAACATTATAGAAATTCCCAATTCTCAAATATCCATATCTAATTCACATCATATAAAACTCTTGGAACACATTTGTATTCTTAAAAACACATTCATTCATCTTGAACATACCATACATTTCAACATTGGTCACATTATTAATTAATCACACTTTCTTTAACTTATTACATCAATTAATAGTCCATAACTAGATTAACTTCTACTCAATTAATCTAGCATCATCTAGGCTCATTTTCAACCTCAATTAAGTTCAATTAAACCATTTTTAAGCACCTTAACCTTATATAGTCAACAATTATCTAAAACCAATGTTTTCCCTTCCTAAATACTGTCATCCCCACGATTGGGACAAAATCTAATCTCCCATTTTTCCTATAATTTTTCAGTTTTTCTCAGGACAGATTTTCAAGTCAATTTTGTATAGCCATTCTAGCATAGAAAATGAGGTTTCTAGGCAATATGTTCTTCTAAATAAATGTTAATACATGTATTAATATTTTAATTAACTAAAGTTAATACAATTTGGTTCATTATTCCCAAAGTTTTACCCAAAATACTGCAAACTATTCTCAAGCAGTGACAATAACCAAAACTCAACTTTAATCCAAATTTCAAAACCTTTAGAGACAGAACTACAATTAAAATCATCTTATTTGGATATCTACAGATCAAGTTATGGCTAAAACACCAATGTTTGTTCAGTGAAACCATTATAATAAACTCACTTCAATCTTATTAAGCGAAAGTAACACCAAAGACATATGCAAATTAACCAGCAACGTCCCAATTTCATCTAGGATACTTCTCTTAATATAATCCCTCATGTTACACTTAAAAACCCAGTTCAAAAATCATACATTAGACAATGCACAAATCATAGTCTTTCATGTATCAAAAACTAAGGCAAAATCTATCATACAAGCATCATTTTCCTGACCTCATTGTATCATCTGCTTTACACACATTCTATCAAGTCTAGAATTCCCTTACCTTCTTTGACTCCAAAGAATAAGCTAAACTAACCTTCCAAACAACCAACACAAGTCTAAAATCCAAGTGAAACTAGGATGCTCTTACAACATCAAAAGACAGCAATATAGAAGATAGCCTATAGTAGCTTTCTTGATGCAATATTGACAATGTGTATCGAGTGCACTGTAAAATTCACCTGACTCTGCACACTAAAATTTTTAGTTATGGTGAGTCGGGATCAAATCTACAAGGAATGTTCGGTTAATCTTTGTAACAAAATTAATTGATGCTAGGAAAATATATGGGCAATTTTTGGATTTTTAAGCAATTTAGAAATTAAAAATAAAAGTAAACTATCAAAACAAATTAAAATAAGCAATCGAAAATTAGAAAAGTGTTGAATATAAGTAAGGTCCGATTTTAGGGTCAATCTTGGCCTAAACACAATCAAGCATATTTCTTCATCCTAACGTCTTTACAACTCTCTTTGGACTATTGATCTGAGACTAATAGAATGCTCTACTAATCCCGATTTTCCCTTAGGTCATGTTTAATCAAGATACGATCGTTAATTAAACCTAACTACCAAATAACCTAGGATATGATCTTTAGATTCAATTTGGCAGTCGCATTACGAATTGAAAAATGATTAATATAGGCAGTAACCTCACACGTTCGAGTTATTTAACCTAAGTTATGTTGTTCCTAATGATTAATGATCATTAGATGCTACTCACATACGGAATACATTCAATGTTTTAGCAATAGGTTTGAAATAAAACAATCAAAATAACATAGTAAGATCATTTATCCCAAAACCTAATCAAATTAACACCAACAACATAACAATCCAAAAAGAAATTATAACCTTAAAGTGATAAAAATAGCTTAACCGTGACTTGGCATCGATATTCCCATTGAACCGGCGTCGGGAAGCTAGCCTTCCATCTCCATTTTTATACTCCGAGTATGAGTCATCTTCTCCATTCTTCGGTGGTGAAAAACAAAGGAAAACCTAGCCTTCTCTCTATTCCACTCTAATGCTCTCTTCTCCCTTTGCTACTATTCATTGACAGGTCAAATTAGCATTTTTCCACCTACATTATTCATAACTTCTCTTTCTTGTAACTCTCTACATGCCACTCTTTATTTTTTTCTTTGTTTCTTCCCACGTTAATGCTCTCTTTCACTGTAGCTTGATGTGACAATTTAAGATGAGGGTTTTTGGTCTAAGCTCACTATTCACGTATGCTTAAAACCGTTAGCTATCTCTTCTCCTCTCCTGCTATGTTAAAACTAACCTCACCACCTCCACTCACATTTTCTTCACCAACAAAGATTTGGTTCTCATGTTTAGCCCCCACACTCCACATTTTATTCTCTAAAATGTAGCAAGACAAAAACTATCTTCGAAGTCAGGAGAGTTGGCTTAACTGAATAGATGATCTAGCCATAGCTCTCCTTCAGTCTTCCTCCTTCTTTTAGCTATACCTTTTTTTCCTCACTTTAGCCCCTCTCTAACTGACACTTCCTCTCCCTTTTTCTCTTATTTTATAGCCCCCTCCTTGGCTCATGAGGTAGCTAGGTTTTGCCAAAAATAAGAATAGAATTGGACAGCTAACATTTTAAAATTGAAGAAGACCCCTTGCTGTTGCTATCCACTTTTTGTCTTATATTCCAAGCTTGGTCACGTTTTTTTCCATCAAATATCTTGCATGGGATAGCTCGTGTGTGTGTGGTAAAATGGACACGATCTCACATTAGGTGGCTTTATCCTCCCATTCTTTTCTTCAGCCATCCATTCACATATAGCTATCCAACTCCTTCGATTTTCATAATTTTTTCATGATGTTATCCACTAAATTCACGTCCAAGTGCATCCTTTTGCTTGCTTTATACCTTGAATGATTAAATAATTGGAAGCAACCCTCATAACCATGCAAAAACATGCCATGAGCAATTTGATCCTTCATTCTTTTATGCTTTATCTCATTCTTTTATGCTTTGTCTTGCCTTTTCTTACTCTAATCTTCTTGTTTATTGTTCCATGAAGACAAGTGGATGTGAATTTTTGAGAAGATGACTTCAATGGACATGCTTTAGTTCTTGCACTTTCGTTCTTCCACTTTCAAAATGTACCTAAGATCAAATATGAGCTAAAGTGAGTATGCTAAGTATTTCTAAGGCATTAATTATTGGAGTTATGTAAATCTAGTACCCTGGAAAGCAAGTGTATTTACTTATAACTTAATTTTCTTCCAGTTACTTTTGTAATGAAAATATTTATTATTAATAAAACAAAAGAGTTTGGGTTTTATGAGCATTATATATCTAGTCATAAGGTACTGAGATTCTTTTGTAAGTAATATACATATACATAGAGATGTATGGGAAACATGTATATTATTAGAATCTAAATTAATTGATTCACAGTTGAATAATCAAGTTGGTCGCTTGATTATGGTTTAGACTGTAGTGTTGCGATCTATCTCCATGTAAGTAAAGGAGTTTACTTCAAGGGAATGATGAGTTTTGTAATATCCCCTCACCTATGGCAAGGGTATTTTACTGTTTTTATTATTCAATTGTTATGATGCCATGTGGAGTATTGTAGTGATTGCACGTAACGCTCCCTTATCATAGGATATGTATCGGAATGACCTACGGGCGTCCCGATGCGTACCCTACGGTAAGGGGGTGTTACAAGTTTCATATCATGATAGTAGTTGACTATCGATAATGGCACTAGTAAATGAATATGGAATCATGTATGTTTTAATGAATAAAGTAGGCCATTACTTTAATCTTAAAACATACATTTTAGCGTGTGCTTATTATGAACCACAATCTTGATGAGTGGTGAACTCAAATGTGTTTCATTATAATTCTTGATATAATCGGAATGTATTTTTACAGAGTATTAATCCAATGTCTGCATGTTGGAATTATAAATTGAAACATGTATCAGGAAAAATTCACTCAAATAAAGAGTTTATAGTGCTATCATCACTTCTAGATGTTTTATGGAAATTGATGATTAAACTAGCGCTAAGAGTTTGATGGGCTAGCTACCCATCAAGTCTTAACACCAAGATGAGATCTTGTGTGTTAATCACCATATAGAGTAAAACGAGAGATCTAGAAGGAAAACCAATATAAAAGCAAAACAGTAATTTTACCCTTTATTGTGCGAATGGTTTTAATAAGGTTCATAATAGGGTTGCAATTGGACAACTTATTTAAAATATGTGTTCTCATAATATTCAATAATTTAAGAGTTCAACTAATTTTCTTTAGTGGAAGGACGTTTAGTTAATAAACTAGAATTAATTATAATGAGATTAAATTAATTATAGGCTTATTGGAGCTTGAATTATCTAAATCCAATAAGATTTCCCACTTGGCTTCAAGGAAGGTTATCAAGCAAAGTAAGAAATATAAATGGAGGTTTTAAAACCCGTGATTGAATGTTGGGCTTGCACTAATTAATGGTTAATTAGAATCCCAAATGAACATTTAGAAATGGGCTAGACTTTGGTTTAATTTGATTAATTAGATTAATTAAATTAAAACAAAATTCTTAAAGAAATGAAAGGTGCAATTTTGGTTTTATTAGGGTTGAATGTGCAGCTGCACATTTAGCATTTAATTACTAAATAAAGATGGTATTTATGATGCTTTATCATATTTAAATGGAGTGATGATCTTACCATTAAATGGTTTAATGGTTGTCTTTTAATGATGGTATAAAATGTAACCTTTTAGCATTCAATTGATTAAAGATGAAAGATGTGCATTTGATGGATCATCTTCCTTCTTTCATCACTAAAACTGAAATTGACATGTCATTTTAGGTTATTGGTCTTTTCATATAGCCATATTAAAACAAATGAGAAGAGTCTCACTTAATGGCTTCTTTATGTTTTTATTAAAGAATGAAGTGATGCATTGGATGCTTTCCACTTCTTCTTTCTTTTCATGCATAACCGAAATTTAAAAGGTGTAAGATAGGTGTTCTTGCATTTTTTGGACTCTCTCTCCTCTCTTGCATGTGTTGGACAAAATTTGCATGAGATGTGTCTCATCTTTGGCTTCTTTCTTCTAAGAAAAATCTCCTCCAAATATTTCTTCTCCTTTCCCACCAAAGGATCTTGTTAACCAAGTTATCTAAGAAGAACAAGTGGTAGATCAGATTGGTTAAGGATACAAAAATAAGGAGAGGATACATTGACAAAAGAAAGGATTCAAAAGCAAGGCTAAAGCTAGGAGAGGATAGTAGCAAGGAGTTAAAGCTGTAGCAAAGGAGTCAGTAATATAATCTCCATCTTGTTCTTATGATAATTATTTTCCATATACCGTATGATGTATGGCTTAGCATGTTAATTTTGTTGTCTTGCTTTCACTATGTTTTGATTTCTAAAAAAGTTTTGAAATCTACCGTTTTAGCCAAATATTGCATGTTTTATTTTCCGATCCAACATTAATCACTAATTGTAGTATATCAAATGAATTAACATTCAAACACATATAAACTTCCCCCACACTTAGCTTTTGACCATCCTCGGGCAAATCGTCAAAATCAAAATCACAAACCAAAACTTTTATTTATTTTCTATATTTTTGAAGAATAGATAACCATAAGTAAAGATGAATGACTTTCAAAACCTATAGCAAAAACTCAAAACAAGATATTTCCATGGGTACACTCAAACACCATTTATGATCACAACAATCCATAACTTTGTATATCATTTCATTTCTCTACCACTAAAAGTCACATGTACAATCATGAATCAAAGGCCTTTTCTAGGGTTGTAATATGGGTAAGGATAAGGTGGGATGTATTTTAGATAATTTAGCATAAAAGCCATCAAGCTAGTGAAGTAAAAGTAACACTTAATGAGATATCAAACGCACGAGTTAACATTCATTCAAAACTAGGTACTGTCAGCCATAAAGAATGTAATAACTATGTTTTACAACTCAATTTAGCTCTCACACCATAAGCCATATGAACATAATATGATGAAATGCTCCATCCAACATAACATCCTCTTCATATGCCATAAACTCAAACACCCAACCAATGCAACTTAAGGAGGATAAACTATTAATTAATAACCTCTCACAACAATTGCATTGCCTCCTTCATACTTTTTATTTAAACATTTTTCTTTTTCTTTTTTCTTTTCTATTTTTTTCCTTTTTTCAAATATAAAACTGAAAGAGGCTACATCAACATAGGCTTCATAACATGACATTTTAACAAATTTAACCAACCTACGAGTAAGCATACCCCCACACTTAGAATTCTACACAATCACATTCATCAAGAATTAACAAATGCTCCACTAGCTTTAAGACTTAGGTAGGTCATTTAGTTATGTGCTTATAATGTGGTTTATACTAAAGAAAAAGGATAATAAAGCTCAAATGGGGTTAACAAAGGAAAATTCACATAGTTGGGTAGGCTATTTGACTAATGTATCTCATAATAAACAAAGAATGCCCAATCATTTTCATAAAAATGCATGTGATAAAAATGTGGTCTCAAATAGAAAATAAAAGCAAAGTAAGGATGTATATGTCATGAAGGTCACACATAACAAACAAAACAGTGAGACTAATATAAATGTGTCAATCTAATACAACCCAAAACCTTACTGGTTTTTGTCCATCACTAATCACCGCTCTTCTAAGAATAATGTAAATTAACTAATTACAAGAGTAAAAGTACATGTCAAATTTTGCTATGTATTTTTCTAGTCAATTCACGCTCTAATGATGACTAAATAATCTTAAAAGCAATAGAAAATAAGAAAAATTTTCGATTTCATTTTATTTTGAAAACTGCCTAAGAAGTCACATAAGCTACAATTAAGCTAAAAAACATGCATAAAAACTAATATGCCCAACCCTTACACTTTAAACTTACATTGTCCTCAATGTAAAATCAAATGCAAGAAATGGAGTAGTTAACAAAAATAGCAAATGTGAAAATGTAAAAGATATAAATTAACTCCCTTTAGGTTGCCTCCTAAACAGTGCCTTTATTTAACGTCATTGGCTCGACTTCTAGTTGCAAGTGTCAAGTGATACTAGTCACATCCTCCAGCATCAACACCTCCAAACCCTCCGTTTGGAAGCCCTCATAATACAGCTTCAAACGATGACCATTCACTTTGAATGTCTTGTCAGTTTTGAGGCTCTGTATCTAAACTACACCAAAAGGAAAAATATGAGTGATGACAAATGGACCAACCCAACGGGCACTCAACTTACCTGGAAAGAGTTTGAGTTTGGAATGATATAGTGACACTTCTTGGCACAAGTTATGGTGTTATTATGATGAAGTCCACTGGAATCAAATTGTTAGCTGGGAGAGCTATTTGGGAACAAAAACAAGAACTGACTCTTGTAGAATTCAAGTAGTTTTCCTATGCATTTATATGTTACGAAGGGAACAAAAATCTCCTTTATGCCTTATATAGGATGCAGACTGAATCAAGACAACATTTATTTTTCAAATTTTCATACATAGACACAATATGGTCTAGGATTTAAGACAAGTTATGATATTTTTATAATGAAATACACTAGAATCAAATTGTTAACTGGGTGAGTTGTTTGGGAATAAAAACAAGAATTGACTTTTGTTGCATTCAATAGCTTTACCATATTGCATTTATATGTTATAGAGGGAAAGGAAATACCAAATTTAGAGATAAAACAAGACCTACAAGATTGTTAGCTACCGAATTAGTCTACTGGATCATAGAAGTGTTAGTGTCAAAGAAGAGAAATTTGAACATTTTAGATAGTGGGAGAAAAAATTAGGATGTCAACTAGCTACAATAAACATGCAAACCATAGTGGAATATGGATTCACACTCAGATACATTCAGTTATAGTTTAATATTGAAAAGAAGAAAAGGTAGAAAGTTTACGAATGTAGTATAAAGTATACATGCTATATTGTTTGCCTACCCACTGAAAAACTTACATATAATAACTATCCCAAGCTAATTATATTAGTTGAGGCTAGGAATTGATTTGTACCCTTTCAAATAAATAGGTGAAATAGATGCGAAAGCCACGTGAATATGATAGAAATAATTCAATAGAGAAGGAGGAAGATACAATCGAGCTAAATTGTGTTAACTCAATATACCAATGATGTCATTTTAAACATAAAAAGGAGATCATTTTTTTAATTTCTTGTTAATTCCTTTAGGTTATGCCTTATTATTATAAAATAATAAGGTTAATTAAAAAATTCTCAAACTTTCATCAATTTTGCAATTATAGCCTGAACTTTAAAAAGTAACAATAAAATGCTATTTTAATTTTTTTCAATTTTATCCTGACATTAGTGTCTTTGTTACTTGATGTGGCAATGCCACATATGTAGGGACCCTAATAAATCAGATATGTCAGTAGTGGATAAGATTCAAAACTTTGATTAATTAAATGACGTCATTTAGTATATGACATCGTTATGTTCAACTGATCTAAACCCCTTCCTTCTTTAGTTTAAAGAACATCAGTCACCTAAATCTATTTACTCTCACTCTAACCTATTTTCTCTCACTCTCACCCCGTTCTTCTAAATTAGTTAACTCAAATATGTTTGTTTTGGTCGACGCTCTCATCCTTTCTAAATCCAAGCACTAGGATTACAGTGTCCAAGGTGATGGAGTCGTCTTAGTTTAAAACATTGGTGCCTAAGATGGTGATGTCAAAGTTAGAGATAGAGTTCGATGCGTTCAATGGTGAGGAAGAGTTGGGGACAAATCCAATAAACCTAAAATGTTGAATGCTTTTCATATAATATCCTTATCAGAGGGCTTTGATTTGTCTCCTTTGTTTGGAGAGACCAAAAAAAGGGAAGAGAAAGATAACATTAGATTTTCCACATTAAGGCCTACAAGTAGTTTTGTTTCAAGGATTAAGGAGGTGTCTAAAGCTGGTAAATTTAGTGTCAAGAAGATTGAAACCAAAGTGATGTTACAAGGGTAAGAAAGTGGTCGAAAAGGGAAACTGGAGATAACCATAGAGATTTACGCCTTGATGCTGTCTTTCCTACTGGTGGAGGTGGAAAAGGACAACCGTGACATATTGGAATATAATCAATTATACAACAAAGATATGAGACCAGGTCCAAAGGATATTTGGTGGACATCTCCTATTAAGAGCTTGACAATTGCTTAAGATAGGACTTGGGATTTGAAAGACTCAATTTCTCATTAATTATTCATGTTGTTCTTGTTAATGTTTTGCTGATTGTGATTGGAAATTTAAGATAAAATTAGAACAGATAGACTTTATCCTTTTAGTCAATTGGTTTCATTGTAACATCCCGTTCTCATATTAAGGGTTAGGACCCAAAATTTCAGTACATATGAGCTCAAAGAGAGATTAAGGA
>JANZXR010000005.1:19059639-19093523 GCA_027575705.1 Erythroxylum echinodendron
TATTGTGTTGATTGAAAATTGTGCTATTGAAACTGATGATAAATGAATATGGATCCAATTTGAGTATGTATTCCGCACGATATGTTAAAAAAAAATTATACCGACTTTTGAATGATTGAGTGCATTAGCACGCCATCCTCGCGGGGCACAGTCTCGGATATCATCAAAGATGTCGGGTTTGGGTCTTGCGGGAGTGGGGTGCTACATTCATCCTATGCTTATGCCTTTTCATATCTGAATTGTGAAAATTTCTCAATCAACTTCTTTGTTGACGATTCTACTTTCTATTTCAATATTTTCAAGCCATCTCTATTTGTGGATTCTGTACAATGGTGGACATGGAAATTGTTGTTTCTATTTGATTCACTTTCTTAGGTCATTTTGTTTACTTCTCTTTTTCCAGTTTCTCAAAGATAGAAATTAGCAATCTTTGTTTAAGATAATCGTATCTGGATTATATGAAAAAATCGTTAAAGAGTTGTTAGCTTAACTAATTTAGAAGGATGGGGTGAGAGTAAGGGAAAATAGATTTAGGTCATAGATGTTCTACAAATTGAAGAAGAAAGGGGAATAGATAAGTTGAACATAATGACTTCATCTACTAAAGTTACTAAACTATGCCATTTAATTAATTAGAGTTTTAAATCTTAACCACTATTGACATGTTTGATTAATTAGGGTCCTAGTACACGTGGCACTACAACATCAGTAAAGATAACTGAGACACTAACCTCGGGCTAGAATAGAAAAGAATTGAAAGTTTAAGCGTTTTATTGCTACTTTTTAAATTTCAGGCTATAATTGCAAAATTGATTAAAGTTTGGGATTTTTTTGTAATTAACCCAAAATATTATGTCATCATTGTAAGGAACTTTTGTCTATATATTTAGAAATAAAGATTTTTTTAAATTTTTTGAAAAACTCTAACTATCAGCTTTTAATTTTGTCCTCAATGACTCTAAACGTAGGAAAATAACTTGCCTAAAATTATTGATTTCTTCGTAAATTAGTTGAGTTCATGTTGTTATTATTATTGTATCGCTTGTTTTTAATCCATTTTTTCTCTTCATTACTTTGTCTTTAACAACTGATGCATCTTGGTGGTTTTTTCTTGAAAATGTTTTTGCTTTAATCTTAAAATTGGTGCTCTTTTGATGTTAATTTTTCTACTGTTAATTTTTGTATCTTGAAATCTATATTATTTTGGTCTGATTTTCATGAAATTAGTGTAATACCAAAATATGTTTGCATTACTAGAAAAATTATATAAGCTAATATAAAATCACTATTAATGAGTTTGTCATTAAATGATTTTTCTACTGTTTCTAAACAAACTTCTCCTACAAACTTGTCTAGTATAGCCTAAAAGGAACAAAGCCAAACAATTTGCTTTATTATTGAAAACAATTGTAATAGTTGTATGACAACAATTATACTAAACATCTCTTACTGTAGTATGTAGAGTCTCGAAGATATGTATTCTTAAGTTCTAAACCAAAATTTGTAAGTGCATCTTATTGCTCATTACATGCTCCTTATGCATGATACAGTTACATTACAATTAGCTCCTAAAGCCTTCTATATTGCTTTAGAAAGTTTAGAAGAACCTCAAGTCATGTTAGTCTAAAAATATCTTTTAAAAATTTTCATAAAATTTGTTTACTTTTTCTTTATCAAAAAGCTTGGAAAACAATTAGGTTATAGTAAGTGTTGTTGATCGTGGTTTGGTTATATATAAATTTCAATTATTAACCCTCGATAATTTGCAAGTGTATGGTTCATTAGCTTAGTACCAAAGGTGTCAATCCCACAAGGAAGGAACTAATGTAATTCTAAAATCTAAGGCTAAAAACAAATAATAGAAATTTAAGATGCAACAAAGTCAAATTAAGAATCAAACACGAAAATACTAATTACTAAGTAATTGCAACACACCTAAGAATAAACTAAAAGAAATTACCAATTGAGAGAGAGGGAATTTTACCTATCTTTAATGCTAACTTAACTGACTATAAATTATCGGATTGTTGGTTCCAGAATATCCTGGGGTTGATTACTCTCTCTCAAGTTATAACCATTAACCCTAAATCATAAACCCTAATCAGATTATGGAGGTTCGAATCTCTCAATTCACAACTTATCTAAATAATTAGTTCTGAAGCTCTTTAATAAACTATCGGAAACCTATACAAGTTCTCTCTTCGCACAAATTACCAATCTGATTCAATTCTGGTTTCTATTAAATCACCTAACTTTTGTTAGTCCAATTTAATCATTTTTCATTCAATTCACCTTCTTAGTTTATTATCGAATTATGAAAAATCAAACCATAATAAATCCAATAAACACATAAACAATTAGATTTTTATTAATTCAAGAATAAAATTTCGAAGGTGAGTTTAGAACATCCTCAACATTCTAGATCCTATCATTAACTATTCAATCTAATTTTATACAATAATAAAACTGAAATAATAGGAAATACAATCTAAAATGGATGATGAGAGGCAGTGACATCGGGAAACCTCCTGATCAGGGAAGTGCTTTGAGTCAGCTTCTTCTTCTTTTCTGTCTTCCTTATTTTTTTCCTCTATCTCTCGATGATTTCTCTCTAGGCTTTCTCAAGGTGACTGATACAAAAGCTCCCTTCTGCCTCTTTTCTTCTTTTTTAAATATGCTCTTGTATTTTAGGTAACGTTGAGGTTTTTTGGTGGTACCAAAGGTTTAAAAAATCCCTCAAAATTTAACGTTCTTGAGTGTCAACGTGTCTGCCTAATGCAAGCCACAATCATGGCTCACATTTGAGTCTTATGTCACGATTGTGATCGTGGGACATCTACTAGGCTTCTGTCACGATCATGGGTCTAAAAAATCCCTCAAAATTTAATATTCTTAAGTGTCTATACATCTGTTTAATGCAGGCCACGACCGTGGCCCTACAGGCCACAATTGTGGCTCAAGTTTGAGTCTTATGTCACGATCATGATCGTGGGTCATTTACTAGGCTTCTGTCACAATCGTGGGTCATTGTTTCGACCCGAATGTCTCTGAACTCTGCAATTCTTCAATGTTGACCCTGAAACACTAGCAAACACATCAAGTTACTTCAAAAATATACTATTTAAGCTTAAAAGCTTGTACTAACCCTTAAAACACTTAAAACATAAATAATTAACAAATTAACACAATTCTAACCTAAACACATACTAAATGACTGAATTAACGGCTAAACATATATCAAACTATACCCTAAAATATGATGCAATTTACACTTATCAACATCCCCACACTTAGACATTTGCTTATCCTCAAGAAAACAAAATCAATCAAACAAATCAAGTAAACACAAAACATGCATATGTAATAATAAGAAAATGGCTTAAACTTAGTGAAACAAATTTAATTATGAACACAATCCTTCAAGTCGTTCTAATTTATTAACAAGCGAACTCTGCGTCTAAGAACCATAAACTAAATATACAAACTAATCAAAAATTTAATGTTAAGTCTATTCACCTCTATCTCTTGCACACACACATTGATAATCATTCAGTCAAAATAAAAGTATAGTCATTACTTAATAGATTTTTATGAAAAATCAAGCTACTAACAAGTTTGGTAGGTTTTTTTTATTTGAAAAATTTTTTTGTTGATTTTTCTTTAAGGACATGAACCTATTCTTTTACACGGAGGCAAACATTTGTGATGAATGTCGATCTGATTACTCAACTATGTTATGTTGTTATTAAATTGCTTGGTTAAAATGTCACTATAGCCTTTTTACATGAAAGCACACATCGTGTGATGCATGTCGATTTGGTTACTCAGCTACATCACATTTTCAGCTAGCTACTAACTCTATTCATAACTCGAAGGCTAACGGAATAGTTATTTTATTTAAAATTATAAAACTTTTTTTTGCACTAAATTTTGCCTACCTTATTGCTTTAACTAGTCATTCTCATGAAAATGTACTAATAATGTCACTTATCTAAAATTATAAATGAGTATAGCAAATTCCTAGGGTGAATGGACTAACATCGTATCCTAGTTAACCAATATATTTAGCCTTAAGTAACTTAGGTCACTAATTTCATAAGATAATAAATCTTCACAACCTAGAAGACTATGTTTAAGGCTAAATCTATCCTGTTAAGTCTAGCCATTGATGCATTCACGCAATTCATAACATGCAACCTAAATAAACTATTATATAATCTACAAAATTCACACATAAGGTAAAAACACATAACCCTCCCAACACTTGAACAACATATTGTCCTTAATGTGAAAAGGGTACACAAATACACTAGGGGAAATAAAACACAATATACAAAAAACATAAGAAGAAAATACTAATAAAGATGAAAAGAAAAGGGTTTAAATACAAAATTGTTTGTGGTGATGGAGATAGTGATGGCGATAGTGCTGAAACCAAATCTGCTTGACATTGAGGTGTTTCCCTATCTTATAAGTGATTTAAGAGAGTAAAAGAATTAGCAATCCAAACCATTCAAAATCACTCAAAACTTATTTTAGAATTTAAAACAAACCTAACTACACAACAATTTAAATCTAACTACTAAACGTGCTAATTTAGGGTCATTAGCTTGACTTTGCATCTTTGGAAATTCAGCTCGGATCAATTATGAGTGGCTTGCTTCCACCATTCTTGTTTAACATCAATTTGTAGCCTGTGAGTAAGCTACAAATTGTAAAATTATTAGGAGGACAATATTGATAAAGGTGAGAAAACCAATTAATTTCAATAATGTCCTTTTTTTGAGCAAACTGTTAACAAAGCAAGGAATTACAAAGCTCCCTGAATCTTCCATGAAAACTAGCAGTTAGCTCGATAGGAGGGTTAGTTGTTCTCTGCTTGATTCTTCCTTATTCGCGCTCATCTCCTTTTCTTCCTTAGCTTCTTGAATAGAGACTTCCATAGCTTCTTCAAAATTGATGTCTGTTGTCAACTATTCTTCATCCTCTCGTTCCTTAAAAAATTCGAACATATCATTTTTTTAATGTGTCACCCTCCTCTAGATACTTTATACATCATTCATGTTGAATGTCACTTAATCATCACTAATCCGAATGATGAAGTTCTCTTCATGGACACTGACCTAAGTTTTTTCGATGTTTAAGCATGGTATACCAAAATCTAAGGAATAATAGGGAGAGTTTTCATTCTTTTCTTCACCCTCTTTTCTTATCTCTTGGTCTTCTACAAGATAGGGTTCAGTATGGTCTTCCACTGGCTCTTCTTTTTCTTTCTCATTTTTATGGCTCTTCTTCTTTTTCACAAGAGAGTTGTCTTACTTGAATCTCCAAGTTGTGAATAGAAGCGACATGATTTTCCATTACTTGATCAAATTGCTCTTGCAGTCTCTTCTAGTTCTCTTCCATGCCTATTAGCTTATCCATGATTTTATCTAATTTGGAATCTAATGAACTGGACTTATCTTCCTGAAATTCAAATAGGTCTTGATGTCCTATATGAGTACTTACATTATCACACTAATAGAAATTTGGGTGGTTCTACCACCCCGAAGTGTATGGGTTCATATAAGGATGATGATTTCCTTAACTAAATTCGAGCTTATTGAAATTCGTAAAAGTCCTTTGCTCCTTATAATATATATCCTCCATGATTGTTCTTTCTTTCTCTTTTTTGGGTTCAACTCTTGAGATTCCCCATTGTTGTCTGGTGATATCCAAGTTGATGCATCATCTACTTTATGCCTAGCTTCTCTCTTTTTTTCACAAAAGATAGTGGAAAAGCCTTAGGTTTTAAGAATTAAACTAATCTCCTCCCTGGAAATGGTGCTAAAAACTTAATCATGGTTTAGTTATATGTAAGTTTTAATTATTAATCCTCGATAATTTACA
The DNA here is from genome assembly GCA_027575705.1 of Erythroxylum echinodendron. Taxonomy (NCBI): domain Eukaryota; kingdom Viridiplantae; phylum Streptophyta; class Magnoliopsida; order Malpighiales; family Erythroxylaceae; genus Erythroxylum; species Erythroxylum echinodendron. Next base: position 19,065,529 of record JANZXR010000005.1, read on the forward strand.
AGCGTATGGTTCGTTAGCTTAGTACCAAAAGTTTTAATTCCACAAGGAGGGAACTAATATAATCCCAAAATCTAAGGCTAGAAACAAATAACAAAAATTCAAGATGCAACGAAACCAAAACGAGAATTTAATTCAATCAATCAAACTAAAAATTAAAAATGAAAATACTAATTACTAAGTAATTGCAACACATATAAGGATTAACTAAAAGAAATTACCAATTGAGAGAAAGGGAATTTTACCTATCTTTAAGGCTAACCTAACTGATTATGAATTATCGGATTATTGGTTCCAGACTATCGTAGGGTGATTACTCTATCTCGATTTATAACTATAAACCCTTAATCATAAACCCTTACCAAATTACGAAGGTTTCAATCTTTCAATTCAGAACCTATCCAAATCCTAACTAGTTCTGAAGCTCTCTAATAAACTATCAGAAACTTATGCAAGATCTCTCTTCATACAAATTACCGATCTAATTCAATTTTGGTTTCTATTAAATCACCTAACTCTTGTTAGTCCAATTTAATCACTTTCATTCAATTCTCCCTCATAGTTTATTATCGAATTATGAAATAGCAAAATCAAACCACAACAAATCTAATAAACACATAAACAATCAGATTTTCATTATTCAAGAATAAAATTCCAAAGGTGCGTTTAGAACATCCTCAACATTCTAGATCCTATCATTAACTATTCAATCCAATTCTATATGATAATAAAACTGAAATAACAGGAAATAAAATCTAAAATGGATGATGGGAGGTAGTGACATCGGGAAACTCCTAATATGGGAAGTACTTCGAGTCAGCTTCTTCTCCTTTTCTCTCTTCCTTCTTCTCTTACTCTATCTCTCAATGATTTCTCTCTAGGGTTCTCAAGGTGGCTAATACAAAAGCTCCCTTATGCCTCTTTTTCTTATTCTTTAAATATCCTCTTGTGTTTTGGGTAACCCTAGGATTTTTTCAAGATCCGAAAGGTTGAAAACATCCCTCAAAACTTAACGTTCTTAAGTATCTGCGAGTGTCTTCTGTCATAATCGTGGCATGCAGACCATGATCGTGGGCCATTACCTAGGCTTTTGTCATGATTGTAGGTCGTTGTTTCAGCTCGAATGTCTCCAAAACTCCTTAATTTTTTTATGTTGAACCTGAAACACTGGCAAACACATCAAGGTATCTCAAAAACATAATATTTAAGCTCAAAAGCTTGTACTAACTCTTAAAGCACTTAAAACATAAATAATTAACAAACTAACACAATTCTAACCTAAACACAAACTAAATGATTGAATTAACGACTAAACACATGTCAAACTATGCCCTAAAACATGATGCAATTTACACTTATTAGTTATGTTGAATTTTGTTTTGACTTTACTTGTTTTCATATGCTAAAATTGTTTGCAATTTAATTCAAATTTCATATGAATTGAGTGAAGTTGGTGTGACTGTTGCGTGAATCTTAATTGGATTAATTTGTGAATATGGAATGAACTTAAACAAGAAGAATTGTGCATGAAAATGACAATTATACAATTGCATATATTAACGATATCACAATTGTGGAAGTTAAGTTGTAACTTAACTTGCACATGCACGGTTGTGCATGTGTGAGCCATGGTTGTGAATTACACACCCTTAATGTTTATGTGGCAGATGTAGAGATTGAATGCATAAAATCCTAGACCTAGGAGCATACTACAAACAGAAGAGAGGATGGCAGCGAAGAAACATTTTTCATTCACTCTTCATTCTCTACACAGACATATTCATTTAGCTGGAACAAAAATGAGATAGAAAGAAGTGCAGAGGTAAAGAGAAAGAAGGGAAGTGATAAGAGAAACAAAGAGAATCGGTGAAGAAGAAGAGCAACAGAGGTTAAAATAGTGGGAGCATTTAGTTATATTGGCGAACATTAACCAAAAGCAAAAGCTGAAAGCTAATATAGAAGGATTGAGAGTTGCAGGAGACCACCGTGACTCATTTATAAGACAACCTTTGTTTTCTTACTTTATTCCTTAGTTGTTGCATTGTTATCTATTGTTTACTGAATTTCTTATTTTGTTAGCTTAAACGAACCATACTTTGTAGCTTTTGACAGTTTATCTTGGTTATTTACTTGGTTTACTTCTTAAATACTTCACTTATAATGATAAAGATAGGATTGAAGTGTTTAATGTTAATGAATCTTGTGGAATTCGTTATAGGCTGATATCTTTTTCTTAAGGAATAATGTAGTTATTTTAGTCAAATATGCATGAACAAGGGAGTGTGTTCTTATCTTATGTTTGTTATAGTTTCTGAATTAAATGGATGTAATAGCATGACCAAACTTTGTATCATCTTATTATTAAACGAAGGACTAAGAGGAGAAGTTTAATATGGAACTAGAAACTATCGATGCTTAGGTTATGAATTAGAAATTTATTAACTTAAGTGGCAATTAGTAGTCGAGTTTTCATAATTAATTCGGATAATAACTTGTCAAATACGAAAGTTAGAATTAGTTTATTATTTGAGTAATCTTAGAATCTGACTGTTAATTTCAGTAAGACAACTGTCCAATCATTTCCCCTTAATCATACATAGGAGATTAAATTAGTAGAATTAATTCTCAAGAGTTTTCCACTTTGATTTCTACTTATTTTTACTTCCTGTCGATTCAGTTTACTTTTTAGTTTAATTGCATGATTTTTCTTTAAAGCTTTTGCTCAAAAATTTGGGATAGAGTGTTTAGGACTGCATCTATTTTTACTTTTTGTTTAAGATTAATTTAAGTCAACCAATTTCACCTCGTGGGAAACGACCTGGGTAATTAACTACAACTACCTCGTATATTTGTGAGTAGGATAAGCTGGTTCTTTTAAAAACTTTTTAAGTATAACAAGTTTTTTGCGTTGTTGCTAGGGAGGTGTTTAGTGTTTTGAACTTAAATTAATTTTGATTGTTTTTGTTTACTAAAGTGATTTTGATTGTTTTGTCAATTGTTTTGTTTGTTCAGGTATACATTTTGGCCTTGATATTTCATTGAGATGTTTTAGTAATTTTCTTATTAACTCACTGTTGTTTCTATTTAGGTTATATAAGGAAGGAGGCCTTAGGAAGGCGAAATTACTCCCTTTATTAACAACGTACATCGGATAAGAGAATTTCCAAGGGACTTTAAAGACAATCTCGAGGGACCCCAGCTAGAAGATCAAGAGATGGGTGAAGGGCAGCTAGTAATGAAGGAGTATGCCAAACTGGTAATTGGTACTGCCACTTCATGCATTCATCTAGGAAAGGCAACCAGAAACTATGATTTGAAGAGTATCCACTACAACATGCTGCTATCTTTCTATGGGGTTCCCAATGAAGGCCCTTTAAACTTTATTCGGGAATTTTACACCACTCTCCAGACGTTCCTGCTGGATGGCCTAAATGGAGATCAACTCAATATGAGGTGCTTCCCATACACATTAAAGGATCAGGCCAAGGCATGGTTGATTCTATCTAATTCACCGACTATATAGAAAGAGGTATACAATAAGTTTATAGGAAAGTTCTATTCCCACCAGAGGAATTATGAGTTACGGACGAAGATAGCTACCTTCACTCAGATGAAGGGAGAACCATTCTATGAGGCACGGGAATGCTTCAAGCTTTTGTTAATTCAGTGTCCACGCCATCATTTTCCACTCCATATGCGAAACCAATTCTTTTATGATGGATTATCACAACAATGTTAGTTTACAATGGACAATGCAGCAGGAGGAGCTATAGGAGAGAAGACTGCCGAAGAAACATATGAGATCTTTGAAATGTTGGGGGACAATTCTCAACAAAAGAGTGTGAGAGGGAGAAGAGTTAAAGTTCATAAAGTGATCTCAAATCAAGAAATGGCTATGCAATTGGTGGAGTTCACAAAGCATATGAAAATGGTAACCATGAGACAATCCTATGATGTTCTGAATCAAAAGTATGTGGTATATATGGAACTTTTGGTCATGGGGCTAATGTTTATTGGTATTCTTTTGAATCTTTTACAAGTGAGGAAGAATAAGAAAATTCACTTAATGGTTTTGATCCAAGGGTGCGAAATGATCTATATACAAACACCTACAACCCTGGTTAGAGAAACCACCCCAATTTCTCTTGGAAGTCCAGCAACTCACTAGTACAGTCCCAACCATCATATTAGAACTTTCAAAGGCAGAATCAGTTCCAAGGGCAATCTTCAAGTTAAAACATACCAAGAAAGCCTTCTTAGGAGGAAAGCCTGAATGCGCTCATTCAATTTACCATTCATAACCAAAAGATGAACAATAAGAGATTTGATTCATTGAAAGCTTCTATAAAGAGGGTCAAGACTCAAGTGGGGTAACTCACTACTCAATTACAAAGCAATCAAAAAGGAAAGATAGCCAGTCAATTCGAACAATCCAAGGCTATTACAATTATAAGAAGTGGTAAGGTGATTGATATTCATGTTGAGATTCCTTCTAACATGTCTGATGTAGGTAATCAAGAAGAGGAGAACCTCGTCAAAGGAAAAGATGGGAAAAATAAGGAAAGCAATGGGAACGACTCTTCAAGTCACATTCAAGGAGGTGAAAAACTCAAGCATGCAACTAAGGGTGATGAAGAACTAATACTACATAGGATGACTGATCCTCATAGACCGCTAGTTTTATATCCAATCTACCTTAAGGATCAAAACAAAATGAGCAATTTTTTTATCTCTATAACATATTTTCTAAAGTTAATATTAATTTTCCATTATTAGATGTGATCAGGAATATTCCAGCTTATGTGAAGTTCTTCAATTTGATCAGGAATATTCCAGCTTATGTGAGGTTCTTCAAGGAACTAAGCACTAAAAATTGGAAGTTTGCATTACATAAGAAGGTGACAGTTTCTGAAGTTGCAAGTGTGATTCTTCAGTAACAGCTACCACCCCCCCCCCCGGCCCCCCTAAAAAAATTTAAAGATCCATGGAGTTTCATCAAGAAGGTATCAATGGGTAATGGTGAGTAGGTTAAGGGTATGATTAACTTTTGAGTAAGTATAAACCTAATGCCACATTTTATTTATGTGAAATTAGATTTAAGACAATTCAGACCTACTAAAATGTGCTTGCAATTAGTTGATCGGTCAATCATTATTCAAAAGGAATAATGGAAGATATATTAGTGAAGGTTAGAGGATTGATTGTACCTGTAGACTTTTTGGTTTTAGACGTGGGGCAAATAAACGAGCAAGAGTAAGGAGCACACCATACTCCTTGGGAGACCTTTTATGACCACCACAAACATTTTGATTAATCTGAAGAATGGGAAATTGACAATGACTGTCTTAGGAGAAATAATAGCATTTTCGATCTTTAATGTTAAACCTATCCTTACTACTGTTGTTTATAAAGAGTGTTCTCTTATTAATGAGATTAATGCTATAGATTTTGACTTTACCTTGCAAGAAGAAGAAACAAGGGAGTTATACTTGGTTGAAGAGCTTGACAAGTACTGCCAGTTACTAAACGGTGTTATAGGAGGAGAGTTTGGCGAATTCTTAGAGACAACCTCCAATGAAGAGAATAATATAACCCTACCAAAAGTGGAGCTAAAAGAGTTACCTGATTTAAAGTATATGTTTTTAGGTGAAGGGGAAACACATCCGACCATTCTTACATATACTTTGGATGTTGATCAAAAAGAAAGAACTTTGAGTGAGATGACTCTAAGTGCATACATAGGATTATCCTATAAGAGGGGGCTAAACTAGTGAGAGAGACCCAAAGAAGACTCAATCCTAATAGGTAGTAGGTAGTTAATAAGGAAGTTTTGAAATTTCTTGATAAAGGAGTGATTTATCCAATTGTGGATAATGAGTGGGTGAGCCCAGTGCATATGGTTCCAAAAAAAGCTGGCATTACTATTGATCGAAATGATAAGAATGAGTTAGTACCTACTAGGACTACCACTGGATGGAGAATGTGTATTAATTATAGGAAACTAAATGTGGAGACCAAAAAGAACCATTTTCCTCTCCTTTTTATTGATCAAACCTTGGATAAACTTTCTAAACATGAGTTTTATTATTTTCTTAATGGTCTTTTAGGTTATTACCAAATACTAATTGCTCCTAAGGACTAAGTAAAGACAACATTCATTTGTCCATTTGGGACATTCGCTTTTAGGAGGATGTCATTCGGGCTGTGTAATGAGCCTACAACATTTTAAACATGCATATTTTCCATTTCCTCATACATAATCAAGGTATTTATGGATGATTTCTCAATTTTTGGTACCTCTTTTGATGATTGCCTAAATAAGCTGACTTGTGTGCTTAAAAGATGTATTGAATACAACTTGACTTTAAGTTAGGAAAGGAGTCATTTTATGGTGAAACAAGGAACAATCCTAGGTTATGTTGTATCAAAACGGGGAATCGAGGTTAATAAGGCTAAAATTGAAGTTATAGAAAAGCTTCCGCCACCCACTTCTGTCAAGGGTATTAAAAGTTTTCTAGGACATGCTAGGTTTTATAGGAGGTTTATCAAAGATTTTTCTAAGATAAGTCATCCTTTATTCCAACTATTAGTAAAAAATGTCCATTTTAATCTTAATGAGGAATGCCTAAATGCCTTAATGCCTTTAATGTTCTTAAAGAAAAATTGATCTCTGCATTGATTATTATGGCTCCTGATTGGTATTTACCTTTTGAAATTATGTATGAGACTTTTGATTTCATTGTGGGAGTTGTTTTGGGCCAAAAAGTTGAGACATCTTTTCTTGTGATTTATTATGCTAGCTTAACTTTAAGTCATGCATAACTAAATTACACAACCATTGAGAAAGAATTGTTGGTTGTGATTTTTGCATTGGAAAATTTTAGACCTTATATGTTGGGGTCAAAGATCGTAATCCATTCTGATCATGCAGTTCTTAGATATCTTTTGACCAAGACGCATGCAAAATGGCAGTTAATTAGATGGATTTTATTATTATAAGAGTTTGATGTGGAAATAAAAGATAAAAAACAGAGTGATAATGTTATTGTGGATCATTTATCTAGAATAGCTCCTAATTTGGTAACTCTTGAACAATAAAAGAATTATGCAATTGTTGAGAACTTTCCTGATGAGCAGTTGTTTATTTTGAGTAAAGTGCCTTGGTATACTGCCTATATAAATTATCTTGCGTGTGGCATTTTAAGAACTAACATGACTTCTCAGGAAAGGAAAAGAGTCCTTTACTTAAGCAAGTACTACTTTTAGGATGATCCATACCTCTATTGAATTTGCAAGGATGAAATCATTTGAAGGTGCATTCCAAAGGATGAGTAGGTAAATTTCTTGACCTTTTGTCATGAACTCCACTGTGGAGGCCATTTTGGAGGGAGGAAATTTGCTTCTAAAATTCTTCAAAGTGGTTTGTATTGACCCACCTTGTTTAAGGATGCTCATTTCTTCTGTTTGAAATGTAATAAATGCTAATGAACTGGAAATATAAGCAGAAGAAATGAAATGCCCCTAACTAACCAATTGATTATTGAATTATTCGATGTTTGGGGTATTGATTTTGTGGGTTCATTTTCTAAATCCTGTGGATTTGAATATATACTTGTTGATGTGGATTAGTTGTCTAAATAGGTAGAAGCAATACCCACCCAAACTAATGATACTAATGTTGTTATTAAATTTATGAAGGAAAATATTTTAGCTGGATCAGGATTCCGCATGCAATCATAAGCGATGGAGGAACTCATTTCTACAGTAAGCTTTTTGAGAAGCTTATGAAGAAATATGCCATAACTTACAAGGTGGCAACTCCCTAGCATCCACAAACTTTTGAACAAATAGAAATAAGTAACAAACAGATTAAGGGGATTTTGGAGAAGATTGTGCGCCCATCAGGGAAGGATTGGTCAACAATGTTAAATGATGCACTATAGGCATATCGCACAACTTACAAAACCATCATAGGAATGAGCCTTTATTAGCTTGTTTTCAGGAAGGCCTGCCATTTATCGGTCAAGGTTGAGCATAAGGCATTGTGGGCAATTAAGATGGTGAACCTAAATCTAGATGATGGAGGACGAGAGAGTTTGCTTCAAATTTCGGAATTGGATTAACTTCGAAGTGAGGCTTATGAAAATTCAAAAATTTATAAGGAAAGAATAAAACGCCTTTATGATAAGAGTCTTATAGGTAAGTTCGTCATACGTAGAATGAAAGTTCTGTTATACAATTCTCGATTGCGTTTATTTTTAGATAAGTTGAAATCAAGGTGGAATGGGCCATTTAAAGTAATCATGGTCTTTCCCTATAGAGCAGTGGAATTAGAAAACCCACGAACAAAAGAAATCTTTAAGGTGAATGACCATTAGGTGAAACCATATTTGGAAGGAGCAATTGAGAACAAAAACGTAGAATCCATCAGTTCGAGTGATCCACTTCAAGAATGACTATTTGGGTCATCTAACTACAAGATATTAAAGAAGCGCTTAATGAGAGGCAACCCATATAATTTTATTTTATTCTTTTTATTCCTATTACATGACAGCTTACGTTTTTATTTTTTATTTTTATTTATTTAATTAATTTTCTTTTTATTAGAAAAAGGGGACGGGGCGACTGAGTTAAAGTCACAGTGTGACTGGGAGAGTCACACCCATGACTCTCCTTTATAAATAGGTCACCCTAATTTTTTCTCTTTTGTTTTTCTTTCTTCCAGATCTGCGTTGTAGTCTTTAATTCTTCAACCTTCGCAAACGTAACGGCAATCTCCTCCATCTTCTCCTCTCTTGCACACTCGTGCACATCCTCGAGCCTAACCAGCTGCTTTGCACTGCATCACACACTCTCTCACCCTACTACATCGTACCGCATTGCACAGACGTACACTCGTGTCCCCAAACCTTGGCTAGCGCACAACTGTACTCCCAAACCTTGGCCAGCATACAACCGTGCCACCCTTGTCACTACTCCACTCAACATTGTATACCAGTGCATCACCTCCCTTAGCATAACGCATGCCTATGCGTCCACCACACAAACCAAGCAGAAGAACATATACTGCCTATACCAATGCAGCCACATATGCTTCCAAGAATGAAACAACCTTGAGTTTCCTCGTCTCCACCACACAAGCCAAATTCAGGTATCTAGTGCCTCAACTTTCAAACTAAAGAGCACCAACAAAGGTATAATAGTAGTTGGGGCATTTGTGACTCAAATTGTGGAAAATATTGGCTTGTTAACTGAGAGAACACCCATGTGGCTAGTTTCGGGCAACTCTACTCTCTCTACTTGAAATCTTTGGTGTCAATGAAGGTTATCAGGAGGTAATTATGTTCTTATCTATGATGAAACGGGGGAAGCTTCGAGCAACAAGCAACCTTAAGTTGTGGAAATGGAAGCCGCATAAGAAGATGATGTTCCATAGCCCAAAGAAATGCATCAAACATCTCCAACTACTTCCACGGAGTACCAATCACTACTAAATCAATTGACAGCATTTGAACAACGAACAAATGACATGCTCAAAACATTGAGGCTAGCATGGCGGAGATTCGAACCTTCATGGCCAATTTGAATGCTCGCTTCAGGCAGCCTCCACCCCTATCTTAGTATCGTGTTTCTTTCCTTTTCCTTTTTATTGCTTGTTCTTTTAATTTCTTTTCATCTTCATCTCTCCTTGCTTGCATTTTTTTGCCTCTTGCGTCCCTCTTTCATTTTCTTATAATATTGAGGGCAATGTGTTGTTTAAGTGTAGGGGGAGTATCATTTAAAAAATTTTATTATTTGTGTGCTGTGTGTTTTTTTTTCCATTTATTAGTTAAAGATGCATGGTTATTAAATAAACTCGATCTGGATTAGAAATGCATAATATGAGTGAATGAATATACTTGCATGCTTAGACTAATTGACTTGGATTTCGATTAAAAGGACAATATCTTGTTGTGATAGATGAATGACACCTTTCACTTGGTAAGATTTTGAGCCTTTTTGAAATATTAAACACCAAATTCAAGTATTCTTTATTGAGAGTGTTCTTTCATGATTAAGGAACTTTAAAACTTGCATGCAAATACTAGTTAAGATCACATAATCTTATGCAAATGTTGAAATGATGAAGGCAATTAGAATTAACCCATTTTGCTTAAAAGGCCATAAGGATGTTACCTTTAATGAACCCCCTTTGAGCTTAACATGAAACCTTTTGTTTCTTTAAGCCCAAATATGAGCCTTGACCTTGATTATTTATCCTCTTCATTGTACTTACTATAAGGCAAGTTGAGTATTTGAATGGGCATGATTGGGTTTAAGGAATAAGTTTGGGGAATCATAACATATAGATGGCTATTGCATTAGGGATGGGTATGGTTGTAGAAATTTTTATTTCTCCTCTATATTTCTTTTCTCTTGATTTCCTTATTTTAGATTTATAAATAAATAAGTAAAAAAATAAATAAATGAAAAATATGTTAAAAGAGAAAAAATCAAACATCAAAAAGAAAAAAGAGAGGAAAATAAGAAAAATAAATAGAAAACAAAAGGAAGGAAGAGAAGGATGACCAGAAAATGAAAAGAAGAGGACAGAAGTAAAAATAGGAAGTGTTAATTTTGTTATGTGAGAGGAAAGAATTGAGTGTTTTATGGTTCATTGTTTGGTATTATTTTAAATGCTCAATTTGTGTTATGATTTTAAACTACAATTTTCCTTTTCTTAATTGGATTAATTTGTAAATGTGGCGTGAACTTAAACAAGAAGAATTGTGCATAAAAATGGCCATTATACAGTTGCATATATTGACCACGTCACAATAGTGCAAGTTAAGATGTGACTTAACTTGCACTTGCATGGTCGTGCAAGCTGTGCATAAAAGTCACGAATGTGCAAGTGCACGACCTTGCAAGTGTAAGTCTTAGTGCTACATATGTGAGTCACGCCCGTGATTTATGCACCCCTTTCCCTTAATGTTTATGTGGAAACTACAGAGATTAAAGGCACAAAACCCTAGACCTAGGAGCATACTACGAATAGAAGAGAAGGTGGCGATGAAGGAAACATCTTTCATTCACTCTTCATTCTCTACACAGACACACTTATTCGGCTGGAACAAAAAGGAGGTAAAGATAAGTGTGGAGGCGAAGAGAAAGAAGGGAAGAGATAAGAGAAACAGAGAGAATCGGAGAAGAAGAAGAGCAACAGAGGTTAAGTAGTGGGAGCATTCAGTTGTATTGGCGAACATCAACCATAAGCAGAAGGCGAAAGCTGATGCAGAAGGATTGATTCATGCAAAAGGTTTTTGTTTACTTACTCTGCTCCTTATTTGTTGCATTATTGTCTATTGTTTACTTGATTTCTTATTTTGTTAGCTTAACTGAACTCATATTCTGTAGCTTTTGACAGTTTTTCTTGTTATTTACTTGGTTTGCTGCTTAAATACTTCACTTATAATGATAAAGATTGGATTGAAGTGTTTAATGATGTTGAATCTTATGACATATGTGATTGGCTGGTCTCTTTGTCTTGAGGATTAATATAGCTATTTTAGTCAAATATGAATGAATAAGGGATCGTGTTATTGTCTTATGTTTGTTATAGATTTTGAACTGAGTAGATGTAATAGTATGACCACACTTTGCATCATCTTAGTATTAAACGAAGGACCGAGAGGAGAAGTTTAATATGGAACTAGAAACTATAGACGCTTAGGTTTTCAATTAGAAACATATTAACTTAAGTGGTAATTAGTAATCGATTTCCATAATTAATTCAGATAATAACTTGTCGAATGCGAAAGCTAGATTTAGTCTATTATTTGAGTGATATTATAACTCGATGTTAATTTCGATAAGACAACTATCCAATCATTTCCCTTTAATCATACATAGGAGATCAAATTAGTGAAATTAATTCTCAAGAGTTTTCCACTTTGATTTATACTCATTTTTGCTTCCTGTCGATTTAGTTTGCTTTCAGTTTAATTGTGTGATTTTTCTTTAAAGCTTTCATTCAGAATAGAGTGCTTAGGATTGCATCTGCTTTTACTTTTCATTCAAGATTAATTTAAGTTAACCAATTTCACCTCCGCGGTCGATGACTCTGGATAATCAACTACAACTACCTCGTATACTTGCAAGTATAATAACCTAGGTCTTTTAAAAACTTTTTGGGCACAACAATAAGGTTAAAGTTGAAGCATCCTCTTAAATGGAATAAGTACAATTGAATAAAGGATACTCTTAATTACCATAGTGTTTTGAAGATTTTTTTTTTGTTTCATCATGTTTATAAATGTTTGATTTTGGGTACTAAATATGCAAATTTTACTTCAATAGGAATTGAATACATTAAGCTGCTATATAAAGTTTAGAAGGAATTAAGTATTAAGTTTAATTATTTATCACCAATAATAGATCTTATGACTAGAAAAAAATGAACAATGCTACAATAACAGGTTATATATATTCTAAAGGGTGCTACTATAATAGTTTAAGATGATTGAAAATTTTCAAGAATTTATTTAGAGAAATAGAAACCGATAGTAACAATGATAAAGCTATGTTATAGCTCAATGTTAGAAAAATATATTTAAGATAGAATGTTTATTTACTTATTGATATATCTGATTATAGTTTTCTCATGTATATTTTTCATTATTATAGGTACATAAAATGACTCAAATATTCAAAAAAAAAGTTGCAAGGAATTTATAAAATTGTGTCATGTATTTAGAGATATTATTGCAACTTGTTTGCATACGCATTTACTAACTAAATAAGAGGAGTATAAAATTAACGTTAATGAAGCTTGTTCCTTCCTTAAAAAAAATAACTTGCAAGTTCTCCTTTTAAGAAAACAAATTCTTCTATGATGAAAAAGGCAAAAAAGATACACTCTAACATTCTAAAAAATACCTTATTTACAATTAGGGAACAGTTGAAAACAAAAAAAAATTTATTTAAGAAAATAATTATTCGCAACATGATTCACTATAAAGAGTGGACTTGAAACTTCATCAATTGCTCAAGAGGTTAGTATAATAATGGAATATTTGAATTTCTTATTGGATATGGGCTTAAAGAGAGTGTAATATGGAAAAGTAATAAAGAATTTACATGATTTTCTACTTTATAGGGAGATTTTTATAAAGATGAGAAATGTAAAGAAGATGAATTGTATTATATCTCTTTAGTTATATTTTTATATTACCATACATTGAATTGTCTTTGGTTTAGGCACTTTTGTATTAAAAACTATTTTATGGTCATAATATTTTAAGTTTATATTTTAAGTGAACCTTTTGATTGAATTTATGATATGAACTTCTTTAATTTGTATTATATGCTTTTAGTGGTTCAAAATAGTTTTACCATTTATATTTTAATATCTTTATTAATTATTTAATATTGTTAGTATAGATACATAACCTCTCTATCAAATTTCAAATTAGACTTAAAAGATGAAATGATCAATATAATTATTATTTCTCTAGCTATGGAAGAGAATGGACATTTTCATTTACACAAGCAACTATATAAAACTTCCACTATATTAGGTTATGACTAGATAATAGAACTTTTGAATAAGAGTCATACAAGAATTTATGAGAACTTAAGAATAAGTAAGACAATCTTGAATTAAAAAGTTTATGAGGCTTAAAGCCAACTAATCATTTGATTGTAGAGGAATAAGTTGCAATTTTCTTGATGACGATAAGGTATAATTAGACAAGTAGAGTTAATGTAGAGCACTATTAACATAGACTTGGACATTTTTAAAATACCTTAAATCTTATAAGCAATAAATAGTCTTACAAAAAGAATCATTATTCCACCATCCTTTATAAATACACCTTATAATATTCTATATAATTTAAAATACTTTCTATATTTTCAAGGTTATTCATATATTTTATTACTATTTTAATTATGTCTTTATATTTAAATAACAATTTTAATAATATAATTTAATATTGTAGAAATGTGTAAAAGTAATAGATGGTACATATATTGATGCGTATATTTCAATTAATTAACAAATAATATATATATGGGTAAAAGTATTGATCCAACCTAAAATATTATGTGTTATTATTCATTTAACATGTGTTTCACATATGTTATATGTAATAAATTGTACGAGAAGGAACTATAAATGACTCTCAAATTTTTTTATAGAAATAATATCAAATAGGAAAAGCAAATTTCTGGTGCCTCAATAAAGTATTACATTACTTGAAATAAATATAATAATTTTTATTAAAATTTTGTTAATATTATATTCTTTATATGTTTATGTAAGTTTTATGGCGATTACTTAGGCTATACTCATATGCCTAAATTTCTTCAACTGTATTGCCATGAGAGATACAATTTGTGAGATTATAGAGGAAAAGAAAGACCTCAATACTCACAAGAACTGTTTAACTACATGCATTCTTCATTAAAAGCTATTGAAATATGTTTTGGCATTTTAAAAGTAAGATTCCTTATAATTTGATTCAATTATGATATGAAGAAACAAAAATGCATCCTTATTTACTTGTTATGTCATACATAACTTTATTACAATTCATAGATAAAGTGATGAATTATTTAATGGTATGCTAAAAATGAATAACAAATTAGGGAAAGTGTAAATACGGATTTAAGCTTCTAAGTAGAGTATAACAACTTTCGAGTATGTTTTGAAAACAAATTAAAATTGTTAGATAAATGTTAATGATTATGTTAACAAAAATTCTTATTGATTTATCTTTCACTTTGTAAGTGATACTATTATTATACTTTAAAGCATTATAGAATGATTAACTTCTTTAATTATTTAACTAGAATGAATTAATATAAATTTTTATGATATTAAATATTCATACATTATTTATTTATAACAATAATGAGAACTAATTAGTTTAAGAATATAATTTGATATATAAATTTAATATTATCATCTAATAATATAATAAGAACAAAACAAAAACAAGATCAATAGATTTTTTTAGTTCTTTTTACAAATCTCAATTAAATATGTTTTTGTATTTAATTTTTATTACACATTTTAAACAAATATTTTTTTATTTTTAACAAAAATAAAAATTTTAAACAAAAAACTTTAATAGAAAACTGAAAGTAAAACTAAACGGCTCCTAAACAAATAATTCTAATACTAAGATTGAATTCTCACCTTCGTCATATTTATTTAACTTCAATTTATATTTTCAAGCATAATCTATGTTGATCATACCATAATAGATAAAACATATATAGATTCAGAATCAATTAAGCACAAAAGTCAAAAGAATAAATTAAAATTTAACCAAATCAAAAATTCATATATTGACTAGATTTACAATTTTTAGTTTTATTTATACAAGAATTTAACTCTTGCCATCTGACTAATTTAAAAAAATATTAGTGTTTGCGAGAATCAAAATCATTCCTCCCACATATAAAGGGTATAGATTATTACCTAAAATTAGAGTATGAAAAAAACTATTCAATCAACCATAATAAATAACTAACTATTATCATTAATTCCTTTCTCAACAAAGCACCCCTTCTATCTACTTCCCATTTTAGTTTTAGTTTTCTCTTCCATATTCAATACAAAACTTACTTCTCATAATTTTGGTTTATACTTTTTTGTTTAATTTTTTATTTTCATAACTTATAAAAATTATAAATTTATTTTTTATTTTCTAATTTTATTTTTATTATAATATGACTTGCTATTGATTAAATATATAATTATTTAATATTAATTTTTAGTAAAAACTATGACTAATATAATTAAATAATATAATACAATTTGATTTTATAATTAATTTAATTTTTGAAAATAAATATTCTTTTAAAGAAATATCACAAAATACAAATTCCAAATAATATTTATTTTTATAATTAAAAATATATTTATAAATAACTATTAATTTATAAATATATAGATTTTTATTTTTAATTATTTATTTTAATAAATATATTATTAATTATTACTAGAAGATATTAAAATAAAATTAATTTAATAAATTAATATATTTACTCATTTTTAATTAATTAAATATTTAATTATTATCAATAATAAATTTATGACTAAATTGATCTTAATAAATAAATAATTTTTATTTAATATTTAAAAATATATATTAAATTAAGAAACCAAATAAAAAACCACAATAGAAATATACAAATAGAATCAAAAGACTTCTTAATATTTATAATTTTAATTAAAAATAAAATGAACAAATCAGAATAAAAGTTATATGTCTATTTGACAATCAACAGATTTTATTAGTTGTTAGTTGATTCTATCAATAATTAGCTAACAACGAATTAATATAGTTGATTTAACTAGTAAATAACATTAGCTATTTATTTAAATATGTTTGATAAAATTAACTATTTAATATTAGCTGTTTATCTCTAAAATTACTTACAAGGGTATAACTTAAAAAAGGATTTATAAGAATATGAGTATTAGCTGTTTATATCTTAGTATTTCTTTAAAATTTCTCTCATAAGAATTTATACAGAACAAAAGAAGTTAACACCATCATTTTCTCTAATATCTTCTATCGAATTTTGAGAATATCGAAAGACCTCTCAATACAACTTCTCAATTACAAATGAGCTCGATTTAAAACTTTTCAAGATTCTCTTGAATTTGCATGACGAAGGGCCAACTGAAGAATTTAAGAGATCACTAAAATGCTACTAAAACTAAACTTAAGAATGAGTTCAGTCAAATCACACTAGGAGTTTTTTCCTCAAATACAGCACTAACGAGCTTAATATAAAATTGAGTTTATAAAAATGATATCGATTTAATTTCTAATTTAAGGAAATATAATTTTTTATTTTTATTTTCATTTGTTAAAATTTAAAAATTGAAAATGTTTTTTAATATATTAAATTAAAATAATTAAAAAACTATTTATATTAATCTCTTAAAATTTAAACTTAAATAAAAAAATTAATTTTAGATTAAATTGAATTGAATTAAACACAATATACAACTGATAATAATATTATATACTAAATATTGATATAAAAAGGATCTAAATATCAGGTCTATACAAAAGTAATAAATGTAATATAATTAGAGATAAAAAATTTAAAAGTATTTAATTTTTTGAAAATTTTAATTCAATATTAAATATTTTAAAATTTTAATTTAATAATTAACTTTTTAAATTTTGTATAAATTAAGTCAAATTTATATCTTTATCTCTATCTCTATTTCTTTGAGTAATTTGTAATAACTTTTGGATTTAATAATCTTTTAGTCCTTTAATTTCTTAGCTGCGGAAGAAAAATACTTCTTGTAGTAGAGTTTTCAAAATCAACGGATTGAGTTTAATCTGTCAATCCAATCAGCTGATTACTAAATATAATTAAATAGTTAAAATTTTTCAATCTGTCAAAAAATGACCGGTAACTCATTTTAAAAAGTAAAAATTTGCGTCAACATTATCCAATAAAATGAATAACAAAGCTTAGGGAATAAATAAGCATAATTAGCATAAAAGTGAAACAAACCGGCAGGCATTCAAAGCTGTGATCCTGCTAAGAGCTTCGGTCCTCGGAGCCAAGTTCTTGGTCACGAAGTGTAGCGGACATTGAATAGTCTTTTCTTCGTAAAGAAAAAAACACAGTCAATAGTCAATACATAATAACCATGCAGTGCTATAAAAGAGCGGAAGAAATGAACCAAATTTAAAAGTGAATTTGAGGTCCGGTTCAGAGAAAGAGAGGGGGTAAAAGTCTGAGGCAGGAAAGGGCGTGTTTGTAAAAATTCTGACGAGACCTATCTTTTTCTGCTTCTGTGGATCTCTTCTGTCAGCCATTATAAAATTGTCTCTAAGATTGTGTTCGAGATTTTCTCGGTCTCCTTCTCTTTCCCTCTAACACTTTAAGTCTGGATATTTCTTTCTTTCTGGTACACTGTTAGATCTCCTTCTTCGTTTTCGTGCTGGGTTGTTCTTTGATTTTTCTTTCTCTGCTTAAATTTGAGGATTTGGTGAACAAATTTGAGTTCTTTCCTTCAGTTTACTCATTATCTTTTCTGGGTTTTTACAGATCTTTGATGTGTTGTGGTTAAGCTAAGAGGGTGAGTTGTTCCGCTTTGACTTTTTGATTATCTGCAATCACTTGGGCAGGTTTGTTCACTATTTTATGGTTTATACTTTACATTTGGAGAACTTTCTTTTAATGTATCTTTACATAATGGTCTACACTATGTAATTGAAAACTGGTTAACTTCTTCTAAAGAAGGTAACAACTACTAGACTACTGATCATTTACAAAGAATGGAAATTCATGATGAAGAAGAGAGAACTAGCAGCGGGTTAATTCAAATTTTGTTTCTTGCTTGATGTTGAGGGTGATAAAAGCATTACAAGATTCTGTTTGGAAAAGATGGGATCTTTTGACACTTTTGTTTACCATTATTTGCATACGGCATGCTTTTGAGAGAAACAAGTTCTCTGCTTTATTCTACATTGTATTCAACATGTAGGCCTTTTCCTTCTTGGACCTCGCTTTTGACTGAAATTATACTTGAAGGAAAAGGCCTTCTAGTTCGTGTTTGTATAATAGTTGTTTATACGAGCTGGAGATTCTTATTTTGAAAGAATGTCTCTACTTTTTTACATGATGGCGCTTTTCAGGAACTTATTCGATAACTAGAACCCGATGTAGCTTTCTCGTTGAAAATTAGGTATAAAGACTTAGAAAGGTGATACTAGAATGATGCGCAAAGAAAAGTGCTGCTATTGAATAATTTCGATTAGTCACACTGAAGAGCCTTTTACCGTTTTGCTCTCTTTCCCTGCTCGTCACTCATTTTTGTCTCTGTCTTTTTTTTAAACCTTTAATGTCTGCCTTTCTCTTTGGTTAGTGGGTGCTAAAGCAACTTTTAATATATGGGCAGGCACATGCACTTGGGAGTTGAAAATAGTTCATAAGAAATTTTGCTATAGCAACTTCCGTTTTATTTGCTGTCATACCTGGCTGTAAGATGTCATTCCGCAGCATAGTTCGAGATGTTAGGGATAGTATTGGGAGCTTATCTAGGCGGAACTTTGACTTAAGGTTGAGTAGTCATCGCAGAGGAAAATCTCATGGTTCACTAAACAGTGTCCATGATGAACTTCTTGTGATTCAGAATAGTAGATGGGCAAGCCTTCCTCCAGAATTACTTTATGATGTAATAAGAAGGCTTGAGGAGAGTGAGAGTACATGGCCTGCTCGAAAGAATGTTGTTGCATGTGCTGCTGTTTGTAGATCATGGAGGGTGATGTGCAAAGAAATTGTTAAGAGTCCTGAGTTCTGCGGGAAACTTACCTTTCCAGTCTCTTTGAAACAGGTCTGGCTTTTTAGTTATTTTCCATGATCCTTAAGATGAGCTGTCTCTGTATCTTTTACGTTAATCATCTAAGTTCTTTTAAGCAGAACAATTTCCTTAGATGTTAAAGGGTAGTCATTTTAATTTTTCTATGTGTAACTTCAGCCAGGACCACGTGATGGAAGCATCCAATGCTTCATTAAAAGGGACAAATCTAATTTGACGTATCACCTTTTTCTGTGTCTTAGCCCTGGTAAGCATCTATCGGGCTGTTTAAGGGTCTTCATAATTTTTTTTACATTAAATGGGGTTGATGATTTTTCCTTGTTTCATTTTTATTTGATTTTATGCATTACTCATTGTGTAACTTTGATGTAATAAGATTGAATTTCAAGATTCTCATTGCATAAATTTTATTTAATGTGACTACATATTAATGAGCTCGTGTGCATTAAATGGTAGTTCTATTCATTTTGTACTTAAGATGTAGATCAATCGGGTATTTCTTTATCGTTAATAATCTCCTTGTACATGTCATAACTTATTGGTAGTATCTGGAAAGTTAACTTAGTGTTGTGGATATCATTGCTTGATATGTAACTTGAAAGTTTCATCTGGCCTCATACTTCTATAGTCTTACTAATGGATATCTAATTTTTATCAACTTTAGGTTTCCTATTCTGGTTGTTCAGACTTTCCTGTTAGTGTTATTTGTTTCCTAACTCTGATTGCACTAAACTTTTGGTTTACATTCCTTGATCATTGTAGAAGTGATAGAAGGGAACTTTTGTATTTTCTCTGCTCAAATTACCATGCTTTAGCTTTTTGCATGAAAATCTTCCAACTGCAGAGACAAAAAGTACAATAGCAAAGCAGCTAATAATTAAGCTGGAAAAACAGTTTGCTTGACAGTTTTAATATCACAGATAATTGCCAACTATGCCCATATTATTCTTGAACATATTGTTTTTGAGTGGATTGGCCAAGTTTTTCTGGTTCATAATGAGATTCCTAATCTGTATCATTGGTTTTCGTTGAGGTCTTTGTATAAATTCTGAAATATAACTTTGATTCCTATCTATGGCAGGCTTGAAGTTTATTTATTGATTATCAATGTTGGTTGACAAGTCCAAAAACTTATTACCGTTTCAATCCTTCTGATACAGTTTCCTGTTCTATTCTTCCACGTTGCAGTTTTACTTGTTGAAAATGGTAAATTTCTCCTTTCTGCAAAAAGGAACCGGCGAACTACATGCACAGAGTACATAATCTCAATGGATGCTGACAACATTTCAAGATCCAGCAACACATATATTGGAAAACTTAGGTAAGCATAAATAACAAGACGATGCTTTCAAGATTTACTCAGATGATCTCTAGCTTTTGATAAAGGATGTTAGTAACCATAATTATGGCTTATTCACGATGTTTAATCTATTGAAGGGATTTCATGCTAACCCTTTGTAGAAGAGGATCAAGCCTAAACAATTAACTGTAGAGTTTATGTCATATCGCAGGATTTTCTTTTTAAAGTTTTGTTTAGATGATTAAAGCTGTTCTTATTTGGAATTAAAAGATATTTGCATCATCTTGGCCGGGAGTCTATTCTTATCTTTTAGCTAGTTTTACGTAAATGCTGCTGTTTATTATCCTATTTTTTCTATGCATCAATAGCGTTTCATCCTAAGCTGGGATGTTATCTTGCAATGCAGATCGAACTTCTTGGGTACAAAGTTTATAATTTATGACACACAACCTCCATTCACTTCTGCCCATATTCCTGCTCCTGGGCGAACGAGCCGGAGATTTTATTCCAAAAAGGTGTCCCCAAAAGTTCCATCTGCGACCTACAACATAGCCCAGATAACATATGAATTAAATGTGCTAGGGACAAGAGGCCCTCGAAGAATGCACTGTGTTATGCATTCCATCCCAGCGTCGGCTCTGGATGCTGGTGGCACTGTTCCTGGCCAACCAGAGATTCTTCCCTGCTCCCTTGAGGATTCCTTTCGTAGCATTTCTTTCACGAAATCTCTTGACCACCCTGTTGAATTTAGCAGCTCAAGATTTTCTGAGATTAGTGTAGTTCATGACAACGATGAGGATGGCAAAATGAGACCCTTCGTACTTAAAAACAAGCCCCCAAGATGGCATGAACAATTACAGTGTTGGTGCCTTAACTTCCGGGGGCGGGTGACTGTAGCCTCTGTTAAGAATTTTCAGTTAATTGCTGCCACCCAGCCAGCTGCTGGTGCTCCAACCCCATCTCAGCCTGGGCCTCCAGAGCACGATAAGATTATTCTACAGTTCGGTAAAGTTGGCAAGGATATGTTTACAATGGACTATAGGTATCCTCTATCTGCTTCTCAGGCTTTTGCAATCTGTCTGAGCAGTTTTGATACCAAACTGGCCTGTGAATAGAATTTAAAAATGTGAAATTGGTAAGGAAAAGCAAAGGAACTCCTATGAAATGATAGGCTTTTCATTTCATGTTAATTTCTTTGGTTTCTTTCATCACCATCTCTACCTTTGTTTTTATGTCAAGATTAAGGATAGGAAATTGCTATTTCGTCCAGTAAACTACTTTGTCACTTGGGTGGTGCGCTCGTATCAGCAAGACTCATCTTTCAATTCCTGTCGTAAATTCATAAGTTTCAAACTAATGTAATATCTGATTATTTTAGTTTTCTGTTTATTCCTTTCCATTGTTTATTTAGATACCAGTCTATAGCCATGGCCCTTATGTTGGGTAACCATTAACCTACTAAGAAGAGCTGTGATGTACGATCCTCACTCCTCACCATGAAGTAGTAGTATAATACTTCAATAACCCATGATTAAAAATTAAGAAAAATTTTTGTTTATCAGCTATAGTAACAATGAATAAAAATGAGAATGAAAGTTTTTTTTTTTTTTGAAAGAAGACATATCAAACTGATGGTAATGAAAGAAATGGTAATTGAAGTTTTCTTTTATCCTATGGATAATATTAAGTTGTTTTCTGTTTGTTTTTCTGGATGGGAGATCCTATCCAGAAAAAAGGCCCCCATGGTTCTATTTTCGGTTAAAATTTTGAGAATATTTTTCAAGTTCGAGTCTTTAGAAGACTCTTGGCATGTCTTCTTCTAACACGGTTAGAAGACAATGATTATTTAGGCTCCAGAAATGGATGGTTCCATCCCAAACTCCCGCTGTGGTGAACCTCATCATATGCTATCAATGAGGGGACTACTAATTTATGACCTTTCATTATACTAATTAAAGTTCCATCCTGGGAAGTATAAACAGAAAGTAAGAGAATTTCATACACCTGGAGAAAAATCATTTAGATGTAAAAAGCATTCAAATGGTGAAAATAGAAGGGAATACCTACATTGATCGTGCTTTAATTAACTGATCTCCGCTGTCAGTATAGAGATGACCATTCCCAACTGCTTCCTCCTCCATTATCTCCATTGATGTATAATGGTATAATGGTTGCTCTTCATTTGCATAAATCACAATCATGACTTTGTGTTCATGACCTTTAAATGTGTGTACATTAGAAAGTCTTGCATATTCATTTATCGAGGAAGCTCATAGAAAGGATGTAAAAAACAATGCAACTTTGTTACATCTTGCCTTTACAATAGTTACCTGGAAAGACCAAACCTAGATTGATTCATCGTGTGAGGTGCTAAACGAAAATCCCCATGGAAGGATAAAAAGAATGGATCTTAGTGAGAACTGACATGATTACTTCATTAATGAAGGTGAATTATGTCAATAGTAAATGGAAGAATAACTTACAGCTTCGATATTTAAGTAAACGGAATAGAAATTAAGTTTTAAAATTTAATAAATAAATAAATAATTATTTATATAAATAATGGACATATGGCAACTGTTAGCTTAGAACATAAGGTCACTTTACAACTAGATGGAAACAGACCTAGGGTTAAAGGTTAGTTGAATCACATACATGACAGTGATGCCAAAGTTCCGAGGTAATTTAGCAAGTCAGATCAAGCATAGTATGAGTTTTGTAGTAACTTAGCTAAGGCTAAGTTCTTGATAGACTAAGGATTTAGTATATGCTTAAATGAACGAACCATAACTAATGAACTTGATATGGGTAAGCATTGGACTAGATTGGTGTACTATGAAAGGTTTTGGGCTTGGATGACTCATCATTAATGGATAGAGATTATGGGGAGCTCTTAGATGATGTGACAGATAAGATCACACCAGATAGACATCAGCTCCAAACAATAAAGACTATGTGGAAGGATCGTTTGAATATAGTGAAGATCTTCGTGATATGGATGTATCATTTTTAGATAGGTGTAATCTCTTATCTTATTAGTTATGATGTAGCTAAACCCTATCAGATAAAGTCCTATGGATGAGAATATCATCTTACTAGTTAGTGTGATGTAATCTGATTAGAATAAGATGTAATCTGGTTATTTCACTTCAGTTCAAATTCTTAATTGTAACTTGGCCATCAAGCTAGAAGTGCCTATAAATAGTTCATTTAAACCTTGCTCCTCACATATAGATTGAGAAAGCATTCTTTTATATACTTTGACAGAAGCAATAAAGGTTAGTAATTGTTGTATCTCTTTCATACTTCTGCTGTTGCCTTTGATAGTTTAGTGCATTCACAATAATCTTGCGAGAGTGTGAGAGTTAAACACTACGAGAGTCGTGAGGCATTCGAGAGCAAATTAGTTGGTCGACGATCATATGAGAAAGGTTAAGTCTTTGTTCAAACGTACTTAAGTGAGATTACAGTGCAAAAGAGAAGGCGCAACTTGTTGTAGAAATTTAGTAATAGCAATTATTTTACTAAAAATATCAAGAATATGAGAGAAAATAAGTAGAAAGATAGAATAGCTAGAGAGAGAGCATATTAATTAGTCGTTATGATTATTAAACCATTCATTAATGACTATTATAGCCATTAACCTCCTATTCATTAATGACTATTATAGCCATTAACCTCCTTACTTCCACTCTTTACACGTATACATAGAATTTGTTTTATTTATTTCATACTAAATGTATCAGATAACAACATTTTATTCTATGATTTTTATTTAACCTGCATTGTCTCCTTTATCTTCTACTTTACTTTGATATAATAACAATAAAACGTTAAGTCGTATAAAAATTACCAGGTAACATCAAAACTACCATTAAACCATATCATCAGAACTTATATAATTGGCTTATTATGCTTTTGAACCATTCAACATTCCACAATAGCAATGGGATATTTACTGATATTCTGAAGAGAAATTGGAAGTTGAGATTGAATCTTTGTAACATCAGAAACATGCTTTCTGAGTTGAGAAATATGAAGACATTATGAATTTAAGTAACTCCAATAGATTCCCATACATTGTAAAATCTTAAATGGCCTAAAATATAAAGCAGAGAGTATCTGGTTAGCTCGAACTTCCACTCTAATACGAAGATAAGATTGTAACTTGGCATAAACCCAATCATGTACTGTAAAAACATGATATGTTCGTATTTTATCAACCAATTGCTTTATCCTATTCTGAGCTCTTAGATCCTGAAACATAATCAATTGTATAATAGCCTTCCTATCACGTAACATTCTATATACTATCAAATCCTTTAAATCCCTTACTAAGTACGAAATATGCACTGGCGTAGATAACCTATATAACGCCTTAAAAGGAGAAAAATTGAAACTAGTATGAAATGTGGTGTTATGTAAGAGCTAATAATCTGCTATAATGTTTAGGATAGTCTTCGATCATACATCGTAAGTAGGTTTCTAAGGTCCTATTAAACTTTTCGATTTGGCAATCTATTTGAGGATGATAAGCCAAAGGCACAGCTAGAGAAACATCTTACACTTTGAAGAGTTCTTGTCAGATGTTACTTAAAAACATTAGATCCCTATCACTCATAATAGTCATAGGCATTCTGTCTAATTTATACATATAATTAAGATATAAAAAAGTAAAGTAACCTTGGTAGCTGAGTAAGGATGTGATAATGAAATAAAATAGGCATATTTATTAAATCAATCA
This sequence comes from Erythroxylum echinodendron, assembly GCA_027575705.1. NCBI lineage: Eukaryota > Viridiplantae > Streptophyta > Magnoliopsida > Malpighiales > Erythroxylaceae > Erythroxylum > Erythroxylum echinodendron. The sequence continues at coordinate 19,090,918 of JANZXR010000005.1, forward strand.
ATCACTGAGAATATGATAGTGTATCCATCAGATTTAGGGAAAAATTTTAATGAAATCCATGCTAACACCTCCAAGCCTGCTATGGAATTGACAATGATTGAGGTTTTCCAGGTGTAGTTATTGCTTTATATTTATTCTTTCAACATATATCACATTTCCTAATGAACTCATGAATATAAGCTTGCATTATCTTCCAATAAAAATAAAAATGTTATCTATTTATAAGTTACCAAGAACCTTGAATGGCCTCCCATTGATGTATCCTGAAATAATGATATAATCTTTTGTCTTAAAGAAGAATCAACTCCCATTATAATTCGATCCTTCTAACAAAACAATTCATTATACCATATATAATAAGAATTGGGAATTTCACCCTGTTTGAGCCTTTAAATCAATTGAGAAAGAGCTAAATCAATCTGCCAGCTCTACTTAATCTCTATCGACAATGTAGTTTGAATTTGAGAGACCAACATTGAATACAATTCTCCACTACTTAATCGTGACAACCCATTAGCTACATGATTCTAACTTCCCCTATTATATTTGATTTTAAAATTAAATCCAATCAATTTAGGTAACTATGTCTACTGGAATGTGTTGTAATCTCTTCTTCCAGCAAACATTTCAAGCTCTTATGATCTGTCTAAAATACAGACATTCTTCTCGTCAGATAATGTTACCAAAACCTGATTTCCATTACCAAATCTAGCAATTCCTTTCCATATGTGGGCAAATGTCAATATCTTTCAAAATGGGCCTTACTCATATACGATAAGGGATGAACATCTTACATTGACACAACCCCCAAATCATTTCCACAAGCATCTATTTCAGTCACAAGCATCTTATAAAAATTTGGTAATGTAAAGACACGAGCTATAACTAAAACTATAACTAAAACTTCTTTTATTGCTAAGAAAGCAAACTTAACTTCTTCTTGCCACTTGAATGCATTCTTCTTTAATAATACAATTAAAGTTTTAATTAATTGTCCATATCCTTTGATGAATCTTCTATAATAAACTATCAATCCTAAAAATTCTCTAACTACTTCAAATTCTTTGGAATAGGCCATTATTAATCTGCTTCAATTTTTCTAGTATCTGTGAAGACTCCTTCTTCTTATATGAAATGTCCTAAATAGTCCACCTTTTTTTACCCTAAAGGAACACTTTGATTTCATAAAAAATAGTTGCTACAACTTGAATATCTATAGCATTTATGGAAGATACTTTAAATGGAGTTGCAAAGAAGAGTTATATACCAATATATACTTAAACAAATACCATCCCAAACTTACTTAAATATGGTTTAAAAATTGAATTTATATGACTTTGAAATGTTGTTATATCATTGGTTAAGGAAAAATCTATAAATATAACTAATAATGCCCTTCATCAGTTTTTAAAGAAGTATTTTGAATTCCCATCAAACATCCTAATTTGATGATGAACTACTTTAAAATTTAATTTAGGAAAAATAAATAGCTCCCTAATTAATAATTTCCTTCATCAGTTCTCAAAGAAGTCTTTTAAATCTTGATAAGTATGCATTGCATCTTGTTTTAGGGCTTAGTTTAATATGTGTTTAGTTATTAATTCAATCATTTAGTATGTGTTTAGTTTAGAATTGTGTTAGTATGTTAATTATTTGTGTTTTAAGTGTTTTATGGTTAGTATAAGTCTTTGAGCTTAAATATTATGTTTTTGAGATACCTTGATGTGTTTATTAGTGTTTCAAGGTCAACATCGAAGAATGGAGAAGTTTCGGAAACATTCAGGCCGAAAAAACAGTCCACGATTTTGGCACAACATACCATGATCTTGACAGAAGCACTAGAGTTGGCCCACGATCATGGCTTATATGCCATGATCATGATAGAAGCCCAAGATATGGCCCATGATTGTGGCCTACATGCCACAATCATGACAGAAGGATCAAATGTGACCCACAATCATAGCCTACATTGGGCAGACGTGTAAATACTCAAAATTGTCAAGTTTTGAAAGATTTTTGGACCATTCGGACCTAAAAGACCCTACGTTTGCCCAAAATACAAAGGATATTTAAAGAACAAGACAAAGAGGCAGAAAGGAGCTTTTGCATCAGCCACTTTAAGAAACCCTAGAGAGAATTCATCAAGAGATTGAGGAAGAGAAGAAGGAAGAGAGAAGAGGAGAAGAAGCTGACTCGACATACTTCCCAGATCAGGAGGTTTCCCGACACTAAGTTAGACCTCGATTTCAGAGTCTAACTCTTGCTTGCTTGCATGCTCTAATACCACATCTGTTAGACCCCAATTTTGGAGTCTAACTCCTGCATGCTTGCATGCTCTGATACCACAGCTGTTAGGCCCCGTTTCTGAAGCCTAACTCCTCATACATGATTATTCATGCTTGCTCTGATACCAACTCTGTCAATCCCCACTTTCAGAGACTAACTCTTGCTTGCTTACTTGCTCTGATACCAATACCTTTATGCATGCAGAATATCTTACTACGTAAGTTATCTTCCAGAGATAACACTTTGATCACTTTCGGATTATCTTCTCAAAACTCCCCTTTATTAGTCTCAGCTCAGCTCTTAGAACAGTCGACTAGTCC
>JANZXR010000005.1:19093623-19106736 GCA_027575705.1 Erythroxylum echinodendron
TGCCACGATCGTGATAGAAGCCTAGGAAATGGACTACGATCATGGCCTACAAGGCCACAATTGTTACCTACATCGAACAGACTCGCAATCACTCAAGAAAGTCAAGTTTTGGGAGATTTTTTGACCTTTTGAACCCTAAAAAAACCCTAGGGTTACCTACAACACAAAAGGATATCTAAACAACAACAAAAGAGGCAGAGGGGGAGTTTTTCTCCAACCACCTTGAGAAACCCTAGAGAGAAATCATCGAAAGATAGAGGAAGAGAGTAGAGGAGAACAAGTTAACTCGATGTAGAATCACAAATGGAAGAGTAGCAGCCATATCAACCCGATGTATACCCAATGGACGTTATTGCAGAAACCTTACAGAGAGATGAGGAGCTTGAGAATTTTGAGAGTAATACTCAAGGAATTGCATGTGAAGAAGAAGTTGAGGAGGAGCTCGAACCAGATAAAGACATATCACTAAGCTTAGAGGTGATTACTAAGTTCAAGTCAGAGGATAGGGAAGATGCTGAATATGATGAATCATCAATTAAGACCCTATCTTGAAGAACCTCACATGGAGGGTTCATATGTGACATCTAAAGATCACAATTTTGTCATGTAAGGAGGAAACATGGAGTCAAGCTAGTGACCCTAAACAAAGGCACTTCTTAGGTGGCAACCTAAAGGAAGTAAATTTCTTTTCTTTACATTTCCTCATTACTTTTTATATGCATGTGTGTTTTTGAATTTGTTTGTTGTTTTAAGTTTTCAATCAAAATGAGAGAGAATAAATTAGCAAAACAAACATTTTCCCTTTTCCGTTGATTCTAAGACTATATAGTCATAATTAGAATTTGAATTGACTAGAGAATTTCGTAACAACTTTGGCATGTACCTTTACTCTTTTCGTTGGTTGATGTGCATTATCTTTAAAAAGGTAGTGACTAGAGGTAGACAAAGTCGGTGAGATTTTAAGCCTTATTTGACTAACACATTCATGTCAGTCTCATTGTCTTTTGATAATACGTGACCTTCATGATATATTGATAAGTGTAAATTGCATCATATTTTAGAGCATGGTTTGATATGTGTTTAGCTTTTAATTCAATCATTTAGTATATGTTTTGGTTAGAATTGTGTTAGTTTGTTAATTATTTATGTGTTAAGTGTTTTATAGGCTAGTGCAAGTCTTTGATTTTAAATATTATGTTTTTAAGGTACCTTAATGTGTTTGCTAGTATTTCAGGATCAACATCAAAGAACCAAGAAGTTTTAGAGAAATTAGGGCTGAAAGAATGGCCCACGATCGTGGTATGTCATGCCACAATTGTGACAGAAGCATTAGATTTAGCCCAGGATTGTGGCCTACATGCCACGTCGTGGCAGAAACCTAAGAAATGGATTATGAATCAAGTAAACTCGTAGATACTCAAGAACCTCAAGTTTTAAGGGATTTTAAGACCTTTCAAACCTCAAGAAAACCCTAGGGATACCCAGAACACGAGAGGATATTTGAAAAACAACAAAAGAGGCAGAGGGGAGATTTTACATTAGCCACCTTGAGAAACTCTAAAGAGAAATCATCAAGAGATAGAGGAAGAGAATAAGGAAGAGAGAAGAGGATAAGAAGCTGAAGACGTACTTCTCAGATCAGGAGGTTTCACGACATCACTGCCTCCCATCATCCATTTAGATTGTATTTTCTATTTGTTTTCAGTTTTATTATTATATAGAATTAGATTGAACAATTGATGATAGGATCTAGAATGTTAAGGATGTTCTAAACTCACCTTTGGAATTTTATTCTTCAATTAATGAAAATCTGATTATTTATGTGTTTATTGGATTTGTTGTGCTAATTATGTGATTTCATAATTCAATAATAAACTGAGAGCATAAATTGAATGAAAAATAATTAAATTAGACTAATGAGAGTTAGGTGATTTAATAGAAACAAGAATTGAATCAGATCAGTAATTTGTGCAAAGAGAGATCTTACATAGGGTTCTGATAGTTTATTAGAGAACTGCATAACTAATTATAGTTTTGGATAGATTGTGGATTGAGAGATTGCAATCTCCACAATCTGATTAGGGTTTATTATTTAGGGTCAATGGTTATTACTTGAGAGAGAGTAATCAACCCTATGTTAGTCTAGGACCAAAAAATTGATAATTCGTAATCAATTAGGTTAGCATTAAGGATAGGTATAATTTCATTTCTCTCAATTAGCAATTTCTTTCAATTCATTCTTGGGTGTGTTGTAATAGCTTATAATTATTATTTTCATGTTGATTGTTAACTTGAGTGATTGAATTCAATTCTTGTTTTAGTTTCATTACATTTTAAATTTCTGTGAATTTTTTCGGGCCTTAGATTTTAGGGTTAGATTAGTTCCCTCCTCTCTGAATTGCATTCTAAGGTTTTTATTTCTTGTTCTTCTTTCTATTTCTGAATTCGTGCTCTTGCATGAATACAAGAGTCACGAGAAGTTTGAGTCATGCAGCTGAAACCTTAGAGCAAGATATCACTCAATTAAAACAACCAATTAGGAAGGCTTGACGTGAAGAAGAAGAAGAAATCATAAAAGCAACAATGGTCAAGGAATTTCAACAAGATTTGGATCACGAAGAGAACCAAGGACGTCAACAAGAACCCTTATAGATCCCATAAGACTAGGGTTCAATACAGTTAACCAAGGAGTAGCTAGGACACTAGTACAAGCAGTCTCTTTGGAAATTAAACCAGCCCTCCTAAACATTCTTCAACATAATGTGCAATTCTATGGACTAACGAATGAAGATCCCAATGCATATATATTAAATTTCCTTGAAATCTGTGATACCTTTTAGTACCAGCAGATGTTAGAGGATGTGGTCAGAATTAGGCTTTTCCCTTTTACCCTAAGAGATAAAGAAAAGGCCCAGTACCATTCTCTCAACCCAGCTAATGTCACCATTTGGTATCAACTAGTTCATGCCCTTTTAGACAAGTATTTTTCCCTTACTAAGATTACGAAGATTATTAAGGAGATTACCAACTTCTAGAAAAGTAACAGGGAATCGATCTATGAAATGTAGAAATAATACAAAGACTTGCAACAGAAATGCCCATATTATAACTTCCCTAAGGAGTTTTTGTTGCAAACATTATATGATGGATTAACCCCACATATGAGAGGCACAATTGATGTAGCTTCAATAGGATCACTGATGAGAAAGACAATAGATGAAGCAAAAGAGCTAATGGAGGAGATGGTGAGTAATAACTGCTTATGGACGAACAAGCGGAGTAGAAAACCCACTACTTTCTAAGAAAAAAAGAAGATATAGTTGTTAATCAAATGAAATTAACTCAACAACTCAATAACATGAAGACTTCGTCCTCAGCTTCGGTAAAATTTATGCCACTAAAGTGTGAACCCTATGGATAGACGGACCATGATACGATAGATTAATTCGTGAAGAAGAATAATGATCCAAAGCAAGTTAATTATATGGTAGCTCAATATGGACGAGGAGGGGGAACCAATCTTTACTCCAAAACATACAACCCAGGGTGGAAGAATCACCCTAACTTCTCTTGAACAAACAATGCTGTAAGACATTTCAGACCTCAAGGACTACCAAGTTTCTAGCAAGATAAATTGAGTTCAATGGAATCCAAACTGGACAAAATTTTAGATAAGTTTGGCCCCTAAACAATGCACAAAAGAATTTAGAAGGCATATTCAAACAAGTAACAAAGAATCATGCCTCTTCAATCCATAATCTAGAGGTCCAAGTAAACCAATTGTCAAACGCTTTCTTTACTCAAAATGTGGGAGTTCTTCCTAGCAATTTAGGAATAAAAATCAAGGAACAACTGAAGGCTATTACAATTCGAAGTGGGAAGGAACTTGAATCACCCATGAAGAAAATAGAGGAGCCCTTCCCTCCTATTGAGAAAGATCAAGAAAAGGAGAAAGAAGTGAATATGCGTGAATACCCTCCTTATGTCGCTCCTCCACCATATCCACCCAAGATTCCTTTTCCTCAATGATTACAAAAGAGGACAGATGTGTAATTTACAAAATTCATTGAGAAATTATAGACATTATAGATATATCTCTCATATGTAGAGGCTTTGGAAAACATTCCTAAATATGAAAATTTTTTAAAGGACATATTATCAAAGAAGCATACCTGGGAAGATAATCAAATGGTAGCTCCAACTGGTACCTACAGTTCCATAGTCACCAGCCAGATGCTATCTAAATTGAAAGATCCATGGAGTTTCGCAATACCTTATGTCATTGGTGAATTTGAATTCAAAAAGTTCTTGAGCAACTTAGGTGCAAGTATTAATCTTATGCCTTTATCAATATTCAAAAAGTTGGGGCTGGGTGAGGTTAAACCAACATCGATTTTAATTTAATTTTCTAATTAATATATTAAAAATTGTCTGGAATAGTGGAAGATGTTTTGATGCAAGTTTATAAGTTCATTAATCCTTTAGATTTTGTAGTTCTTGATTTTGAAAAGATAAGAACTACCAACTGATCCTTGGTCGACTGTTTATGAATACAGGGAAAGTCATAATTAATGTTCACAAAGTGAAATTAACACTTCGAATAGATGAAGATCAGATCAAATTCAATATGAATAAGGCTTTAAAGACCCAACAGCAAGCAGTGTGTATTTAAAGGTTGAAATTATGGATCAAAATTTACAAGAACAAGTTAAGAGTTGCACCGTAAAAGTACAATCAGTGGTATCAAAGACAAATAATGGATATGAGAAACTTGAGTCTAAAGGAGATGATGAGATGAAGGAGTCGGACGTTCAAATGCATCAAGATAAATTAGTCCAAACTGAAGCATCTGTTCCACCATCCACAAAAAAACCACCCACATTAGAGCTTAAACCTTTAACTACACATCTTATATATAACTTTTTAGGTGAAGATCAAACATTACCAATAATCATATCAATTGAATGAGAAACAAGAAAGTAAGATGGTAGCAATTGTGAGAAAGCGAATGAAAGCCAATGGATGGCAGATTTCTAATATTCAAGGTATAAGCACAAATGTCTGCATGCAATGAATAAACATTGAGGAGGGATGTAAAACAGTGAGGAAGCATCAATAAAAGTTGAACCCTAATATGAAGGAGGTTGTCAAGAAGGAAATAATCAAACTCTTAGATGCAAGGATAATTTATCCCACCTTCGATAGTGAATAGGTCAATCCAATACAATGTGTACCTAAAAAGGGTGGAATGATGGTAATATAAAGTGAGACTGGAGAAGTAATTACAACAAGAATAGTCACAAGAAGGAGAGTGTGTGTAGATTATCACAAACTCATCTTAGTGTCTAAGAAAGATCATTTTCCTCTCCCATTCATAGACCAGATGATAGAAAGGGTGGCCGGTCATTCATTTTATTACTTTTTATATGGATATTCAGGATATAATCAGATCTTCATCTACCTTGATGATTAAGAAAAGACCACATTCACCTGCCCTTATGGTACCTTCGAATACAGACAGATGCCTTTTAAACTGTGCAATGCACCAGCTACATTTCAAAGATGTATGATGTCTATCTTCGTCGATATGATCAAAGATATAATGAAAGTGTTCATGGATGATTTTTTTAGTTTTTGGAGACTCTTTTGAAATGTGTTTAACCAATTTGGACAGAGTTCTTCAAAGATGTGAAGAGTTACACTTAGTGTTAAATAAGGAAAATTTTCATTTTATGGTGTAAATGGGAATAGTGCTAGGGCAAAAAATCTTACACTAAGGATTTGAAGTCAACAGAGCAAAAACATAAGTTATAGAGAAACTTTCACCACCAAGCAATGTAAAGGCGTGCGAGGATTCTTAGGTCATGCAGGATTTTACCGTTGATTTATTAAAGACTTCTTACAAATTGCAAACCTTTGACAAACCCGTTAGTCAAGGATGACCCTTTCCTGTTTGATGAAAAGTGTATATCTGCCTTTAACAAACTAAAATAGACATTAACATCAGCACCAATTTTATCACTACCAGATTTTACGCTTCCATTTGAGGTTATGTGCGATGCATTGGGCTAATAGAAAGATAAAAGGTTACTTACAATCTATTATACCAGAAAGACCCTTGTAGGACCGTAACTTAATTACACCACCACAGAAAAGGAATTACTCATAGTAGTGTACACATGTGATAAATTTTGACCATACCTTTTAGGATCAAAGGTAATCGTATTCACCAATCACGTGGCGTTAAAATACCTTTTCAATGAAAAGGATGTAAAACTAAGGCTCATTTGATGAGTGTTACTTTTACAGGAATTTGATTTAAAAGTAAAAGATAAAAAGGGAGCAGAAAATATGGTTGTAGACCACTTATTCAGACTAGAAGGAAAGGAGTGCAAGTTAAGCGAAGATATTAAAAGTTCCCTGATAAAACCCTGATGCTACTTGAAAGTTTAGCTACACCATGGTTTGCTGATATTACGAATTATGTTGTCAGTGGTAAACTTCTTTATGATTTATCTTACCAACAAAGAAAGAAATTCCTACATGATTGTAACTGATATCTATGGGATAAGTTAATTTTTTATAGAACATCTGCTAATGGGTTAATGTGATGATGTGTTCTAGAGGAGGAAATGTTAGACATCTTAAAGCAATATTATGAAGGTCAATATGCTAGAAATTATGGAACTAATAAAACAACAGCTCGGGTACTTAATAGTGGACGTTATTGGCAACAATTATCTAAGGATGCTCAGACATTCGTGGCATAATGCGATCGAAGCCAGAGAATAGGTAACATCTCCAAAAGAGATGAGATGCCTTTATCCAATGTTTTAGAAGTGGAAGTCTTCAATGTGTGGGGCATTGACTTTATGGGTCCTTTCTCGTCTTCGATAGGAAACACGTACATTTTAGTGGGGGTGATATATGTCTGACATTGGGCTGAAGCTATGGCATCACCATCAAATGATGGAAAGGTGGTGCAAAAGTTCATAAAATGGCTATTCAATCAGTTTGGAGTGCCACATATGATAATAAGTGATGGAGTTATAAATTTCTGCAACAAATATTTTGATGCCTTCTTAAACTTCAAAGAAATTTAAAGTAAGAGACGTAGTTCTGCTATATAATTCAAGGATGAGGTTGTTTCTAGGGAACTTAAAATCTTGATGGAGTGGACCTTTTATAATCATTCAAGTTTTCAATCATGGAGCCCTCAAACTGGAAATTGCTAAAAAGGAAAATTTTAAGGTTAATAGGCATCGTTGCAAGCTATATCTCAGAGGAGCGATTAGCAAGGACAAATAAGTGATTTTCTTCTGTTCGAACAATTAAGATGCCTCTATGGATGTAGATTTCCTTCTATTCGAACAATTAAGATGCCTTTATAGATTTAAGATCAAGCTATTGACCATAAATTAGCATGTTCATTAGCTCGATTGACAGTGTTAGGTTTAGTTAGAGTTGTTTTGAATTTTAAATAAAGCTTTAGTAGTTTGAATTGATCTGGGATCACTAATTGTCTCTCTCTCTTTAAGTAATTACAAGATAAGGCAACAATCTTAGGTTTTCAACTGCCACCTCCCATACCATCACCGCCTCCACCACCGTGAGAATTTGTTTCTAACCCTTTCTTTGTAAATTTAGTTTTTATTTTATTTTTGTTTTACGTAATTTTATGTTTCTTCCTTCCATGTGTGTTGCTTGACTCCTTCTCACATTGAGGACAATGTGTTATTTAAGTGTGGAGAGGGTTGTGTGTTTTGCTTTGGGTGTTAATTTTCCATATTGTGTGATAGTTTGTTAGGTTGCATATTGTGAATTATATAATTGTGTCAATGGCATAGATAAATTGAAATTGATTAAATTTTGAACATAATCTATGAGGTTGTGAAGAGTCATTAGCTTGAGAAATTAGTAATTTGGGTTCTTTAGTTAAAATAGGTAAGTTAATTAGGATTTAGTGTTAATTTATCACCCTCTAAATTAAGTCTTTTGACTAAAGTAGCTATGCTAGTATTTTTTCATGAAAACGAGTAGCTAAAGCAACAAGCTAGGCATTACATATAATAATAATAAATGTTTGTACATTTTAAATAAATAACTTTTCCACTGGCCATCGGATTATGAATAGAGTTGGTAGCTAGTTGAGGAAGTGATGTAACGGAGAAATCAAATTGACATGAATCACAAATGTGTGTCTCTGCATCAAAAGGCTATAATGATGTTCCAACCAAGCAACTTAATAAAAACATGACTTAATTGAGTAATCGGATCAACAAAGACTAGATCCATATCCACAAAAGGTAAATATAAAAAATGTTTTGCTAATAAAAACCTACCCAACTTATAAATAGCTTGACTTTTCATGAAAATGTACTTATGATTAGTTACAAAGTTTGAATGACCAAATAATTATTAATGTGTGTGTACAATTGAAAAGGTTAAATTAACTTAAGATTTAAGATTTGATTTCTATGTATATTTAGTCCAGAGCTCTTAGACGCAGATTTTGCATGTTAATGATTTGAAAAACCTTGAATGATTATGTTTAAAGTTAAAGTTATTTCATGAAGCCATTGTCTCATTACTGCATTGCGTGCTTTGTGATTTTGTGTGCTTGTTATTTTGTTTTCTTGAGGACAAGCAGACGTTTAAGTATGGGGATGTTGATAAATGTACAATGCATCGTGTTTTAGGGCATAGTTTGATATGTGTTTAGCTGTTAATTCAATCATTTAGTATGTGTTTACGTTAGAATTGTGTTAATTTGTTAATTATTTATTTTTTAAGTGTTTTATGGGTTAGTACAAGTCCTTGAGCTTAAATATTATGTTTTTGAGATATCTTGAAGTGTTTACTAGTGTTGCAAACTGAACATCAAAGATTGGAGAAGTTTCGGAGACATTCAGGCCAAAATAATGGCCCACAATCATGACAGAAGAATTAGATTTAGCCCACGATTGTGGCCTACAAGGCCACAGTTGTGGCCTATTTCGGATAAACTCCCATCTACTCAAAAATATCAAGTTTCGAGGGATTTTTCTGACCTTTCAGACCTTGGAAAAACCCTAGGGTTACCCAGAACATAAGAGGATATTTAAAGAACAACAAAAGAGGCGAAGGGGGAGCTTTTTCATCAGCCACCTTGAGAAACCCTATAGAGAAATCATCGAGAGACAGAGGAAGAGAAGAAGGAAGAGAGAAGAGGAGAAGAAGTTAACTCGACGTACTTCCTAGATCAAGAGGTTTCCTGACGTCGCTGCCTTCCATCATCCATTTAGATTGTATTTTTTGTTTATTTTCATTTTTATTATTGTATAGAATTGGATTGAATAATTGATAATAGGATCTAGAATGTTGAGGATGTTCTAAACTCATCTTTGGAATTTTATTCTTCAATTAATGAAAATATAATTGTTTATGTGTTTATTGGATTTGTTGTGGTTTGATTATGCGATTGCATAATTTGATAATAAACTGAGAGGGTGATTCGAATAAAAAATGATTAAATTGGACTAACAAGAGTTAGATGATTTAATAGAAACAAGAATTGAATCAGATCGCTAATTTGTGAGAAGAGAGATCTTACATAGGGTTCCAATAGTTTATAAGAGAACTTCATAACTAATTAGGTTTTGAATAAGTTGTTAATTGAGAGATTGCAACCTTCATAAGCTAATTTGGGTTTATGATTTAGGGTTAATGATTATAACTCCAAAGAGAGTAATCAACCCTAGGATAGTCTAGAACCAATAATTCGATAATTCATAATCAATTAGGTTAGCATTAAAGATAGGTAAAATTCCCTTTCTCTAAATTGGTAATTTATTTCGGTTGATTCTTATGTATGTTGCAATTGTTTAGTAATTAGTATTTTCATGTTGGTTCTTAATTTGAGTGATTGAATTAAATTCTTGTTTTAGTTTCTTTGCATTTTAAATTTTTGTGATTTATTTCTGGCCTTAGATTTTAGGATTCGATTATTTCCCTCCTTATGGGATCGACACCTTTGGTACTACACTAATGAACCGAGTGCTTGAGAATTATTGAGGGTTAATAATTAAAACTTACATACAACTAACCACCTGATCACATTTACATCATAATTTTGTAATTTCTATTCTAAACCACATTTTTGTCACATGCATTAACATGGATATGATTTGACATTCTTTGCCTTTACGAACTACATTAGCCAAATAGCCTACCCAATATATGATTTTCCTTTTGATAAGCCCCCTTGAGCTTTATTTGCCTTTTCTTTGTGTATTATCCATATTAAACCTTTTACCTAACCAAATGTCCTTCCTAAGCCTTGAAGCTAGTGGAATATTTGTTGATTTTTGAGTTTGTGGAAGTACAAAATTCTAAGTACGGGGATATACATATGTGTGGATTGGTTATAATATTGGGATGTTATTTTATGTCTTATTATTAAAACTCCCATTTTGATGTAGTTTATTTTAATTTTTATAAGAGACAAGAAAAGAAAGGAAAAGAAGAAAGAAAAGAGAAAAGCAAAAGAAATAAGTAAATGATTATGTATTCTTGGAACATATGGGAAATGAGTAAATGTTTTAAGTAGATGAACTTAATTTTGATGATTTTCCCGAGGACGGCCAAAATCTAAGTGTAAGGGAAATTGATATGTGCTTGATTGACTGTTTAATCATTTCATAACACTTAGCGATTAATGAAATTAAATTACTTAAGACACTCATTTTGACTCATATGTGAATTTAGGCACAATTCAGAAGCAAAGAAGTTAAAGTGAGTCCAAAGCACAACATTTGGGGCATTTTTGAAGACTAATACTCATTTGTCTTCATAGAGCATAAAGAAGAAAATTAAAAGAAAAGAAGAAGACAACAAAAATCGAAAAATAAAGAAGTAGAAAACTTGCACAACCGTGCATGTGTTTTGCATGGGCACACAGAACAAGAATTTCCTGGAAAATAAAGGAGTAGAAGGTGGCAACTAGGAAAATATGAAGCATGAAACTACATGCAACTGGTGGGAAAAGGCACTCCAAAACGACGTGTAGCAGGTGGATAGCCAAAGCATCAATAGACCGCAACAAAAGTACAAAATGCGCCAGCTGGTGGAAGCATAAGGAGGAAACGCAAGACAAAATGTAGCGCAAATGCATAGCCAAGGACCAACTAAAACGAAATCGTAAGAGAGGAAAATAGCTGAAACATAGACGTAGACATTTTCAAGAGGTAGGAGCGCAGGTTTTAAAGATATCTATTGTAGATGGACTAAAAAATAAATCCAAAAACTAGAGAGAATAGTAGCGGTAGCGTGAAGAAGGAAAGAAAGAAGGGAGGCGCATTAGCAAAGAATGTTCAGTTGGGATAACTCAATGGGGGCTTAAGCATATTTTGGGAGAGACCTATAAAAGGCTAGACATCCCAATGTTGATTTGGAGGTGCCATAGACGCCGATGACCTAGGTTTAAGTGTATTTTACTATTTTTGTTATTTCTTTCTCTCACTAGAAGTTGATTATGTTATCCTATGTTAATTGATTCGGGTTTTGGGTATAAATAATCATATTTTCGTTATTGTTTGGTTATTTATTTATGAACCCATTAGGTATTGTGAAAAGATGATTTTAATGCATTTATTGAATCATTTATTTGCAAATTCATTGCTAGAATTTCGATATAATCCGTAATTGTTATGTTGAAATTCATGTATAGCGACTAATGATTCATAATCATTAGGGATAACCTAGGTCAAATGATGCATCATATGTGGTTGTTTCCTTGATTAATCAGTTTTCCTAATTCGTAATGCTACTGCCTAATTAAATCTAGAGATCGTATACTAGGTTATTCGATGGTGAGGTTTAATTAACAATCATATCTTGATTAAATATTACCTAAGAGAAAATTCGAGTTAATTATTAACTCATGATTAATAGCTGCTAGGAGAGGTTAGAGAACAACAAATCAATGAAATATGTTTAATTAAAGTGTAGGCTGAGATTGGACTAAAGAACCAGGTCCCTACCTAATTCTCCACTTTTATCATTTTTTACATATTTTCTTTATATTGCTTTTATTAGTTATTTTATCTTTATTTTATTTTCTTACTTATAAAACTAAAACCTCCCAACCTAAATGCCGATTAATTTCATTTCAACAACTTTATACATACATTTTATAGGATCGACCTAGACTCATCACTACTATAGTAGTAGTTTAGTTTATTTTGACTAGCGTTATGACGTGCAGTCAACCACATAAATCTTCTAGCTTAGAGTCAATTTTATCATGAAAATTTATAAAACAAGTAGATTTGTTCTTAAGGGATTTAATTAGAAAGAGATTTCAAACAATTAACTTAAAGATATGGGTTGTATTTCTTGAGAAAGAATATAGTTGTAACTTTGGAATTTCTACAAATCCAAGAATCTAGTTTAATCATTGAATTATGATAAATCTAAGTATAAGAAGTTTTTAGGAGAATTCTTATCTAGATCTTGTTTATCTTCACTTACTTTATTGATCATGTCGTTAAAGATTTAAAATTTATAAGCCCTCAAATACTACAAGCACATAGGCCGTAACTGTAATATAAGAGGTGTTAATCCCACAAGGAGAGGACTAGCCTAATACTAAGTCATCTAAGGATCAAAGAAAAGAATAAAAAGAAATAAAAACTGCACAAGTGAACATGGAAAATAAATACAAGAAATTGATTCAAGAATTGTAAAGTAGAAATTTCAGCAAAATAGAATTAAACTGAGCAGTCACACAGGCTATAATGGAAATCTGCCAAGAGAGTTAATCAAGTTATGAGAGAAGGGATTTTACCTATCATTAATGCTAATCTAGCCATTTGTGTGTTTACAGGGTGCCGGTTCTAGACGGACATACGGTTAATTACTCTCTCTCTTGTTATAACGATTAAACCCTAAATTGTAAACCCTAGTCAAATTATGGAACTTGCAATCTCTCAATTCAAAAATTACCTACAATTCTAATTAGTTCTAAAGGTCTCTAATAAACAATTAGGTCTCGTACGGTGTAGCACCCCATTACCCTAGGGTAAGCATCGGGACGCCCGTAGGTCATTCCGACACATATCCTAAGATAACGGA
>JANZXR010000005.1:19106836-19120452 GCA_027575705.1 Erythroxylum echinodendron
GTTTCATAAAGTATGCAACTTTTTGCAGAAAACAGTTTTGTATGCAAAACATGCAACACATTTATGACACTTTATGCTATACCAAAACAGAATAAACAAATGCACATTTATACAGAAATCGAAATCATTGAAGTGAAACATTTTTAGCTTATTGCTTCATTATAAAACTGTAACCCACCATAAGATCCTTGCTTGCTTTTGTATCCGACTTATGGATGCTTTTCCTCTTGATTTCCTTGCCTATCTTGAACCCCTCCTTGATTTCTTTCATAAAAGAAACACAACTCTTATTTAACCAAAATATCCAGATTTGGCTACCCTTAAAGCACATTCAGTAAATGACTTACTGTAAATCTTCACCAAGTAATGGGATTCTTAACTCCAAAGAAAGCTCCCTCCTCCTTCTTTCTTTTTCCTCTCTTGAATGCACTCAGATTCTCTCTTTAAGCCTTACAAAAATGGCAACTTAGCTCACAACTCTCTTCTTTCCACTCCCATCTGAAGCCTCTCTTCTTCTGTTTTTACTTCCATTCATGCTACCACTCTGCCAAGAAGACAAGTCTACCATGCCTTTCCCAAAAGTCCACTTTACCCTTCGTACTTAAGCTACATACCGAAAATACCCTCAATTTCCTCTCATGTATTTATTCCACAAGCTATTATGCTTAAGTTAATAAAAAAAATTCAGGGGGCCGACACATCGCTCCCTCTCGTCCTCTATTTTGATTGTATTTCTTGTTTTTTTTTTCAGTTTTATCATTGCATAGAATTGGATTGAATAGTTGATGATAGGATCTAAATGTTTAAAATGTTCTAAACTCACCTTCGAAGTTTTATTCTTGAACTAATGAAATCTGATTGTTTATGTTTTTCTTAGATTTGTTGTGATTTAATTCTACAATTGTATAATTTGATAATAAACTGAGAGGGTGAATCAAATGAAAAATGATTAAATTGGACTAATGAGAGTTAGGTGATTTAATAGAAAATAGAATTAAATCAAATTGATAAATTGTGCGAAGAGAGATCTTGCATAGATTTCCAGTAATTTATTAGAGAACTTAATAAATAATAATAAATTGAGAAATTGTGACCTCCATAATATGATTAGGGTTTATGATTTATGGTTAATGGTTATAACTCGAGAGAGAGAGTAATCAATCCTAGGATTCTTTTAGGACCAATAATCTAGTAATTCACAATCAATTAGGTTAGCATTAAGGACAAGTAAAATTCCCTTTCTCTTAATTGGTAATTTCCTTAGGTTGATTCTTGGGTGTGTTAAATTTGCTTAGTAATTAATATTTCAATGATTGATTCTTAATTTAATTTGATTGATTGAATTAAGTTCTAGTTTTTATTTTTGTGCAATTAGAATTTTTTTGTATTTATTTCTGGCCTTATATTTTAGGATTAGATTATCCCTCCTCGTGAGATCGGCACTTTTGGTACAAGGCTAATGAACAATGCGCTTGCAAGTTTTTGGAGGTAAATAATTAAAACTTACACACAAAAAACCCCTGATCAAGTTTTTGGTGCCGTTGTCGGGAAGGCAATTCGTTTAATTTTATAGTTTAAGGCGTTTAGTTAGTTTTCATTTTTTATTTTCTGTTCTTTCTATTTCTGAATCCATGCTCTTACATGAACATAAAATTCATGAGAAGTTTAAGTCATGCAGCTGAAACCTTAGAATTAGATCTCACTCAATTAGAATGATCAATTAAGAAAGCTCGGTGTTATAAATAAGAAGAAATTGTGAAAGCAACAATGGTCGAGAAATTTCAGTGAGATTTGGATCATAGAGCAAACTAAGGAATTCAATAAAGAACCCTTATGGATTTCATGAGACTAAGGTTCAATGCGACTATCCAAAGCGTAGCTAAGCCACCCATACAAACAGCCTATTTCGAAATTTAACCAACCCTCCTAAACCTGCTTTAACAAAATGTGAAATTATATGGATTAACGAATGAAGATCCCAATGCACATATATTAAACTTCCTTAAAAATTTGTGATACATTTTGGCACTATCAAATGTCGGAGGATGTGGTAAGAATTAAGCTTTTCACTTTTAGCTTAAAAGATAGAGCAAAGGCCTGGTACCATTCTCTCAACCCAACTAATTTCACCACTTGGGATCAACTAGTTCGTGCCTTTTTAGACAAGTATTTTTCCTTACTAAGACCACGAAGATTATCAAGAAGATTACCAACTTCTAGCAAAGTGAAAGGGAATTAATCTATGAAGCGTGGGAACGATACAAGGATTTGCAATGGAAATATCCACAACACAACTTACCTTAGGAATTCTTGTTTCAAACATTCTATAATGGAGTGACCCTACATATGAGACACACGATTGATGCAGCTTCAGGAGGATCACTGATGAGAAAGACGGTAGATGAAGCAGAAGAGTTGATAGAGGAGATGATGGTTGCTTATCGACGAACGAGTAGAGTAGACAACCTGTTACTTTATGAGAACAAAAAGGAATTGTAGTTGTTAATCAAATGATGGAGATGCAGGTGCAAATTGACAACTTAACTTGACAGCTTAACAACATAAAGGCTTCATCCTCAGCTTCTGTAAAAATCGTGCAACTAAAATGTAAACTCAGTGGATAGATAGACCATGATACGATGAATTATTTCTTGATAAAGGAAAACAATCTGAAGCAAGTTAATTATATGGGAGCTCAATATGGATGAGGAGGGGGAAACAATCCTTACTCTAACACATACAACTCTAGGTGGAAGAATCACCCTAGCTTCTCGTGGACAAACATTACTGGAGGATGGGATTTCAATAAGATAAACTGAGCTCAATGGAATCCAAGATGGACAAAATTTTAGATAAGATTAGAACCCTAGAAAATGTACAAAAGAGTCTGGAAGGAAGATTCAAATAAGTAACAAGAATCATGCCTCTTCTATCCATAATTTAGAGATCTAAGTAAATCAATTTTCAAACGCTTTCTCTACACGAAATAGGGTCCTAGAACTTCAGGAACAAAGCCAAAGGAGCAACTAAAGGCTATTACACTTCGAAGTGGGAAGAAACTTGAACCACCCACACAGACAATAGAGGAGCCTATTCCCCCTATTGAGAAAGAACAAAAAAAGGAGAAAGAAATGAATATGAGCAAATACCATCCTTATGTCACCCTTCCACCATATCCACCTAAGATTTCTTTTCCTCAACAATTACAAAAGAAGAAGCTAGATGTGAAATTTGCAAAATTCGTTGAGTAATATAAGACATTATAGATAAATCTCTCATTTGTAGAGGCTTTGGAACATATGCCTAAATACATAAAATTTTTTAATGATATATTACCAAAGAAGCATAGTTCGGAAGACAATCGGAAGGAAGCTTTAACTGGCACCTGCAGTTCCATAGTCACTAGCCAGATGCCATCTAAATTGAAGGATCTAGGGAGTTTTACAATACCCTGTGTAGTTGGTGAATTTGAATTCATAAATTGATTATGTGACTTAGGAGCAAGTATTAATCTTATGCCTTTATTAATATTCAGAAAGATGGGGCTGGGTGACGTCAAGCCAACATCGATGTTAATTTAGTTGGCTCATCAATCTATTGAAAGACCATTTTGGAATAACAGAAGACGTTCTGATGCAAGTGTACAAGTTCATTATTCCTGTAAATTTTATGGTTCTCGATTTTGAAGAAGATAAGAACTTTCCATTGATCCTTGGTCAACCATTTATGAATATAGGGAAAGCCATAATTGATGTTCACAAAGAGAAATTAACACTTCAAATAAGCAAATATCAGATCAATTTCAATATAAATAAGGCTTAAAAGAACCCAACAATAAGAAGTGACATGCATGAAGGTTGAAATTATGGATCAAAATTTGTAAGAACAAGTTGAGAGCTGGATCGTAGAAGTACAGTCAGTGGCAACAGAGACAAATAATGGATATGAGAAACTTGAGTTTAAAGGAGAAGATGAGATGAAGGAGTCGGATATTCAAACGCATAAGATAAATTAGTCCGAACTGAAGTACCCATACTATCATCCACAAAAAAACCACCCACATTAGAGCTTCAACCTTTACATGCATATCTCAGATACACCTTTCTAGGTGAAGGTCAAATGTTACTGATAATATTCTCCAATAAATTGAATGAGAAACAACAAATCAATGTGTTGTTTAAGAGAATGGGTTAGTCCAATACAATGTGTATCTAAAACGGGTAGAATGATGATAATAAAAAGTGAGAGTGGAGAAGTAATTTCAACAAGAATGATTACAAGATGGAGAGTGTGCATAGATTATCATAAACTCAACTCAATAAAACTTTAGTAATTTTAGTTGATCTAGGATCTCTACTTCTCTCACTCTCTTTAAGCAATTCAATGATAAGACAACAGGCTCAAAATGTCCAATTTCCACCTCCGACACTATCCCCATCTCCATCACTGTAAGGCTTTGTTTCTAACTCTTTTCTTTTTGATTTAGTCTTTTTTGTTTTATTTTATTTTATTTTTCTTCTTTCCATACGTGTTTATTCGTCTCCTTCTCACATTGAGGACAATGTGTTGTTCAATTGAGGGAGGGTTATGTGCTTTTTTTTAAGTGTGAATTTTGCATATTGTATGATAGTTTGTTAGGTTTCATATTGTGAATTATGTGAATGTGTCAATGGCTTAGATGGATTGAAATTGATTTAATTTTGAATATAATCTATTAGATTGTAAAGAGTCATTAGCTTGCGAAATTAGTAATCGAGGTTCTTTGGCTAAATATGCAAGTTAATCAGGATTTAGTGTTAGCTTATTACCCTATAAGTTGTCTCATTTATTCATAATTTTATGTCTTTTGACTTAGGTTGCTTTGCTAGTATTTTTTCATGAAAACAAGTAGCTAAAGCAACAAGGTAGGCAATAAAAAAGAAAAAAGTGTTTGTTAATTTTAAATAAATAACTATTCCACTAGCCTTCGGGTTATGAATAGAGTTTGTAGCCAGTTGAGAATATGATGTATATGTACTTTCTCATTAAAAGGCTATAATGACGTTCTAACCAAGCAGCTTAATAAAAATAAGACTTAGTTGAGTACCCGAATTGACATTCATCACCAATGTTTGCCTCCGAGTAAAAGGTTAGGTTGATGTCCACAAAAAATTTAAATAAAATAAGTTAAAAATTTTCTAATAAAACCTATCGAACTTGTAAATAGCTTGACTTTTCATGAAAAAGTACTTAGGAGTAGTTACAGAGTTTGAATGACCAAAGAATTATTAATGTGTATGTATGTTGGACCCCATTTTCGGAGCCCAACATTGGAAATGGGATCATGAAGTTTGAGTGTGGAGGGAGGCTTAGAATTTGGAATTTTAAAGAAGAATTCTTCAGAAGCAAAGGCGGGCTTCGTGAACATATGCGAGTAAACCTCTCTGACCTTTCGGGTGAATTACACCGTAGCAAACAGGTATAACTTCGCCGCAGCAAAGTCTCCACGGAAAAATCAGAATTTCCTTCGGGTGAATTACACCGTGGTGAACTCTTGGCTTTGCCGCGGTGAAAACCCCTGTGACAGAACTCATAACCTGAACTACTTATCTTACTAAAATGCAAACTTAAAATCCTTCAGCCACATTTATAAATTTAACCCAAAAAAAAATGGATAAGAACGTAACCAGAAACAGTTTCTCAAAATCTTAATCTCATTTCTATAAAGAGATAATTTGCAAAAAACAAGAAAAATCATAGACAAATCCAAACATATATTTCATTAATATCAAAAGTAAGAGATTTACAAAGGTTTAATGGCATTTTAATTCACAATACATCATTTACTTCATAATCTACAAATACAAAAGATATTTGAAATGCAGTTAAACCCTTAAATTCCAAAAACCTAACTTAAAAATCAAAAGTATGCAACTTCAGAGTGATGCCATGACTCTTGACTTACTCGACCTCTTGCTCATCACCTGAATAGGGAGAAGGAGAATAGGGGTGAGCTTAAAGCTCGTGGATAACAGATTTATAATCGAGAAACAAGCAAGAACCATTTTCAAAACTCATTACCATTATACATTTTGGAAACCACAATAATTTTGCATGAAAATCACCAAACACTTATTTCTCAAAATTCTCACTTTATCAAACAGTTCACGAGCAATTACAAATCATGTATGCATCAAACTTGCTAACATTTCAAAAGCACATAAGCACATCAAAATGGTTTGGGTAAATCTATGAACATGACAAACTACACATTTCCACTTAATGGTCCTGTGTAGTCGCAAAACTTGACGTACTATCACAATTCCACAAGGTGGTCTTACGTAGATATAAACATAAGGGAGTCCATGAAGGAGCTCTGTGCCACTAGCGAGCAGGCGGGAGAAGGATTTTCTTGGTCAACGTGCACGTGACATTCTTGAATGGATTACACCAAACCCACATAACATGTAATTCATGAATCGAAAACAGTTTGCCCAAATGGCATCTTGTTGGAAACTTTTTTTTCATGTACATGAGATATTTAAAAAAAACATTTCTGAAAACCTGATTTCATAAACTTGCATCTTTTCAAAAACATTCATTTTCAAAATCTTTTCATAAATCATCAACACAATTCATGTAGCAATCATATAACAATTTCACAATCCAACCAAGAGCAAATAAATGCAACATCTATGATGCAATTGAAACCATTAAGCTTCCTTGATTCAAAGAAAACAATGGGTGGCTTATTTACTCTATTATAAACATGTACCCACCCTGAATTCCTTGATTAGGGATGTCTTTGCTCTTGATCCTCTTGCATCTCTTGCCTCACTTCATTTCCTTAACCAACAACCAAATTTCCATTCAATTTGGTTTAGAAATTGGAAAGTCATATCTCAACAATTTAAACTATTTCTCATGCTAAAACAAAATTCTATATTCAAATTCCATCTAGAAATTGAAATGATTAGAGACTAAATTTATACTTAATTCCTTCATACAGTTTGTATTTCTATGTTTCTAGTTTACAACAAATTAAAAATCAGTCCATTTGGATAACTACACCAAAAGTTATGCCCAAAATACCAAAGCATGTTCTGTGCTGGAAAGTGAGTTCACCGCAGTTAAATCCAGAAGTTTGCTGCGGCGAAATTATCCAGAAACCCACTCAGAGAACATGCTTTGCGACGCCGTGGCAAAGCCTAGAAGTTTGTCGTGGCAAACTTATCCAGAAACCTACTCCAAGAACGTGGTTTGGGACATTTTTCCTCTTTTTACTTCTCACCTTTCACATATAACCCATCTTAATACTAACCCATCTTTTTTACTTCATTATCAACTTCATTTAAACCCATTATCATTCACAACAAATTCATAATCTACTTTTGATCATTAATCTAAACACTAAAACATTCACATAAACCATTCATCAACACTCCCTACACATATTCACTTCATTTTCACTTCTAACCATCACTAAATATGCTTTATCTAACAATCAAGAAGGGTTAATGCTCATACTTACTTGTTTTAGCCTCAAAGTCTTCAAACTCTTCAAGAATTTCCGAAACCCTAGTTGTTTTTCTCTTCTTTCTCTACTTCTCTTTCTCTCTTCTTTCACTCACATACAAGACTACCATTACTTCTTCTCCTTTTATACCCTTAATGAGTGTGAAATTTCTAATTTGCCCTTCCATTTATACCTAATGTCTATTTAAACTTCAGTGATCTTCCAAGAATGCCCTTATATCACCTTACAACATTAATACTTTAATTCCATCAAACCATGAAATAAATCCTCCCAAACTTAACATAATAATTAGACTCCAAATAAAATGGTTTATCTAATAAGACCAAAAAAATTATTTAGATCATGCTTAATAAAATAATAAAAAATTTGTGGGCTTAATAGAGTACAATTAAAAAGGGTAAATAACTTGACATTTAGGTTTTGATTAATATCTATGTTTAGCCCAGAGCTCCTAGACACGAATTTTGCATGTTAATGATTTGGAATAACTTGAATGATTGTGTTTTAAAGTTAAATTTATTTCACGAAGTTGAAGTCATTGTCTCATTATTGCATTGTGTTCTGTTTGTTTGTTGTTTTGTTTGCTTGAGGACAAACAAACGTTTAAGTGTGGTGATGTTAATAAGTGTGAATTGCATCTTATTTTAGGGCTTAGTTTAATATGCATTTAGCTATTAATTCAATCATTTAGTATATGTTTAGGTCAGAATTGTATTAGTTTGTTAATTATTTGTGTTTAAAGTGTTTTATGGATTAGTACAAGTCTTTGAGCTTAAATATTATGATTTTAAGGTACTTTGATGTGTTTGTTAGTGGTTCAGGATCAGCATCAAAGAATGGAGAAGTTTTGAAGACTTTCGGGCCAAAACAATGGCCCACCTCTATGCCACGATCATGACAGAAGCCCAGGACATGGCCCACGATCATGGCCTACATGCCACGATCATGGCAGGAGGCTCAGATGCGGCCCACGATCATGGCCAAGTAGACACTAAAAAAAGTTAAGTTTTAAGGAATTTTTCTGACCTCTTGGACCCCCAAAAACCTTAAGGCTGCTCAGAACACAAAGGATATTTAAAAACAAGACAAAGAGACAAAAAAGAGCTTTTGCATTAGCCACCTTCAGAAACCGCAGAGTGAATTCATCAATAGATTGAGGAAGAGAAGAAGGAAGAGAGAAGAGGAGATGAAGTGGAAGAGAGAAGAGGAGATGAAGTTGACTCAACGTACTTCTTGAATCAAGAGGTTTCCCAACATTGCTGCCTCATGTCCTCCATTTCGATTGTATTTCCTGTTTATTTTTAGTTTTATCATTGTATAGAATTGGATTGAATAGTTGATGATAGGATCTAAATGTTGAGGATGTTCTTAACTCACCTTCGGAGTTTTATTCTTAAATTAATGAAATCTGATTGTTTATGTTTTTATTGGATTTGTTGTGATTTAATTATTTGATTGCATAATTTGATAACAAACTGAGAGGGTGAATCGAATGAAAAACAATTAAATTGGGCTAACAAGTGTTTGGTGATTTAATGAAATTAGAATTAAATCAAATCAGTAAATTATGCGAAAAGAGATCTTGCATAGGTTTTCAGTAGTTTATTAGAGAACTTCAAACTAATTACAGTTTTGGATAGGTTGTAAATTCAGAAATTGTGATGTCCATAATCTGATTGGGATTTATGATTTAGGATTAATGGTTATAACTAGAACCAACAATCCAGTAATTCATAACCAATTAGGTTAACATTAAGTATAAATAAAATTTCCTTTCTCTCGAATGGTAATTTCCTTAAGATGATTCTTGGGTGTGTTGAAATTGCTTAGTACTTAATATTTCAATGATTGATTCTTAATTTAATTTGATTGATTGAAATGAGTTCTAGTTTTTAGTTTGTGCAATTATAATTTTTTTATTTGTTTCTGGTCTTAGATTTTAGGATTAGATTATCCTTCCTCGCGGGATCGAAACCTTTGATACTATGCTAATGAACCGTGCGCTTGCAGATTATCAGAGGTAAATAATTAAAACTTTCACTCAACAAATACCGGATCAAATATCTATCAAACATCCAAATTTGATGATGAACTACTCTACGATCTAACTTAGGAGAAAAGATAGCTCCCCACCCCCTTGCCCTCCCCTAAAGTTCATCCATCAACTCATTAACTAGTGGAATAGGGATATTTATCCTTCACATTACATTTGTTAAAATATTGTAATCTACACACATCCTTTATTCTTTTTCACTAAAATCACCAGTGATAAAATTTAATTATCTTTCTTCTAATTACTCCTTACTTCAATATATCCCTAACCAACTTTTCAATTTATCTCTTCTGTAACCCTGAAATTTGTATGGCTTTATATTTATAGCTTATGTATCCTCCTTTAATAATAGTTGATGATTATACTTCCTTTTGGGTGATAATCTAATTAATTTAGCAAAAACATCTTTATATTGTTTTAACAATTTTTGTATTACTTGTTTCTTATATCCATCACCTTGATGATTTCCTCTTACACTTCCATTGATTACATTACACAATTGATTAATGTGTCCCATGTCAATGATCTCATTGATTCATTAGAAAAATTTGCTAATAATGTCAATGAACTTTTTCACATGCCCACTTAACATCCACATGGATTTTTCTTTATGACCTTAAGTTAACTTCACTCTTTTTCCATTCCAATAAAATAACAATTTTCCTCGTTAAAATTGAGCATAACAACATTCAAAGTAGCTAACCTTTAAACTCTTAAAACCAAATCATTTCCAATCTTAATGACTAATTCATTAGATTAAAACCAATAACCATTCATCATCCATTTCTTTATTTTTTACTTTTGATTACATAAAATTTTCAATCCCTTCTTACCGTAATCATCATAGGTTCTATATTATTCAACACCCCCTTCTTCTTTTTTAACCAAAGCCTCATCAATGAAGTTATGTTTACTGCCTCTTTCAATGAGTATATAAACCATTCTTCCATTGAGAACTTTTCACTTTCTTCTATTTATATGAAATACCAACATTATTGGTCATTGCTTGTATAGAAATCGCAAGCTGATGATCATGCATTATCTCTTCCTCCTCCTCATCTTTGTCCTCCTCCTTTTGTACAACATATGTATTAAATTGCTTCTTTTTTCATTTATATTCTAGTGTAGATTTCTTATCATACCATAAACATAATCCCTTAGGCCTCCTTTCATTAACCTCTTTGCTACTTATTGCTTTCACCATTTTAACTTCATTATTGGATGTTATAGGTTTAGGTAATAACTCATATTGGCCTTTCAGTACTGAATTCATTCGTTACACTCCAGATTGACAACTCCTTCGCTACTTTTTTTAATTTTAAAATTGTATTTAATAAGTTGATATTCATACATAAACATCATCTAGTATAAGGATAAAAATAACACAACCAAATTGGAGGCCATTTAAAACATGAGACTAAACTTAAACTAGTTACATTAGCTGTGTTGGGAATTAATTCAAATTTTAGAGTTGTTAAAATTCCTTTAGAATAGATCTTAATTTGTTTTTTAATCTTATCTTATAAGCTAGATTTATTGGATGAAATATCTATTTAAGTTTTTTGAATTTTGTTTATATAAGACAACCAAGTTTATTAATAAAATGACTTGAGTGTTCCATGTTCTTTTATCTTTATTGTATCCCATCTTATATATGTTTCTTTTCTTTAAAATTACAACATGGTATCAGAGCTATGGATCCTTGAGGGATTGTGAGGTTGAGTGAATAATGGCTGCTAGCAATTCAGCTACTCTCCTACCCCCAAATTTTAATGGTGAAAAGTATCAAGTATGGGTTGTCAAGATGAAAGTTCATTTAAGAGGTCTCGACTTATGGCAATGGGTGGAAGAAGAAAAGGAATTACCAACCTTGGGAAATATTCCAACACTAAATCAAATAAGAGCTTATGAAGAAGAAGCAGCAAAAGCTCCAAGAGCGTTACCTATATTTTTCTCTACAGTTTCATAATCAATTTTCACAAAAATTATGACTTGTGAAACAGCTAAAAATGCTTGGGATATATTGAAAGAATTATATCAAGGCAATGAAAGAATGAAGAAGTTGTAAGTTTTAAATATCAAAAGATATTTTGTCTCTTTGAGCATGAAAGAACATGAGAGCATACAAGAATATTTTGATCGCTTGATGACTTTGGTAAAAAAATACGACTATTGGGGGAGGATCTATCCAAGAGCAAAATTGTAGAAAAGATTTTTATAAGTTTGCTTAAAAAATTTGAGGCAAAACTTTCATCTCTTAAAGATTCAAGAGATATTAATAATTTAACTTTATCCGAATTGATTAATGCTTTATAGGCACAGGAGCAAAGAAGGGTCATGCGGAAAGTTGAAACTGAGCAAATTGATGAAAGAGCTCTTTTAGCTAAATCATCAAAAGGAAAAGGTAAAATTCTTCAATGTGATCATTGCAAGAAACTGGAGTATGAAGAGAAAGATTATTGGCGTAAGGGCAAATCTCAATGTTTCAACTGTAAAAGATTTAGACACCTATAGAAAGATTGCAGATTGAAAAAGGAATAAGCAAATATGGTGGAGTTGGTTGATGAAGAAACTCTTTTTTGAAAGTTGGTGAGAAGTGCGCCAAGACGTGTTTGGAGAGATGTGCTCTAATGATTGTAAGTTAGTGAGAAGAGCATAAACAGGATGATGAGAAGTGCATCAATTGGTGAAGAGAAGTACTTCACAGAATATTCTGAAGATGAGGAGAAGTGCTCCAGAAAATTTAAATTAAGAGAGAATATTGGGAATTAATTCAAATTTTAGAGTTTTTAAAATTTCTTTAGAATAGGTCTTAGTTTGTTTTTTAATCTTATCTTATAAACCAGATTTATTGGCTGAAATATCTATTTAGTTTTTTGAATTTTGTCTATATAAGACAACCAAGTTTAATAATAAAATGACTTGAGTGTTTCATATTATTTTATCTTTATCATATCCCATCTTATATGTTTTTCTTTTCTTTAAAATTCCAAGCACGGCCCAGTAAAGGTCCTAGAGCACAAAAACCCTAAATAATTTACTTAACAAACTTGAAAGAGGTTGCAAGTGAGGGAGAGCATTAGAATAGTAAATCCCACATCGAAAAAATGCAACATCTAACAATAACATATAAAATTGAGAATGAGGAATCCTCCTTAAAACTTAAGTCTTTAGATCAACCTCATTCTCAACCCAACTTAAATTTTAAGAAGCTGCACGTGTCCCTCAAACAAAAAATGACTCATTCAATAGCCAAATGAGACTTACAACAGAATAGTCAAAGCTATAGTAAACTTCTGATGATAACTTGAATATTTTGGTTTCTTAGGTGGAATTAGTAGCAGTTGGTTTCTTAGGTAGAATTAGTAGCAGCCTATAAAGAGCTCTATCACTCACAAGGATGAAGCAATTTCTTCTGCAATTCATAAGCTCACAAAGCTCTCGAAGATTTCCATTAATCATAAGTAAGTAAGCTTTCTTTAAGGTTACTTTAACTGCTGCAAGTAGATAGAGGTGATGCATGAAAAAATTAACTACATAAATTAAGCATGCATAAACTAATTCTCTAGGATCGAATTTTTGGGAAACCGAGTCGAGATCCGATCTCGACCGCAACGAAATAATCACCAAACTTTTTCGTGACTTTTGATTTCTTGAAAATCAAGATCTATTTAATTATAGAAAATGATTAACACAAATCATAATAAAGCTAAAATTTAATTCGTACCTTAATATGAAGCTTAAATTTTATCTTGTCATATCCCTTGAGCTATTCCTGAAACTGATTTGTTTCAACCACCATAGCCGCACAAATGTTCGGCCTCTAACGGTATCCACAGAATGAGTTGAGAGAACTCTGTAACTCTTACAGAGAGGGTTAAGCATGAAGTACTAGCTTCATAGAGCTTAAGCCTATTTATAATAAGCTTTGGTCGTTTTAGTTATTTAATTGAAATTAAACTCTAATTTTAATTAAAATTTAATTAGAATTACAAATAATTCTAATTAAATACCAATTATGTCCATATAAGATTCAATATCTCATAT
>JANZXR010000005.1:19135707-19159815 GCA_027575705.1 Erythroxylum echinodendron
GTCAGAAATGAATATGACATGCTTTGAAAGTGAGTATTGGAGTCCTATCCCTAGCAGAGACTCAAGCATAAAATGTAAAATACGCTACTGAAAATGTACATATTTTGTTTGATGTAAAGTATCCAACTATATAAGTGGATTCCTAAATTTGAGGAGACTTTAATTGCTAATATGAGGAGTGTATAAGTCCATGTTATATTACTTGTAAATAGGTTCGGGAGATATAAATTTGACCGGATGAATATGTTACACACACAGGACGTTAAGATTGAGAATAAATTGAAATGTGTGGAGAAATTATTATGAATAAGCAAACATTAGAATAAGCCAATGTGAAATATGATGAAATTTAAAGAATGGAGAAAATCATTCAAAAAAGATAAATGAATTAGGTGGATCCACGTCAAAGACATGGAATACAATGAGATAGATATAAGAGTTAAATGTAGTGATGTTAAAGAGAAGTGAACTATGAAGTAAAAGATTAAATTTTTCTGAGAATATCACCTTCCCAAGTTGTGCTTACAATGAGCACAAGGGGTGCTGAGGCTAGGATTAAGAATCAACTAAGCCTGAATTATATTGGTTCGTATGAAGTTACTAAGAACCGAACCATTGACTTATTAGTTAGTATTATCAACAAAGATGTGTTATTATGACTATGTTAAGAAATATCGATATGATATGATATTGGTGTTATCGACATAGGAAGTGGGAAAAAATTGGCGAGTGATCTACAGCATAATGAGGAACTGAACTAGTGAACAAAGTGGATGACCAAATAAGGGATTGAAAGACTGAGTGAGTTTATTGACTATGGTCATTTGAAAGAAATTATCCGAGGTATGAAGTTAAATGAGAAACGGAGGAACATCCTGCCTTCTTGATCAGTTGGATAAGAATTTCGAGGACGAAATTCTTTTAAGAGGGGAAGAAATGTTGGCCCCTAAATTTTTATTTATTTATTAAGCATGATTTAAATGAATTATGAGGTGTTAATAGATTAATTTTTGGAGTTAATTTGTTATGACAAGGTTAGTAGGATTTTATGACATGGGTAAATTGATAGAATTAAAGTATTAATGTTGTAAGGTTGTATAAGGGCAAAATTGGCAAGACACTTAAGGTTAAAAGGCTATAAGGCTTAAATAAAGGGCAAAGTGGACCTTTCACATCCATTAAGAGTATAAATTAGAAGAAGAAGAATTATAAAGTGAAGAGAGAAAGAAGAGAGTGTCGTGAAAGAGAGGAAGAGAAGAGAAAATCTAGGGTTTGTGAAGATCTTGAAAATTTTGAAGATTTTAAAGCTTCAACAAGTAATTATAAGCATGAACCTATCTTAATTGTCGGATGAATCATATTTAGTGATAATTAAAGGTGAAAATGAAGTTGAATATGTGTAGGAAGTTGTTGATGAATAGTATATGAAATTTTTTTTAATCTTTTTGGTCGATGAACAAGTATAGCTTATGAATTGGTTTGTGAATGATATTGGGTTGAAATGAAGTTGAAAATGAAGTAGTAGAGATGATTAGGTTTAAGATGGGCTATATGTGAAAGGTGGGAAGTAAGAAGATGGAAAATGTCCCAAAACACATTCTCGAAATGGGTTTCTGGACATTTTCTCCATGGCAAACTTCTGGGTTTTGTCGCAGCGACACGAAACATGTTCTAAGAGTTGGTTTCTAGATAATTCCGCCGTGGCGAACTAGGTTTTTGCCGCGGTGAACTTTCCAGCACAGAACATATTTTGGTATTTTAGGTATAACTTTTTCTGTCGTTATCCAAATGGAGTGATTTTTTATTTGTTGTAAACTAGAGACATAGAAATACAAACTGTATGATGAAATGAATTTCTAGTTCAGTCTGTAAGGATTTGAAATTTTGAATGGAAATTGAACCAAGAACGTGGTTTTAGTATAAGAATAGCCAGAAAATGTTTGGGGTATAACTTTTAGAATACTGAACCAAATTGAATGATTGTGGTGTCATTAGAAACTTAATACAATGAGGAAAATGTTTTTAGGGGAAATTTTATTAAATTTCTTCATTTAATTTATCAGAATGATAGTAGAAAATTGACTCGAAAGTTTGAATTTTTGAACGGGTTTTGGGTTCAAAAAACTTAGGAAATGCATGGGTTTTAGTGAATATGTTTCTTTGGTTTCTAAACTGAAATTCCTATTGAATGGAGTTTTTGATCATTATTGAGGGAAATCAAGGAAGGCAAGAGGAGCAAGAGAAAAGACATCCTTAAGCCAATTTCTTAAGCAAGGAATTCAAGGTGGGTACATTTTTATAATAGAGTAAATAAGCCACTCATTGTTTTTCTTTGAATCAAGGAAGCTAAATGGTTTCAATTGCATCATAGATGTTGCATTTATTTTCTCATGTTTGGATTGTGAAATTGTTATATGTTTGCTACATGAATTTTTTTGATAATTTATGAAAAGATTTTGAAAATGTTTCTTTCTAAAATGATGCAAGTTTGTGAAATCAGGTTTTCAGAAATGTTTATTTTCGAAATATCTCATGTGCATGAAAAACAAGTTTCCAACAAGGTGCCATTTGGGCAAATTATTTTTGATTCATGAATTACATGTTATGTGGGTTTGATGTAATCCATTCAAGAATGTCACGTGCACGTTGATCAAGAAAAGGCTTCTCCTGCCTGCCCGCTAGTGGCACAGAGCTCCTTCATGGACTCCTTCATGTTTACGTCTATGTAAGACCACCACGTGGAATTGTGATAGTACGTCAAGTTTTACGACTACACAGGACCATTAAGTGGAAATGTGTAGTTCGTTGTGTTTATGAATTTACCCAAACCATTTCGATGTACTTATGTGCTCATGATATGTTTGACAAGATGGATGCATACATGATTTGTACTATTGAGAATTGTTTAACAAATTGAGAATTTCATGAAATAAGTGTTTTTATGATTTGAAATGCAGAATTACTATGGTTATGAAAATGTTCAATAAAAATGAGTTTTAAAAAAAAGGGTTTCTTCTTGTTTCTCGATTATAAACTTGTTATCTACGAGGGTCAAAAAATCGCTTCAAGTTGCATAATTTTGTATTTTAAGCTAGATTTTGTAACAATGAGGATTTTAGTTACATTTCGAGTATTATTAGTTCAAGTATCTTATGTATTTTGGGATTATAAGATATGGATGTATTGTGGTTTGAAATGCCATTACGGCTTTGTAAAAACTCTAATCTTTTGATGTTAATAAATTATGAATTATGTATGGATGCCATTGAGTGAAAATGTGAATTTGCGTTTGGATAAAGTCGAGTTGAAATTAAGTACACTTGAGGAAATAATTAATTTGAGATGATGAATTTTGAACAGGAATTGTGGTTACATATAAGTAAAATGTGTTATAGTATAAAAGCATGAAGATGAATCAATAATGGTTAAGGTGTTTGTCTTTGGATTACACCCATGTTATAAGACTCCGGATAGTTGGCTAATAAGGGTCCAATATCATTCCACCTTGGCCAAGGATTTTCCAAATCAATATTAATTGAGAACAACGGAACATTCTCCCTAATTACTTTAAGGTGATGAATCCTATCTTGATCACTCAACTACCTCCATATAGTTCATGCTACATCTAATGACTACTGATTAAATGACCTATGATTAAATAGATCATAAGTAGTATTAAAACATATCATTCCCTATATAAGATAACTTTCATGACCTCAAGTCAAAGGATCACTTATACAATCATCACAATGAGAATTCCATAGGCATACAAGTAATGTTTCAAATGGATTTCTCACATCAGGTCTGTTCAGTGAACTTGTTCTCTAAGAAGCACCCACACATTTGTTTAAGTATCTCTATACTTTAGCCTATAAGATCGACTACTTCCTTCATAAGAAAAAACACAATTTATGCTAGTCTTTTTACGTTCTATTAATGTCTAATATTAATAGAACAATAACTAGGAACATTTAGGAATAATACATAAATACAATATGAATCTCATAATTATAATCTCATTATAATTTCATTTTCAATGTATAGTTATTCCATGGACTTCATCATATACATCAAAATATGTACAAGATAAATAATGCCTTTAAATAACTTGTCACTAAACTATAACCAAAGCGATTGGTTGTAGGGCATAAACCAACCCCTTTTGAAAGTGAAAGCTCGTAATATAAAATGGAAGACAAATCCAAAGTGAGGACTTTGGCTAATGCATTTAGTCTAATCTTATGCATTAACTTTCCTAAGTTCTCCTAGATAGTGACAACTTTGTGCCCAAATATTCTACACTTTCTTTCCCTCTAGATATTGTGGCCTAGCATACCAAAACCTATTCCAAATATCTTCAAATCTCATATATACCTTATTTGAACTTTGGAAGCCAAGCTAAGAGTTTCTGTCCATTCAGTAATGTCAAGCTGTATGTTATTTCCATCATTTCCAAATATCTTCAAATCCATACTACTTGTCAAACTAGAAATCACTATTTTTGCTATTTATAACCTTGCTTTTCTCGACTACATTAGCTCTCCAATTCTTAAGATCTGTTGAAAGATCTATGAGTGAGTAGGGTTGATGTTAATGGACGATATACTTTCTCTCCTCAAGTAATAATAGTGAATTCATTTGAGCCACAAATTTTCTTTTGCTAAACATGATTTCCATAACCTTTTTGCTAGTAAAATCTTGGTCATCCTCCTGGTAGAAGTGATACCAAGACCCCCATGTAGCTTAGGTAAATGAATAGTGCACCATTTAACATAGGGGATCTTATAATTGTTGCATATCCCAATCTAAACAAAGTCCCTAATCATTATATATACCAACCTCATAACTTCTTTCAGAATAGCTACGTGAGAGCACCAAAAAATATAAACATTTCCCAATACAAAATGGCTTCCTTTCTAGGATGGAAACATATTACACTATCCATGCAATTTTTTTTTTAATGGAGTTAAGTATAGGGGACCATTCAATGATATCGAGTCTCTTAAGGGAGATAGGAATCCCTAGATACTTGAATGGATGCAGTTAGTATGTCAATCCTATAGAGGATATTAAAGAACTGATATTTGAATGAGCACCAACAGAAAAGAAATATGAACTTTTAGATGGGATGAAAGCCAAACCTAAGATAGATTTATAGGCTTCCAAAGCGTTTAGAATCATTATTGATGGTGAATTATCTTGATAAATCATAATAAAATCGTCTACAAAGGGTAGTTGAGAGATCTTGAGCTTACTACATTTTTAATGTTACCTAAAACCAGGTTCCTTACTAATCTGGATCATGGAGATTATGGACATAATTTTTATTCAAATTGTGAACAAATAAGGTGATAAAGGATCAACTTATTTGATTCCTTGAGATGCTTTAAATAATCTATAAGGTTCATCATTCACAATCATAACAAAGGAGACTGAAGTAATGCAATTTCATATCCATTGCACAAACTTAATAGGATACCTCCAATGTATATAATGAATTAATAATGAAATCCTAATTCACAAATTGAAAGGTTTGGTAAAATCAATCCTTAAAGCACAAATCGTAGCTTTTAAAAAACTCTTATATAAGGAAATTTATTGTCACTAATGCATCTACCATTAATTTAGGCACCCTGACATAGATAATAATATTTCCAAAAGTTCTCTCCAATTAGTTTGCTAAAATTTTCAAAATGACTTTATAGATCACATTACAGCATGCAATTGGTCTATAATTATTTAAAATTGAGGGATTATGGACCATGCATAGGTATATTTTGTTAAATTCAATAAGCATTATGCTTGTTCTAAAAATTCCATAATAAAATTCGAGATCATTAAGTTAGTTTGTTCCATGTAGCTTGAAAGAATCTAACATTATACATATCTGGACCAGGAGCTTTATCAGGGGTGGAATAAAGAAAAAGTGGTTCTGATTTCCTCATATGTTATCTATTTCTTTAAATTATAGAGATGTTGTGCTTATAGAGAGCCATTAAGAGAAGACAACAAATCCTTAGTGATAGGTATTACTTCCTTGCTTTTACCTAAAATTTTCTTCAATTGAACTAAAGATCTCTTTGAGTTTCTCCTTCTTATTCACCACATTGCCATTAATATCAAGGAGTGAAATTATTTTGTTTCTATTCCTCCTTCCTTAAACCACACTGTAGAAAAAATTTAAGTTTTTCCCCCTTCCCTTAACTGTAAGACCTTTGACTTTTGTCTAGAGTTATAATTTTCTACAACATTGAGGTATTTTTTTCAAATCTGTACATTCTTAAAGCTTGATTAGTGGATCAAAGCGGGGTGCTAGCTAAAGTTTTTAGCATTTATTTCATGATACAAAGGCAATTTTCTTTTTTAGGAGAATAGGGTCTGTACCAATCCTTAATAACTTAATTAGCTTTTTCCTTGATCACTTTTAGTTTTTAAGAGAGTTGATAGGCTTATAAGCCTAAGTCTGGAAAACCCATCCTATGTATAATAATTTATCTAAAATTAGGGTGTTTTAGGAGAGAATTGAAAAACTTTAAAGGATCTCTTCTCTTGACTACTATAGGATTCAACTGAACTTTAATAGGAGTGAGATACAAGAACAATGGATTATTGAAAAACAGAGCATCCAAGCTAATCAGAGTTGACTAAGCATTTGTTTAATTTTTTAATAGATGAGCCAGCTCCTAAATTGACTATTAATCCAAGTGAATTAGTGACCAATATATTTGATGTTAGCCCCAAATTACTGGTTAATTAGGTTAATTTCTAGTACATGTCTCCTGTAAGCTTGATATTCCCTCTAGTTTCTAAGGGGGTAAGGATACAATTGAAGTCATTAGACCATGGGGAGCTTAAACTCCCCCCCCCCCCATTTTTTTCCAATTCATTATTTAATTGGTTCCTTTGAAATTCCAAATTTGCTGCATCCACCATAGTAATTGCAAAGGCTTTGGTAAACCTTTCATAATAACCTCACATTGAATGAGTTAGTTAGTGAAGAACCAGCTCTTTAGAAAGAAAAAATGAGGGTCTATATTTGACGATGATTTTACCATTGAAGTGAGATGGATGATTGCTAATGGTAGTCTACTCCTTGTTTAAAAATTATAGGCCCTTATTAAAGGGATCTTGCTTTATTTTGATATCAATAAGACCAACAAAATGTGGCTTCTTAACGTCTAAATAATTGTTGAGAGTCATTTGTTCATTAGGGGATTTTAATTCCCTTACATTCCATACTAGAATACTCATTTAGAAGTGGTTGAACTAACCTTCTTCCTTTGTAGTCATATGACTGGACTTAGATTTACTAGTACTTAGCCTTAAACTAGTGAGTATAACTTCCAAATTACCTTCATCTACATTAGGTTTAGATAAATTTTCATAACAATCATGAGATTCACTTACAAAAACATTTGATGTAGTTGTGACTATTATAGTGGAAAAACTTCTTCAATTTGGGGAAAAAGGGCAGTAGAGTCTATTAGATTAATTTAATAATCAGAAGTGTGGCCCATATTACTTTATTTGATTCTAATATAAAGTGAGCCCAAAATAATGGTTATTAGGCTTGTTAAAGGACATTAGAGTCATTTGGGTACTTAATAAAGAAACCCTTCCCTCTCCATTCAAGTAGAAGAAACTTTTATAGATATTAAAAAATAGATGCGTTCTTGCACCAATGAAAAGAATGAAGAAAGGCAAGAAGGCGAGAGTGGATAAAGTTTTTCTGTAAAGAAAGGATTTGCTAATAAGAAGAGAGTACACGAATATGGATCAAGGTTAGTATTTCTCTCTTTTCTTTGTAGCACTAATTTTAGGATTTGACGATGTTGAATTAATTGTGTCATAAATGTTCTTGAGTGAATTCTATGCTTGTAATATTGTTTAGAATGTGAAAGATTAAGTCTTACATGTGGTATCAGAACAGATTATGACATTTTAATTTAACCCTAAAATTATTGGTATTATAAAAGATTATTTATTGTTTCCACTGTAATCTTCTTTCTCAAGTTCTACGTATTGTTGATGGGGTTTGAATTAGTTGATTTAATTCAAGTTAGAGATTATGACGAATATAGAATTACTGCTTTGTACATGTCTGTTGTTGGAATAATTGTTAAATTATGTTTTTCTGAGACCGATATACACCAATTTTAAGGAATCTGGTGAACCACATTTTCTTATTTCTGGGCCTATCAGTATAGGTTTAAGTTTAAGTTGCATTAATTGTTTACTGTATTTGCATTAATTGTCTATTGTCTTTGAATGAATTCTTAAAAAGCAAAAGATTGGTGTTAAGTACGTATATGCATTAATTATAGCTTGACTTGTTAACTTTAGTATGAATAAAAGATGTAGAGAAGAATGTGCGTGAGTGTGTATAATAAAGGTGTAAAAAAAGTTTTTATAGGACCCATTATCAAAAGTTTTGGTTTAATGTTTTCTTTACTTGTTTACTTCAAATTATGGAAAAACAATAAAGTGAAAGAAAAGTCTATGTTCTTAGGCCCACCATAAGAAAGACCCTCGTTTTATAATTGTAAAGAATGAATTTTTTGGATTGAATTTTTTGGAAAA
Source organism: Erythroxylum echinodendron (assembly GCA_027575705.1). Classification (NCBI taxonomy): domain Eukaryota; kingdom Viridiplantae; phylum Streptophyta; class Magnoliopsida; order Malpighiales; family Erythroxylaceae; genus Erythroxylum; species Erythroxylum echinodendron. The sequence goes on from JANZXR010000005.1 coordinate 19,144,288, forward strand.
TGATTTTATGTATGTGGGTCTTCCAAAGATATTGAATATGACAATCTATAAAAGTCATTCTTTGTTTTAATAATGGAAAACATTAAAGCGTGGGGCTTACCATTGTCATTATAAAGCATAAGTTTTACCAAAAAAACGAATGAGATATGTTTTAGATTTACAGTTTGCTAGAAATTATGTTTTCCAATTGAAAAGAAAAGATTAAAGATGGTAAGTTATATTTTGGTCCTTATAGTTTTTGGACTATTATAATTTAGGAATAAAATTATATTTGTCCCTAAAAAGTTTTTGGTCTTTACAGTATCATCTTTCAACATTAAAGTTGAATTCCAAAATTCATGTATAGTTATTAAATGTTTACTATATAGAAAGCTTGTTAGTCACCAAAGCGACCTCACTTAAAAAGATATTTAAACATTTAATTATTCATTATTTCAATTGTTCATGTTATATGATGATGATAAATGACATAACAGATGAACTGAACAATTGAGTTTATTAATTATAATGCTAAGAGATCACCCAAAGGAGGATCATTGCTTATAATTAATAACATTAAAGAGACTTATCAACCTACTTGGTGAATATGTTTGTATATCCAAAGATAACGTGCATACTAGCTTGAGTATGATTCACTGTCTATCAAAGTGTGTATATATATATGTTAGCATCATCATGGATTAAAGATATGTGTTTAAGTATCACCCAAAGGTGGACTTAAATATATATTAAAGTTTTGATTGTCTGAATCTATTAATTGTACTCAAGTATTAATGTGTGATTTTATTTTTATGTTTATAGTTTCTAATAATTTGTTAGCTATAGGCAACAGTCTGCTCAAATTCAAAGGGTTAAACTATGTCGATTGGTCTAAGTAAATCCAATTTCAATTAAGTATTATAGATAAGGACCTGGCACTAGTCGCAGAGAAGCCTGCAACCATTACTGAGACTAGTACCCAAGCTAAAATGACATATTAATGTCAAGCCATCAATGCCTTATATAGACAATGCAAGGGAATTCATAACGAAAATCAAAGAGTACTCACAATCAGACATAACTAACAAGTCTATTGTAGGAAGCCTGATAAGTGAATTGACAACCAAGAAGTTTGACTGATCATAGCCTATCATGATCATGAAACCGGCATATCAAATATGGCTAAAAAGCTGAAATCAATAGCATGGATGCGAGTGAACCCTTCCTAGTACAATTTATCATCAACTCAATTACTCCTGAATTTGGTTAGTTCTAAGTGAATTACAACAGTCTGAAGGGAAAATGGAACTTTTAAGAAATTAAGGCCATGTTGGTTCAGGAGGAAAGGAGATTAAAGAAAATGAAGGAATACTTTATTCACTTTACAGTACATAAAGAAGCTAGCAGCAGAAAGGGAAAGCCAGGAAAGAAGAACAACAAGAAACACAAAGCCCCAATGAAGGTCAATGAGGGCCAAATCCATAAAGAGCAGCATTGTTTCTTCTGCAAGAAAGCTAGTCACCTCAAGAAAAAATTCCTTTAAGAAAAGGCTTGGTTCGAAAAGAAAGGTAAGTAATATGTTTCAGTATGTTTTTTAACCAAATCTTACTGAGGTGCCCAATAATACCTGGTGGTTAGATTCACTACTCATGTATCACATATTATGCGAGGAATCCTTTCGATCCAAACCATAAACGAAATTGAAGAGTTCATATATGTGAGTAATAGAATGAAAACATGAATAAAAGGAATAGGGATGTACAGATTGATCTTAGACACTGGTTATAGTCTAGATCTTGAAAAGTGTCTTTATGCTCCTGAATGTGCTAGAAATTTAGTTTCTGTTAGTAAGTTGGGTCAGATAGGTTTTAATTTCAATGTTATAAATGGTGTTTTTTTCTTTATATAAACGACAGTACTAGTATGGTTATGGTACATAAATAAATGGTTTATATCATTTCAACCTTGATGTTGATTATTATGAATCCTTGTTTCATGTTGAACATAATATTGGTAATAAACGTAGTGCTCATAATGTACACTCCAGTTACTTATGCCATCAAAAGTTAGGCCATATATCTAGAGAAAGGGTTATTAGGTTAGTGAAAAGTGAAATATTACCTCTACTAGATTTTACTGATTGGGATGTGTGTGTGGATTGTATCAAAGGCAAGCAAACTAAACACATATCTAAGAATTCAATCACAAGAAGTACTGAGTTACTTAAATTAATACACACCAATATATGTGGTCCATTTCATGTCCAATCTTGAGGCGGTGAAAAGAATTTTATCACCTTTATTGATGACTATTCACATTATTGTTATTTCTATTTAATTCATAAAAAGTCTTAATCAGTGGACATTCTTAAGGTGTTCATTAATGAGGTAGAAAGACAGTTAGATAGAAAAGTGAAAGTCGTAAGGTCTGCTAGAGGTGGTGAATATTATGGTAAATATGATGAGAATGGACAATGTCTAAATCCATTTGCAAAATTTCTTCAAAGTTAAGACATTTGTGCAGAGTATACAATGTCTGGTACACCATAATAGAATGGTGTAGTTGAAAGGCAGAATCGTACTCTTATGGATATGGTTAAGAGCATGTTAAGTTACACAAATATACCTTTATCTTTATAGATGTATGCATTAAAGGCAACTACATATCTACTTAATAAGGTTCCTAGTAAAGTGATTCCTGTGATATCTTATGAATTGTAGACAGGTAGAAAACCTAACTTGAGACACCTACATGTTTTGGGTTGCCCAGTTGAAATAATGATTTATAATCTTCATGAAAGGAAACTTGTTGCAAGAGTCATTAGCGGTTACTTCATTAGTTATCCAGAAAAGTATAAAGGATACATATTTTATTATCCTAACCACGGTACAAGAATAATTAAGTCAGGTAATGCTAAGTTCATTGAAAATGAACAAATCAGTGGGAGTGGGGAACCACAAAACGTGGATATTCAAGAGATTCAAGTATAAAATCCTTCACCTAGTGTCTCTTCTCAAGTCGTTGTTCTTCTTATTGTATCACAGTCACGTAACATATCAGAAGAACAAGTTAATATTCCAAACCCACAAGAGGAGAATGTCAATAATGAACTAGTAAATAATGTGCAAGTCACAAATGATCAAGTGATACCATAAGAAATAGTATTGCGAAGGTCTATAAGGGAGAAAAGACCAGCTATATCAGGTGACTATGTGGTGTATTCAATTGAGCATAAGAGTGACTTGAGCATTAATAAGGATGCAGTCTCATTTAAAGAAGCCATGAAATGTAATAATTCTGAAAAGTAGCTAAATGTTATGAAAGAAGAGTTAAAATCTATGAATGATAATCAAGTCTAAGAACTAGTTGAGTTACCTGAAGGCTCAAAGCAAGTGGGTTGTAGATGGGTCTTTAAGACCAAAAAGGACTCAAAAGATAATATTGAACGATACAAAGCCAGACTTGTAGCCAAAGGTTATACTTAAAAGGATAGCATTGACTTTAAATAGACCTTCTCTCAAGTTTCAAAGAAGGACTCTTTAAGAATTGTTTATGGCATTAGTAGCTCATTATGATTTAGAGCTTCACCAAATGGATGTAAAGGCCGCTTTTTTGAATAGTGACTTAGTAGAAGAAGTTTATATGGACCAACATGAAGGTTTTATGATTGTAGAAAAGGAAAATTGGTGCGTAAATTAAAGAAGAAAATATATGGTTTGAAATAAGCTTTCTGATAGTGGTATCTGAAGTTCAATGATATCATTGCCTCTTATGGTTTTGTGGAGAACACTGATGATAGGTGTATCTATATGAAGGTCAGTGGGAGCAAGTTCATTATTTTGGTACTATATGTTGATGATATTCTTTAAGCTGCTAATGATTTGGGCTTGTTACATGATATAAAGAAATTTCTTTCTAATAATTTTAAAATGAAAGATATAAGTGAAGCATCTTATGTGATTGGAATAGAAATATTTCGTAACATAGCACAAGGATTGTCAGTTGTCTGAGAAAGGATATATTAGTAAAGTATTAGAAAGATTTAGGATGGAAAAATGCTTAACAGGGGTAGTTCCAATTTAGAAAAGGGGATAAATTTAGTGAAATGCAATATCCCAAGAATGATTTGGAACGAAAGGAAATAGAATATATTCCCTATGCATCTGTAGTTAGGAGTTTGATGTATATTTAGACTTCTACTCAGCCAATATCAGTTTTTCTGTTGGAATGTTAGGCCGATATCAAACCAATATCGAATTGGACCACTGGAAAGCTACAAAGAAAGTTCTTAGGTATTTAGAAGGTGCTAAGGATTACATGCTCACATATAGGAAATTAGATCACTTAGAAGTGATCAGCTATTCAGATTCAGACTATACTGTTTATGTAGACCCAAGGAAATCTACCTTTGGTTATCTATTCCAACTAGCAGGAGGGGCAATTTCTTGAAAGAGTGGAAAGCAATCTGTCATTGCCACTTTCACTATGGAGACCAAATTTGTGGCATGCTTTGAGGCCACTATTCAAGCATTGTGGTTGCGGAATTTTCTCTTAGGGCTAGGTATTGTCGACAATATAGCTAAACGCTAAGAATTTATTGTGATAATTTTGCAGTTGTCTTCTTCTCTAAAAAGAATAGGTATTCTAAGGGTGCTAAACACATGGACTTGCAATACTTGTCAGTCAAAGAAGAAGTGTAAAAACATAAAGTGTTGATTGAGCATATTAGAACTGATCTAATGGTAGTGGACCTATTAACTAAAGGATTACTGCCTAAAACATTTATTGGCCATGTTGAAAGGATGGGCATTGTAGATAAGTCCTTGTTAGCATAAGATCATGTTATCTATATACATATGTTTGGATATTTGCTATTATTGTTTTGACGCTTATGAATCCAATTAATGTTATGTTTTTACTATTTATAAGTTGTCACATTATGTTGTATGCATGCATTGTTTTATTGTGATGATATATTATGTTTTGAGAAACATTAAAGTTGAAGATTATAGTGTCCCTCAATTACAATTATTTTGAGTTGAGATAATTGTGTGATACATAGAAAGAATCATGTCATTAGATGACTTGTGACTGCCATGATCTTATTATTTCAATTCATTTCAAGATTAATAGCTTAACAGATTCAATATATGGTGCACACTTATGTTGTTGGATCATTAAGTCGTAATATGGGCCAAAAGGAGATTGTTAGATTAATTTAATAATCATAAGTGTGGCTCATATTACTTTAGTTGATTCTAATATAAAGTGAGCCTAAAATAATGGTTATTTGGCTTGTTAAAGGACATTAGAGTCATTAGGGTTACTTAATAAAGAAACCCTTCCGTCTCCCTTAAAGTAGAAGAAACTTTTACAGATATTAAAAAATAGATGCGTTCTTGCATCATTGAAAAGAACAAAGAAAGGCAAGAAGGCGAGTGTGGATAAAGTTTTTCCATAAAGAAGGGATTTGCTAATAAGAAGAGATTACACGAATATAGATCAATGTTAGTATTTCTCTCTTTTCTTTATAGCACTAATTTTAGGGTTTGACAATGTTTAATTAATTGTGCCATAAATGTTCTTGGGTGAATTCTATGCTTGTAATATTACTTAGAATGTTAAAGACTAAATCCTACAGAGTCTTCCCCAGGAATAGTTGGAATACCATTTTCACCTTTTGCAAGCTTATACATATTCAGAGAATTTTCCTTAAAGAGCATCTCTCTACACATTCTTTGGAAGATCTAATCCTATAGTAATTGGGTACTTTCATCTTGATCTTCTTGGATTTTAGGCCTCCAAACTTTCACCATACCTCGCTTCAATGTTTTCCAAGAGTAAGTAACCTGAATATTGTCTCCACCAAGTCCCCTACTTCATTGAATCTCATGATCTTGATAGAATTAGGTGAGTCCTCCGTATATACTTTCATACATACCTAAGCAAAGCCAATCTGCAGTAAAAGCTAATTATGTAGCTCAAAGCTTCAATGACAAGTACTCTAAAGGAACTTTATAGAAGTTTGCCGAAACAAGAATGGAGTCCAACCTCAATTTGTCCATAGTAAAAACTGGTTTCCATTTCCTCACCAATAAAGGTCTTCCTTGAGCATGCTAAGACCCCATGTCGATGAACCTGAGGTTTTCATTTCCTCGCCAGTAAAGGTCTTTCTTGAAGATGCTAAGACTCCATGTTAATTAACTTGAAGAAATATTCACTGATTAAGGTATTCTCCAAGCCAAGTTTTCTATAGTTATAATTCGCCCACTGTTGCACCAAGGAACATGCCATTCCCTTGCCCAAAAAAGTAGCCAACCAAAGCTACTTTCCATTTCCTAGCTAACCAACAACAAAAAGAGAGGAGAGATAAAATAATGGAGAGAATTGGGAACAGGACAGGAGGGAGAAGCAGAAACAGAAAATGGAAGAATACTAGTATATAACGCCTTTCTCGAAAGCCTCAATACAACTGTAAAAAATGGCAATCTACTCCATTACTTCCAAGATCACATTCATACCGCACAAATCTATCCTTTCTTCAGATTCTCTACAGCCCAACCTTGAAGATATAAAGCTGTTTATACGAGGGATTGAGTCACTTTTCAATGGGAAAAGCTTACCGAGAAATTAAGCAATGACCAATGGTTTGGTGATCTTGAAGACGCAGTTGGCAACAAGAATGTGATTAACTAATGTGAAGTTTTTCATTTATATCTTCCAACCAATCATATCAAAGCATTATACATGCTAGTCCATACAAAAGCAATGCTTCAAAATATAAACAAACATATATGTATTGTCTATTTCTAGCGGATAAATAATCCCTCTTGAGTAGAGAGCAGTGAATTGAAGCAATAATAGTACGAGTCTTCTGTTCTGCATTTTGACATGGACAGTGTGTGAAGCATTTCTTCTTTCCTTCACGCAAACTGTGTATCAGAAACTCCTGTGAATTTATATCCTCACCTCGCCTCATTCCAACAAAGAAAGATTATGTAAATCAGCAATCCCAAAATCCCTCCCCCCAACCATATTCATCACATTGCTAAATGTCTGGTCCAAAACAATCTCTTTCTTCAAAAACCAGAATGGTCACCAGTAAACCGGGAAGCCAAAATTGTTGTGAAGTCAATCTTTTCCATTGTTTAAGGTTCAACCACAGAATTCTGAGACACCAGTCCCATACGATTAGCGGTCATTCACATTCATCAGATACCCCACCTGCAAGATGTCTTGAAGGATTGGCTTTCCTGAAAAACAACCTGAGAGCACACGAGGTAATGCATCTGGTGGACCAACATCTTTCGGGTAACTGAATTCTCTCTCATTGAACAACAAATGTTGTGGAGGGTGATAAGAAACCATTATCAATAAAACAGTTCCGGGAATGACCACATAATCAACCTTGCAAATATGTCAGACTCGAGGAATTCCACATGAGCAGCCCTTCCAATTATGGTGTTCAGGTTCCTAGTCTGAGAAGACGTGTCAAAACTGATATCACAGCGCATGAAAATTCGAGGCTCAGAGGATGGAGCTTGAATCTGGTTCAAACAATTATTTAGCATATCCCAGAAGACTTTGCCCCTTTTTGTGTAATCCAACATGGATGCTGGAGACATATCAATCCTGGCTGAATGATAAGGAATATAACCATCCTGGATATACAGAAACAAATTTGGAATTGAAAATCTTCCCTACAAACAAATGAATACATGCTAGACAAGGGAACATGAAAACGGCAGGTTGTCAGTCATCACAAAGTTTCTTTGCAGGCAATAGGAACATATTCAATGCTTGAAGAATTAAAATAGTCTACAAGAATGCACAAGGACAATAATTTTTTAGTTCTTTGCTTCTACTGATTTCCCATTTCAAAGGCCTCCCACTTTAATTTCTTCTATTTCAGTCCTAACACTATTTAGAACTCCTCATAATTAAATCCATCAGAACAATCAAGTGTAACAACAAGATAACATAACCTATTTCAAGCATATCATCAGAAGTGTGATACCTGAGGTGATGATAACAGGATTATATTCTTGAAGTTCTCCAGTGTCTTCTCCTGGAATACGAAAAAAAAATGCAGAAGTTAAATTAGTGCCCAATGCAGTGTTATGTTGGTCCAAGTTTTCGACAGATGCATAGACATCATATATGACTCTCTCTCTCTCTCACACACACACACACACTCACACACACACACACACACACACACACACACATAAAATAGAACATGTAAAAAGAAAATAAATTCATATTGGATCTACAGCAATTTGGAGGTCTTTGCCGTACCTTGCAAAGTTTGTACAAGAAAGTGTTTGTGAGGTCTGGATCATCTGAGAACGTAAGCTGATGAATGCATTGTGTGCCTTTAAACTTCTTCAAGAGCCACAGACCAGAGTTGAATAACGTGTTTGAACTGTACATGTATCCCAAATGTGGCCCAGATAAAGAAAGATAAGTATGCAAGTATCTGAGATATGGTTCCAAGATGCTTTCTGACAAAAGGGGGAAAACCAAGAAAAATGGATAACCAATCAATTTAGCACAATGTTTGCCAGTGAAATTGATCAAAAGACCCTCCATTGTCAGATGAATATACCTGTCAACGCAGCTCTTAAGATGACATTACCAATGGAATGACCAACAAAGCTAAGCTTAATATTTCTTAAACGTCCAGTCCTTGAGGCTTTATCTATTTTCCCTTTGATGAAACATACGACTTCCTGTGCCAGCCTTATTCCCATTTCCTTGAAATCCCCATGTGTTTTATTCTCATTTGCTTCTGACATAAGAAACTCTATTTTGGGATCTATCAGAAGCCATTGATTCCTAATAAGTCGTAGGTCCAGGTGATGCCCCTATTGTGATGCAGTAAGGTGATATCATTATCTCTATTTACTAGGAAATTCACCAAAAATAACAAACTATTAACATAGAGAAGGAACAGTTAAGGCCTGCTCAATTGTGGAAAATTTTTCACGTTCCCAAAACAGTTCTCTTTCCATTTCCATGTTTTTCTTCTGTTAAAAACCAAAGAAAAAATTAATGTTCATTGTCAAAAAGCAATTTATTTTGGAACTACAATTAACATAACAGTTTACATTTACTATTCGATGGTTTTTCGTTTAACAAATTTTACATATTACTAGCAATATTCACAAAATAAGATCAAACAACTCTTGATATATATTTATACATACAAATGAATCTGGAAGTACAAGTAGCGAATTCTGTATAAATAACCCAAACCACAACAATCATAAAAGATTGATGAAAAGAGTAATGCAGAAAATGAAGTCTTGTATGAATGCTTTGTGCAACAATTGGACGCACAAGCCTATGTAAGAGTGTTGTTTTTCAATTATTTCCAGGTTTGAAATGTAGAGTGACAGCTTAAAAAAATTATTGTAATCGTGCATTCTTACTAAAAATTATTGTCCTTGAATTTTAAATTAATGACGTGTCAAAACTGATATCTTCTTGTCTTTGCAACTTACCCCTCCCCCATAAAATACAAAAATTGAAAAAAAAAAAAACAGAGGTTCCATTTGTTTAAAGAAGTGCTACGAGTATGGTAATATATGCTCTTCCATAATTGGTACCGCAGGTAGAAGGAAGATAATGACGGAAAATCAAAAGATAACACACAATATTAAGCTCATAACATAATTGATAAGTAAAAAAGAAACATGCCTGAAATCCATGTACGAAGACAACTATTTTCAGAACTTTACCATCCTGCTCTGAGTTAAAGTTATTTGATCCTTTTGCAGTCCCAATTACTCCACCAGGAAAATTTGGCGTATCTTTCTGATCCACATTACCTAGAAATGTGTTTCCATTCAAGGTCTGCAGTGATGGGTGCACAACACGCTCTATAGTAACAATAGGAACACAAGAAGGATTTCCAAACATATGCATATCTTGAAGTGACCGATTGTTGATCTGGATGGAAGCCATAGATTTATAAGAATTAGCTGAGATGAAACATTGGAAAATAACCACTAACTACATACCCTCATTTGTGCAATACTTTGCCGATGAAGCTCAGCATGCATGGTAGCCCATTGGGCAGGCTGTAAAGAGTACATGAATACCAAGAAAATTGGTGAACATCAATAGGCATATCAAAGAGGATAATTTCTAAATATTCAAAGAGGTCATGGTACAATCCAGTGCTATTAATTCCTAACATGGCAACCTATTAAGTGTGGCTAGTAACTTGTTGAAGTTCTAGATTTTGTTCAAAGGCAAAAAGTGTAAATTTAATCTTAATGTTTTCATCAAAATATAAATTATACTGTAACGCTTCAGAGTATTCAAATGAATCCTAGCATTTGCAAAACGTTCAAAATAAATCTTAAGCAGTTATAAATTTTATTTATAGCATGGGCCCTACTGTCCCACATGACATATAAGTGACATAATAGGACCTACATGTTAGATTAAACTTAAATTAATTTAAATTTATCTTTTTAATTCTGTTTAATTTTAAATAAATATTACTTAAACCTAATTAACCTAATTTATTCTCAATAAACTCTAATTAACCTGACTTAAACTTAATTATTCAAAATTTTCAATTTGAAATCTCATTTCCTCTTAACCCCTATCAAGCCCTCTTCATCCTTGGCAACTTCTCTTCTCCTCTCCAATCTAGAAATCGAGCACTAATCCCACATTCTTTAATTTGCAATCAAGATAATAGTTATGATCTGTATTTTTGGAAACTCACATATGTTGATTGCCAAAACAAAGGAAAATTTGGAACATGTAACATTGGATTTGACTAAAAGACCTAAAAGCTTCGAATCTTGTTTTAAATTGCCCCTTCTTGTGGTGATTGTTGGTGGTCGTTAAGGTTGTGAAGGGTTGATTGTCAATGCTCAGTTGCCATTGCCCTCTTTGGTGATTGAAGTCTCGGTTGTCTAGGAGAAAGAACTATATGATCATCACTCTAGGCAACAAGGTAGGGGAGATTTGCAAATGGTGTAGACAAAGATAGTGGTGACACAATGAGTGGCTAAAGACGATACTTGCTACTGCTCACCATGGTGTTATGGCTATAGGAGACACATTATGGTGACAAGATGGTCACATGTTATTAGCTAGGTACAATGGTTGCTTCTCCTCAAAGTGACATCGACTGGCATAGGTGGTTGCAGTTTGTTTTGCAATGGATGTTAGGGTCTAGAAAAGAAGATGAGCCTATTTGGCTGTTAGGATTTCAATGATTGGTAATGAATATTTGCTACTGAGTTAGTGTAATAATTAAGATTAAATTAGATTAACTAGATTTTATTGAGATTAAATTAGGTTTAAAAAGTTCAATTAAGGTTTATTAAAAATTAAACATAATTAAAGAAAATAAACTTAAATTATTTTAAATTTAATCTGACATATGAGTCCCATTATGCCACATGTATACAGGCTCACGCTACAAACAAAATATTATGTTAAACTCATACCATGATGTGGAACATAATGAACGAAACTTTAACTTTATACAAATTTCCATTTACTAAGGATTTATTTTGAATGTTTTGCAAACATTAAGGTTTATTTTAAATGCTCCAAAAAGTTAAAGAGTGTAACATGTATTTTAGTGAAAATGTTACCATTGTGCAAGTAACAAAATAACATTTAGAAGGTAAAACCAACATTTACTTACATCATAAGCTAACTTTTGTAGGCTTGACAATTTTCGAAGAGGACTCTGGCAAGAAGAAGAATCAACCTGACTACTCACGGAATAAGGTGGTACCTCATCCTTGGAGTACACCATCCATATCGACCATTCAACTCTTCTATCCTCAGCCCAAGTATCATGAAGATAATCCAATATCTTTTTCCTGTTCACTCTAGATTGACATACAATATCATCAATAGAATTAGACCATGTCTTAAAGCAAACATCTAAAATATTTCAACCAAAAAGGAGCTAAAAGCTTTTTCATTCTTGTGATAGTAACACAAGAAATACGAGATTTTGTAAGGGGAACCAAAAACAATAAAAACAAAAAGGAAAAAAGAAACTCTATTGACAAAGCCTATTCAAAGATGGAAAAGTAGAAAAATAAAGATTAGGTAGTTAGAACATGTACAACTTGCAATTGTTCACAATCAACAAAACACATCCATTGACACACATAACCTTAAGGACATCAACATCTTATTTTGAATTTAAACTTTAACTACAAAGATCATAGAACTTCATATGATAGATCTTATCACCATTACTTCCATTGTGCATACAAGGCCTTCAATTTACAAATAGTTTGAATAGATAAATTATTCTTATAACCTGGAGGCACTTTCATATAGATTCTTTGTCGATGCACTCTTGACATCTTCCCAATCATAGTTAGCAGCTAAAGATAAGGGAATTCTATTTATATTTGCAACTAGAGTAAAAGTCATTAGGGATTCAACTTTACAAGTTTAAGTATAGCTTTGGGTCACTAATCTTATCTTATATCTTTCAATCGATCCATCTGTCTTATACTTTGCTGTGTAAACCTATGTACAACCCATATGCTTCTTCCTAACGACAGCTTCATCAACTCTCTAATTTTATTTTTTTCTAATGCATCCATTTCCATATTTATAACTTATTTCCATTTCTCATTGGTTAAATCCTTGGATAGCATTTAAGGATGGCAATGGCAACTAGGCTAACAAGGAAGGATTTATGAGATTCAGATTCACTAAAAATTATTACCTCATTATCAGGATCTAGGTTGGAGTCTAGGACTTGCATAATCAAGGAATAATCATCTTCTTCCTTGAATACACCTTGTCAAATATTACACTGTTAAGGGCAGATTCTTTCTTGTTGATTTTGAGGTACAAGTTTAGACTTAAAGTAAGAGTAAGATGGTAGGTCAAGCAAGAAGAAATCCCCTATCCTTATCTTATATTATTCCAAGACTTATGATGTTGTTCACATTGCTAAACTCTTCTTCAATGAGGTTATATATCTCTATGGATTATCTTTAACCATTGTCTCTAATCAAGATGTGAAATTTATGAGTTACTTTGGGAGAACTCTATCAAAAACACCGAACACTAAGCTTTAGTTTTTCAAGTTCTTTCCATCCCTAAACTGATAGACAAATAGAGGTAGTGAATAGAAGCTCGCGGGACTTGTTAAAATGCTTGGTCAAGGACAATGTGAATTATTGGAACCTAATTCTTCCTAGAAACTTATTAATAGATGATACATTAGGAAAAATGTGATTCTTCATATTCCTAGAATCAAATATAGAATTTTCATATAATAGTTCAACTGGTAAGAGTCCTTTTGAGATTGTTTTAAGAATTCAACCAAGGAAGCCTATTGATTTAGTTCCTTAATCACTGATAACATGAGTTAGTGTTAAAGAACACTTGAGGGAAATCATAGATGAGATACAGAGAAAGATAATAACTAATAACTTGACTTAAAAAGAACGTGTTGAACAGCATCGTCGATTGGTGAAATTCGACGAAGGGGTATGGTAATCATAAGTATTCATACAAAGTGTTTTTCAAAAGAAATATATAAGAAATTTCATTAATAGAGTGTTAGACCTTATAAGATCTTCAAGAAAATAAGTTAATGCTTATGTTTTGGAATTACCATGTAACATGGGAATCCTATCATTAATGGTGCAGACTTAACTATTTATCATGGATCATATTGTTGCTATGAGCATTCCAACTATTCCCCATCTTAAATAGGAGATGGAAGATGTCTTTGATGAACAAACTATAGCTACTAGAGTTGGTGGATATCGATGGTTTCCTATCAAGTTGAAAGGAACATCAATTCATGATAACACTTAGATTTTAGAATCTGAATTTCAAAAGTTGAATCCAGACTTATATGATCAGTATTTGTCACATTCTACGCTGACGACAAAGTCATACAAGTCAAGCAAAATTGAAGCAAAAGAACTAAGAGTTTATAAAAGAAATTAAAAAGAGGGCAAATTAGTCAACCACAAGCTTTAATTTGTGGAATGAAAAGTAGAAGCTGAGGTGATAACAAAGACAACAAGGGCTGAAATTTAGTTTATAATAGGTTTCCTTATTAAATAGAAAGCAGTAGTAAGTTAGATACATTATCCTAACTGAAGATATATTATTCTAGTTGTTTCAGACTTAAACTTATTTAAGATTCTAGAATTTTTATCAGAATATGATTCATGTTTTGGATTACAATAAAATAAGTATTCTAAGAACTGTGACAGTCCCTCATTGCTGGATGGTGAGACAAGAAGCACGTCATAGATTTGTCGTGAAGGCTAGGTATACCTGTAGGATGGAGTGTAATGCTCTGAACCCTACAGTTAATACTAAAGTTCCGCATTTGCCTGGGAGAAGGAAGGTTGATATGAAGAAATTGAAGAAGAGGCTTGCTGTGACGACTAACTAGAAGAGCAATTCAACTTCGGGAGATATTGGGAATATTGAAAATGGGGCTTTTTATATTGTATTAGCCTCATATAATAATCACTATTTTAATATATGGGAAAATATTCATGTGTATTTCAAATCAGTTGGTTTTTAAATCAGCTGATGATTATGAGAATTTTGTTACCAGTAATTAGCAAGGGTTAAAACATACACAAATAATTTAGCATACATGAATTTTAGCAAGGAATTTTATTTAGTTTTTAGGATGTGCTTTTGATGATGATGCTACGGGGTCTGGTCATGGAGTTGGGCTCCTAATGAAATCATGAGGATTAAATGTTTCAGGACAAGCCAAAGAGTCAGATTTTAGGCTTGGATTCATTGTGACATCAAGCATCCATTTTAGGTCTTCACGAGCTTGTGTATCAAAACAACCATGTATAAGACAATAAGATTGAATACTTACGGTGCATATGTTGTTGTCTACCCATATTTGTAGTTCATTGGGCACCTCAAAATGCGTTGGTTTCCACAGGGATTGGTAGACAGTTGGGGGTTCAGGCCATCGGTGGTCTACAGAATATTGGATGGCATAGAGTTTGGTGAAGTAATCATAGGGTTGGTGTTCATAAACGAGTGAATAAACTCCTCCTTGTTGGTTTCCTAAGATGCAATAGCTTTCCATAGGTCCATCTTTGGTTTCTTGGGGGACTTGCGGGCGTTGAAGAACACTCCGAATTCTTTGAAATTTCCATTTTTGATGATGTAATTGTGACACTTTGGTGGGTTATACGCTGGTTGGATATTGGGATGTCTGCCATTGAAATCGAGATATTTCGGGTCTCTGATATAAACACGCTTATTGCACATAAACATACTATGAATATGAGGAAAGCCATCCCTATGGTTTTTAGTAGCAGCAACAACATAATAAAGATTATGAGGGGCATACTTGTTCTTAAGGAATTCAATAAGAGTTCTATTAGGATTCTACCTAAGTCATGTAGTGGAGCCTATAAATAGCTCATTAGAGGTGAGAGTTAAAAAAAAAAAAAAGGGGAGAATTCGATCATTGAGAGAGTTCAGTGAGAGAAGATCAGAGTTGAGAGCTTTGAGAGTTGAGAGCTTTTAGGGGAGAGT
>JANZXR010000005.1:19174060-19198067 GCA_027575705.1 Erythroxylum echinodendron
TTGGGCTTGAACAAAAGCTTGCATTGCTTGTTTAAGCCTTGAAACTTGTTGCGTTGTAATTGGACCACTTGGCATGTGTAGCTTGTCAGGTTGATGTGTAAGGCATGGACCTCCATTGCGAAGGTTGGTTGTATCAATGTTCTTAGCTTCCTCATCTTAATCAGAAGTCCCAATCCAGAACCACTTACATAATCCTATTGCCATTCTGGAGCTCTTCTGTTTTCTCTTCTAGTCCTCCCTTGAACTGCAGCTGGAGTAATTGAGCTTGGCATTGATTCATTAGAAGAATCTTGAGCTGCTTCCTCCATGTTTGATTTAATTACATTTTCTTCATTCTCGCTATCACTATAATCTTCAAAAACATTATCTCTCCATTCTAATTCTCTACTCACATCCTCTAAAACTTTACTCCAATCCCAGCAGCTATCTTCCTCAAACGCAATGTCACGGCTTATCACGATGCGTTTAGAGGCTGGATCGTAAAGTCTGTAAGCTTTTGATTCATTGCTAACACCAAACATGACACAACTGTAACTCTTGTCATCCAACTTAACTCTTTTTTGTTCTGGTATGTGTACAAGAGCAACACATCCAAATACTCGGAAATAGCTTACAGAAGGTGTGACATTACTCCATGCACTATGACCCAAACATTTATAAGTATTTAGTATTATTATACCTAATAACGCTCATAATGTTATTACTTACCAATTTTCCTTTTACTCTCTCCTTCTATATATATAAGGCATGCATCTTTCTTTTTTTTTTCTCTTCCACTGTCACACATCTTTGTATTTGCTCCATACAACGCATACATCTCCTTACAAAAGACAGACAGCTTTACACACAAATTTCCTTTTGTTCTACTCTATCTTTGTTTGCTTCTATTGCTTCTTAGAGGTAGTTCTTACTATGCCCTTTAAAGTGCAATGAAGCTAGTAGAGAAGACATTAACACTAGGGTCTGATCCCATTGTCTTACTACATCGTACAAGGGGAATTTTTAACTTAGGATAGTAATTTCTCACAATGCCTTACACTTTCAAATAAGCTGTTTGATTTAATTTTATAGTTATTGTGCTAACAATCTAAGATAGAAATATTGTTGTGCTGCTCCTATTATTAAGTATTTGTTGCACTTTGCCTACTATTTGTCAAAATTTTATTACATTGCTATTGTTTTCAAAAAATTGCATTCATGTTATTGTTCGAAAATTGTTATGTTTTTTCTGTTGTATGTTATTTTCAGTCTAAGTCAAAACATTGTGCTACTACTTTATTTCAATATAAGTTAGAACATTGCTCTATTCTTACTATTGCGTTAGTTGGAATACCATTTGTTCTTGCTTTTGTTTTTAGATTCATTATTTCATATGTGAATGAGACCAACGTAAGTTCTATACTTACTGTTCCCCACAGAGGTTCTGCCCCTGTCACCGTAGTGTAGAGGGTTATAACTAACCTAACTAGATTAGATAGGAGAAATTTTAAACGATGGTTTGAAAAAATTATACTGTAATTTCAGCAATACAAAATTGATTATGTATTGTTTTAAGAAATTCCTAGTGACGATATTGACCCTAAGACAGCTAAGGATAATCGTACCGTTGGGGAGTGTTGCTCAACGATATGATAAAACCATTGTTTGATAACTATTATAGGTACAAAATTGCCAAGAAAATTTGGGATGCCTTAGAAATTAAACATGGGACGGATGATGCAGATACTAAGAAATATGCAATTGCTAGGAGTTTAAAGTTTACTATTGTTGATGATAAGCTAATTATTGACCAATTACATGAGTATTAAAACCTAGTTGCTGAAATTCTTACTGAGGATATGAACATATGTGAGTTGTTTCCAGTTAATGCCCTTATTGAAAAGTTGCCTGCCTCATAAAATGAGTATAGAAACTAATTGAGGCATAAGAAGAAAGACATGAAGCTAAAAGAGTTGATAGGGCGTATGAAGATTGAAGATGCCAGCCATTTACAAGACAAGGTCAAATGTAGCACCCCGTTACAATGGGGTACATACGGGAACACTCTGAAGACATTCCAGTATATAACCTATGATAATGGTTCGCTACATTCAATCACAACATTCACTTAACATGGCATCATTATTTTTTTTCTTTATAAGGCATCATCAAGAAAGTCACAATATTTAAAACCAAAATTTTTCCCTTTTCCTTTCATAAATCCGAATGTAATACATTGTAGCTTTCAAATAACCATACATATACATCATCATAACCTGTTATAAAATAAGCTACATGAAAGAGGAAATACAAAAAAAGATCTATCTAATCTTCCAATCTCAGCTGACCAACTTGTGAGCCATTTTCTTCACAAAAATACAAGAATTATACTTCTTATATGGTCTCTCAGTAGTAAAAGTCCTCCCTCAGTCCTGAAATGTCAATGTGCAATTTTAGGTGAGTTTTGCGAACTCAGATGAAGTAATTATCATCGATGGTTCACTTAATTCATGCAACACATCAAACATGTAGACATATAATTCACACCTTTGCATTTTTGCATAAAGCATCACATAACACTTTCGGGACAATTATATCGAACATTTCATTCATACAAAAGTACACAAATCAATTGTAAATGCAATGCACATGATTCAGTTTCATTTGTTACTTTGTTGTAACCAAGTACCTTTTTACTAGCTCATATCCCTTTGTGGATACCGAGTTGTATCAATTAATGTCCCATATCCCTTAGTGGATACTAGGTATATGCACAATTGAGCCAAAGGCTCTTATCACATTCTGAGCTTTAAGCTCTTTTACTGGTGACTCCGGTCACAATTACCATTATCTTTCTTGCATTCACATAATGAAATGCATCATACATATTCAATGATTACACTCATTCAATCACATTCACACTCTTTCTTATTCACATTTGTCATCAAAATTTTAGTCCAGCATTTAACATTAAAGTTGAGAACAAATAGTCAATCATATTCATATTTAAATAGCACTTCCAATACATTCTCGAATATAGAACTCCTCAGACAATCAATTGTTCGGAATCAACACAATCAATTTCACATTCATAAGATAATTTAAACATAATCTAACACAAACAATTAATTGAGTGAGACCATCTAGGATACTAACAGGTCATTCTCGAAGCTAATGCCTAAAAGTTTCGGCAATGTCTGGATGTTGACATTCCAGTTGCTCCTCTATATCACACAATATAGACATGTCACAATTTGGCACAATTATGTGTTTATTAATGCACATGTATGTATATGAAGTATGCATAATGCATGTTCATGATAATCCTGGGTATCGCTCTACTATTCTTGTCATGTAAACATTAATGTATCCAAACTCACATAAGTATCATTTATACTTATGGTTTATACCTCAATAAAACCATAAAAATCGAAATTCATAATTCCTTGGCCAATTCAGATTTTTCCTATAACAACTTTTAGGTCACCATTTCATGTTCTTTTTGACCCAAAAAATGAAGTAATTTGAGGATAATTTCTTCTAGAAAATTGTTTTTATATATCTTAAGTTTCTAATGACACCAAGATCATTCAATTTGGTTCATTATTCTATAAGTTATGCTCAAAATACTACAGACTAAGCACATTTGAAACTTTGGCTTGTACATGATCATACTGTCAAATTGTACAATTCGTATCTCTCAATTACCACATTAAAAAATTATGAACTTTATATCATTTGAAATATAAGAGAATAAAATACAAATTTTATGAAGAAACCTTTGTCTAATTCGGAATCTATCAATACAGTTTATTCAATATCAACAAGACATGATTTATGTCTCGGGTAATACTACAACCTCAGTCAAAACTCAACTTTAAGCCAGATTTTGAAATTTTTGGAGACAAAATTAAAATTATATTTCTTCAGAAACATTGCATTCCTATGTCTCTAGTTTACTAAAAATCAAAAATCATCCTATTCGGATAACTACAGAACAAGTTATGGCTAAAACACAGAAGCATAATCAGTAGACATGTTACAACTACATTTTCTAGCATTCATCTTCCAATTTACTGCACCCAGTTCTTGATTTCATGTCAATTTTTGAGACTCTTAAAGGCAGAACTAAATTTTATGTATTCATGAAAAATATATCCATATGTCTCTAGTTTAATCCAGATCAAGAATCGTCTCATTTGGGTAACTACAGAACAATTTATGGCTAAAAGACAGAAGCTTAATCAGTGGAAATGTTATAACTACCATTGTCCAGCACCCTCTTCATCCCCATTTAGTCTCTCAATCCTTCCTTAAAACAACTCATAAATACCATTAATACATTAAAACACAACATACATCTATTTTTTGCAACATCAACGTTACATATATCTCAACTCCTCTATCATGATCATTAAACACTAAACTATAATCATAAATGCTTCATTTAGCAAAACCATGAAGATTAACAAGCTACTTACTTGATTTATCTTCAAATCCTTCAAAAACACACCAACCCTAGCTTTGCCATGTCTCTCAAAACCATCATTATTCTAGGGTGGATTTGGTTGGGTTTTTTGTGAGAAATGAAGAAGAGAGCAAAATGAGAAAAGCAAATGGAAGGAGAGAGCAAGGTGTAACTTGGATGAAGGTTAGTGAAGCAAAATCGTGCAAAGAAGAAGAATGAAGAAGATGATGAGAGTTACGAAAATAAGAAGGAAAAAGCAGGAATGAAAGTAACTAAGTGGTCTCCAAATTAAAAGAGTCGTTGAATAAGGCATGGCTTGGCAAGTGACACATGTCCTATTCCTATAGGTTCAAACTACGTTCTTTTATTTAAATAGTCTATTAAACTCCAATTTTCTCCAAATTTCGATTACCTAAGTCACTAATTCCCAAATTCATATATAAAACTTTCCACTGTCATTTGACATTAATTTCTAATGCCATTTGCCACTTGTTCTACCACTTTCCATTTTTCCTAATCCAAAATTATTCAAAATTTCCTAAAATTCACCAAAAGTTCTAAATCACTAAATATACTCTCCAAATCAATTTTCAACATATAAAAACTACAATTCTTGATATAATCACATTTACAAATCAATTATACCTAATGTGAATGAATGCATGTACAATTATTTTCATGTGCAAAAAAATTCAATATTCACGTGTTGGTGCATGTCATATTATGCACGATAATAAAATGCAATTTCTAATTCTTAATAATCTCTCATATTTACTATTCTAGCCTCAACATGGGTAACGGGATGTTACATCAAATCATTCACACCTGCTCCTACTATTAAGGCTAACGTCATTTAACACCAAAAAGCAGGTAACTCTAATAAGAATGGTAGACACCAAATGTTTTTCAACAACAACAAGCGTGGTCAATTCAAGTGCAAAAGGATTGATGATGATTGTTGGTGCCACAAGTCAGGGCATCCTGCTGCTTTTTTTCAAGCTAGAATCAATCATGAGAAGAATGACTAAAGACAAAAATTGAGACAATTTGAGAAAGGAAACAGGAAGGGGTATCAAAGGGGTAAGCAAAAAAGCTTTGGTAAGCCTCAAGCTAATATGGTCAAAGCTAGTGATGATGACAAGGAAATCATTACTGCTATGATGTTTGAAGTCAATGTTGCTGGAAATTTGGTCGAGTGGATCACTAAAATAAGGGCCACTTACCATATCTACACCAGCAAGGACTTGTTTAAGGAGTTTAATGATGCTACTGATGGTGAGTTTCCGTACATGGGCAACTCCAACAAAGTTCTCATCCAAGGAGTTGGGAAGGCCACTCTCAAACTCACTTTTGGAAAAAACTTGGTGTTAAAAAATGTTATATTTGTTTCTGGTGTACGTAGAAACTTGATTTCTAGTGCATTACTTAACAAAGCTAGTGTTTACCTTTGATTTTGATAAGCTAGTTCTAACTAAGAATAAGAACTTTGTTGGTAAAGGTTTTTGTGATGGGGCTTATTTGTACTTGATTTGAAATGAATGCATTTACCTTTTCTACTTATATTGTTGAGTCTTTAGACCTATGATACTCTAGACTTGACATATGAATGTGAGGTTAATTAAAAGGATATAAATCTTAAACTTGTTGCCTAAGATTATTAATGAAATAGAAAATTGTCAAATTTGTGTTGAGGATAAACACTCTAAAAAATCGTTTAAGTCAATAACTGAGCTATAGTCACAATTTTTGGACTTGGTGCACACATATTTGAGTGATTTTAATAATTGCATGCATAAAGGATTTACTAAGGTTGAATTAATGAAAAATAAAAGTGATGCAGAGGAAGTGTTTATGAAATACAAAGTTGAGGTTGAAAACCAATTGGAAAGGTAAATTAAGAGATTAAGGTCTAATCGAGGTGATGAGTATAGTACTAATTTCCTTGCTAATAATTATTAAAAAGCTAAGATTATTCATGAACTTTCATCCCCTTATACACTTGAACAAAATGGAATAGTCGAGAGGAAAAACTGAACAGTTAAGGATATGATGAATGTAATGTTGATTTCCTCATGTTTACTTGATTTTATGTGGGGTGAAGCTATTCTTTCAGCTTGTTATGTTCTAAACAGAGTCCCTTATAAGAAACTAAATCAAACCCTTTATGAAATTTGGAAAGGTTATCCACCTAACTTGAATTTTTTGAAACTGTGGGGGGTGTCTTACTAAAGTTGCTCTACTTAAACATAAGAGGAATAAAATTAGGCCTAAGACCAGTGATTCAATTTTTGTGGGATATACCTCTAATGGTGCTGCCTTTAGTTTTATGGTTAAGGAAGAGGGGTCTAACACTTATGGATCAATTATGGAGTTAAGATATGTAGTGTTCTTTGAGGATATATTTCCTATGAAAGTGAGTATACAAGCTCCTAGAGAATATATCCCTAGTTCTTCTACTAATGATGACATAGAGGAGAAAAAATTAAACTAAAGAGAAGCAAAAGAGCTAGAGTACCCACTAATTATGGTTTTGACTTTATTACTTCCTTTGTAGTAAAAAAACCTAAGGATATAGATGACATTTTGTGGTGGCTTATATTATTGAGGAAGAACACAAAACTTATGAGGAAGTAATGAGATATATGGATCTATCTTTTGGATGGAAGCTATAGATAGTAAATTATAGTCAATCATCTCTAATAAAACTTAGGTTTTAGTTGATCTACCTTGAGGGTGTAAGCCTTTCGAGAGTAAGTGGATTTTCAAAAAGAAATTGAGACCTGAAGGAACCATTGACAGGTTCAAGGCAAGACTTATGATTAAAGGCTTTAAACAAAAGGAACAATTGGAGTTTTTTTATAATTTCTCTCCTTTTAGTAAAATTGCATATATAAGGATGTTGTTTGCTATTGCCTTGGTATTTAAGCTTTATGTGCACCAAATGGATGTTAACATAGCTTTCTTAAATGGTGATCATCATGAGAAATTTTATATGGTCTAGCCTGAGGGGTTTAGAGTGCCTGGTCAGGAGCAAAAGGTGTGTAAGTTGGTTAAGTCTTTGTATGGACTTAAACAAGCTCCTAAACAGTGGCATAAGAAATTTAAAAGTGAGATTTTCAAACATGGTTCCACCTCTTGTGATGTTAATTCTTACATTTATGTGAAATCTAATGCCAATGATTGTGTGATCATAACTCTTTATGTAGATGATGTGCTTATTTTTGGTACTAGCTTATATGTCATTGATACTACCAAGAGTTTGCTAAAGTCTTCCTTTGATATAAAAGATCTTGGACTAATGGACTTTATTTTAGGAATCAAAGTTAATAGTATTAACTCTGGTTTTAGGTTGAATCAAATATACTATATTGAGAAAATTTTGAAGAAGTTTGGTTACTATGATAGAGAACCAGTTAAGACTCTCTATGATGTCAATGTTGCTTTAAAGAAGAATCTTGGTAACAATGTAAACTAAGCTGACTATAATAAAATTCTTGGTAGTGTGATGTTCTTGATAAACTATTCTCGTCGTCAAATTGCATACTGTGTGAATATACTTAGTGGGTATACTCATAATCCTATTCAAGAGCATTGTAATGTTGATTCGTTTGTTGAGATATTTGAAAGGTATAATGCATTATGGATTATCTTTTAGGGGTCATCCTACTGTACTAGAGGGGTATTTTGATGCTAACTAGGTTACAGAGAGTGATGATATACACTCTACTAGTGGTTATGTATTTACTTTGGCAGGAGCTACTGTGTCTTGGAAATCATCCAAGCAAACATGTATTATGAGATAAACAATGGAGGCTGAGTTTATGGCTTTAGAGCCGAAAAGATGAGAGTTAAATGGCTAAGGAATCTTTTATTAGATATTCAACTTTGGGAAAAACTAATTCCTTTTATGTTCCTTCATTATGAATCACAGGCTGTCATTCATGTAGCCAAAAACAAGGCATATAATGGCAAAAGTAGACATATCGGATTGAGACATAAAATTTTCTATACTTTAACTAGACATAGAGTAATTTCTTTAGACTATGTCAAGTTAGATAGAAACTTAGTGGATTTGTTTACAAAAGCTTTGAGTAGATAACTAGTTTCGAAGCATGCTAAAGCAATAGAGTTGAGCCCAGTTATGTAGTAACCTCATGATGGACACCCGTATTGGGAAACCAAGCTTAATAGGGTCAAACAAAGTTATATGGTGACTACTTACTTATACATTGTCTATGGAATAATACTGAGATACATTCAGTTGTTGAATTGCATCCCTAGCATGACTTTACTATGTTTGATGAGGTTAGATAGTTTAATCCTTAATGAGTTCCATAACCCAGGTTTGGGTGGTGTGAGCAGTACATACTTGATGGACTCACCTACGTGATTGTGAGGGGGTTGGCTACCCTCCTATAAGAGATTTTAAGGTATCTCTCTAGAGTAATCATGAGACCACGACAATTTGAGGTTGTTTATTTCTCTAGCATGTTTTGTCTCAGATTTTCTTGAACACTAGGTTTAAGACTTTGAACCTTAGTTCACTTAGTTATTCACCTATTTTCTTCCCTAAATTGTTATAGTTTGTTTCTCAATTTTTGGACTAAGTGGGAGATTGTTGGTGTTATTGGTCCAAAATTTGGTTTAATATTAAAGGTTGACCACCACTCTTAAATCTCTACGATTTCTCAAATTTATGACCCAAATGTTCATAACATTTTTAACATTATATCCTAAATGTTCATAACATTTTTAGCATTATTATACCTGATAACGTTCATAATGTTATTATTTACCAACGTTCCTTTTACTCTCTCTAATACAACTAGCCTTCGCAATAGAATTCCACGCCTTACACATCAATCTAACAAGCTACACATGCCAAGTGGTCCACTTACAATGCAACAAACTTCAAGGCTTAAACATGCAATGCAAGCCTTTGTTCAAGCCCAAATCATAAGTCACGTATACAAGGAGGCCGAAACATCCATGGCAGAGCACCAAGGCACGCCCAACCTTATGACTTTGTTAGAGGAGGCGTTGGAAGAGGCTAATACTTAGCCATTTTGGGAAACAAGCTCAAATCTTGTTTAGGGTGCATTTTTTAATAATTTGGGCTTGTTATTTATTATCTCTTATTTTAAGCCCAAGGACTTGTTTATGGGCTGTTCTTTTAGTTAGTAGCGTGTGATTTGTTTGTTTGGGTTATTTTGAGACTTATTTGTTTTAATGTGTTTAGCCCATTCCTAAAAGGACTTGGATCAGATTATGTTAAATGGGTTAGATACGCCTAGATTTGTTAGGATTAGCCTAGTTTTCATTAAATGGGCTTGTAAACCCATTCCTATTAGGGTTAGGACTTGGTCAAGGGTATTTATACCTTATTATATCCTTGTAACCTAGATTTGGATGATTAATAAAATTTCAGAATTGAATTCTTAAAGTGAGGTGTGAATGTCTTCATGGTTACTTCAAGAAATTGATTTGCATTAATAAGTAAGCACTTGCAACATAAATTGATTTTTGATTTCGTTAGGATTGGGTCTTAAACTTATAATTTGGGGTTTAATCTAACATGTTTTTAGAATAGAAAGATTGGGGTTTTGATTCAATAGGATTAAGGGGTTTCAAGAACCTTGTTTTCTTAGGGTTTTTCGTATAATCTTGGTATCAAAGCTTTGGCTTAATTCTACTAAACTCATACGTATCTTTATTGTATTTTGCTTATTTGTTTCTTTACGAAAAAAATGTGAACTATACCCCAAAAAAAGGTGCGGTACTCCAAAAAAAGGTGAATAGTACTTAAAAGTGAACAGTACCCAAAAAAGGTAAACAGTTCCAAAAAAAGGTGAACAGTATCAAAAAAGGGTGAACAGTAGCCAAAAAAATAAATAGTTGCAGAATCGTTAACAGTAGCAAAAAACAGTGAAAACATATTGAGTTGCCTATTTTAAACCTTGGGCAGATTTGAAATTTGTTCTTTGAGCTCTCACTTTTTTTTTTGAGTTTTGCAACATGTTGAGTGTCTTTCTTTGATTTTTAGTTTACTTTCTTGTTTTATACCTTTCTTTGCTTCCATCACATTGAATTGGACAATCTTGCACTCAAATTATTCAATTACAAACAAAAATAATTACATACATATCTTTTCCATCCGTGTATTAGCATACTATTTCCTTTCTATCCATGCATTACTTTGCTTTTAGAATTGTTTTTATTTCATTTCTTGTTAAGATTTACTTGTTCTTTCCAATTAATTTATGTTGCTTACTATTTTCTTAGTTTTGTTGAATTGGTTTCTGAAAAGTAACTTTAAAGACATCACTTGAGAGGTAAAAGGCAAAAAGATGAGCTTTTATAGTGAAAAGCCATTAAAATTTTGTGAAAACACGAGTATACAATCTGATTTTGAGGGAAAACACGTGAGGGAGTGATTGTTAGGTCCTTTCTAACAATTTCTTGCAGGTTTACACCATGTTTAAGACAAATAATAAGAATGGTAATGGTGATGGGAAGTCTAACGAAGGAAAAGGAAGTGACAATGAACAACAAAAAAAGACTTTCTTTACTTTAGCAACTATGCAAAATCAGTTTCTAAGGATAAAGGACATGTTTAGAGATGTCAGTGACAAGTTTGAAAGGTAAGATAGATTGATCAAAGCTTTGCAAGAGTTTTCAGTTAATAATGCACCAAGAGAAAGAGCTTCAACTATAACTTGAAATCCCCAAAACTATGAAGAAGAAGTTAGTAGTTATGAAGAAGATGATGAGAAGGGGTGGCATGAAGTTCAAAACTGTGGAAAAGGAGGAAGAGGAGATAGAGACCCAAATAGAGGAGGCCATAGGGAGAGAGTTGAAAGGGGAAAAGATGAGGAAAAAATTGAGAGAGTTGATAGAAACATAGGAAGAATCAAAATAAAGATTCCATCTTTCCAAGGGAGGGATGATGCAGAAGCCTACTTGGAGTGGGAAAGGAAAGTAGAGATGATATTTGCTTACCACAACTACTCAGAAGGAAAGAAGGTGAAGTTAGCAATAGTTGAATTCTCTGACCATGCTGCTATTTGGTGGGATCAACTACTTCTGAATAGAAGAATAGCTAGAGATAGACCTGTTGAAACATGGGAGGAGATGAAGTCCATCATGAAGAGACGTTTTGTGCCTAGTTACTACTACATGGAGTTGCACCAAAAACTCTAAACTTTGAGACAAGGTACTAAGAGCGTTGAGGACTACCATAAAGAGATGAAAATGGCTATGATAAGGACTAATATTGAAGAAGAAAAGGAAGCCACTATGGCTCGGTTTCTTGCTGGTTTGAATAAGGAGATAGCCAACATTGTAGAGTTGCATCCCTATGTGGAGCTTGATGAAATGGTCATCATGGCTATGAAAATTGAAACGCAATTGAAAAGTAAAAGCTCCAATAGGGTTTACAATTTTGGTTCTTCAAGTTGTTGGAGTTCCAAGTGGCCTAAGAAGGAAGAAAAAGGTAAGGACAAGTCCAATGACTATAAGGACAAGTACAAAGATAAGGGTACAACCTCTAAAGATACGAATTCTCACCCAAATAGTGTTAGTGCATCTAATAAGCACAGGGATATTAAATGCTTTAAGTGTTTGGGATCTGGTCATATTGCTTCACAATAACCAAATAGAAATGTTATGTTTTTGGGAGATGACGGGGGAATTGAGCCCCAGGAGAGTGATGGAGCAGAAATGCCTGAGCTTGAGGATTGCAGTGATGTGAAGGTAGAGGAACCTGTCCAAGCCGAAGCCCTTGTGGTTAGGCGTGCTCCCAATATGCAGGAGAAGGTAGAAGTAGATGAGCAGAGGGAAAATATCTTCCATACATGTTGCTTAATTAGTGATAAGATGTGTAATATGATAACTGATGGAGGGAGCTGCACAATTGTAGCTAGTAAAATTTTGGTGGAGAGGTTGGGGTTGCCTACTATTAAACATACTAGCCCATACAAGCTACAATGGCTCAATGAGTGTGGGAAAGTAAGGGTACACAAGTAAGTGAAGGTTGTATTCTCCATTGGGAGGTATTTCGATGAGGTTTTATGTGATGTAGAACCAATGCAGGCGGGTCATATATTGTTGGGGAGGCCTTGGCAAGATGATAGGCGTGTGATCCATGATGGCTTCAAGAATAGGTACTCATTCAAGATGGGAGATCACACCTATGTTTTAGCTCCTCTTAAACCAAAGGAGGTTCATAAGAATCAAATGAGGCTTGCAAAGGCCATGGAAGAAGAAAAATAAAGGGAGACCGAGCGTTTGAAAAAAAAGAAAAGGAAAAGAAGCCATTCAAAAAATAAAGATAAAGGCCCAATTGAAAGAAATTGCACTAGTGAGGAAAAAATAGAGGGAAGTGTAAAAGAAAAAGGAGAGTTGAGTGAAAAGAAGAGTAAAAGAAAAAAGTGTACTTTCTTTACAAAATCAAGAGTTTTGAAGCAAGTGTTGTACACACTTAAGCCTTTAATTTTGCTTAACTATAGAGAAATTCTTTATAATGAGGCTCACCTTAACTCTTCTGTACCTAGTGTTATTAAATCTGTTTTGCAAGAATACTCAGATGTCTTTCTAGATGAGATTCCTAAGGAATTTCTACCTTTGAGAGGTATTGAACACTAGATAGATTTTGTGCCAGGAACTCAAATTCCAAACCATCCAGCTTATAGGAATAATCCTGAGGAGACAAAGGAGCTTTAAAAGAACGTGGAGGAACTTTTAGAGAGGGGACACATGAGAGAAAGTGTAATCCCATATGCAATTCCAGTGTTATTGGTGCCAAAGAAAGATGGAATTGGTGCATGTGTGTGGATTACAGGGTAGTGAATAAGATAACGGTAAAGTATCGCCACCCAATTCCTAGATTAGATGGTATGCTTGATGAATTACATAGTGTTTGTTTCTTTACAAAGATTGACCTTATGAGTGGCTATCATCAAATTACAATGAAGGTAGGAGATGAATGGAAAACAACCTTTAAAACTAAATATGGTTTATATGAATGGTTGGTCATGCCTTTTGGTTTGACAAATGCACCTAGCACTTTCATGAGATTGATGAACCATGTTTTGCGTGAATTTATTGGCAAGTTTGTGGTTGTATATTTTGATGATATTTAGATTTATAGCAAGAGATGAGCATGTTTTACATCTTAAATCTGTACTGGAGGCATTTAGGTGTGAAAAGCTTTATGCTAAACTAAAAAAGTGTTCTTTTTGTATGGGTAAAGTTGTATTTCTTGGCTTTGTTATTTCTACCCATGGTGTTCATGTTAATGAGGAGAAGGTTAAACTGAAATCATTAAAAAAGATGTTGGTTTTAAATGGAGTGAAGCACAAGAATTTGCGTACCTGTTTTAAGTTTGCCTAACTTTAATGAAGCTTTTGAGATTGAATGTGATGCCTCCGGGTTATTTATTGGTGCTATTTTGATGCAGGGTAGGTGTCCTATTGCATACTTCAGTTAGAAGCTTCATAGGCCACAACTGAATTATTCCATCTATGATAAGGAACTATATGCCTTGGTGAGAGCATTAGAAACATGGCAACATTATCCATAACCAAAGGAGTTTGTGGTTCATTCTGACCATAAATCACTCAAGCATTTGAAGGGCTAAGGTAAGTTGAACAAGAGACATGCGCAATAGAGTTCATTGAAACTTTTCCATATGTGGTCAAATACAAGCAAGGTAAGGAAAATGTAGTGGCTGATGCACTATTAAGAAGGTACACTCTAATCAATACTTTGAGTTCTAAAATGCTTGGATTTGAGTTTATTAGAGATTTGTATGCTTTAGATTCTAATTTTGGGAATGTTTATGGTGCGTGTTAGCAAGCTACATTTTAAAAGTTTTATAGGCATGATGGGTACTTGTTTAGGGAGAATAAGCCTTGTGTGCCTATTTGTTCCATGCGTGAAGTACTTATGCGTGAATCACATTGCGGAGGATTAATGGGTCACTTTGGGGTGCAAAAGACATATGACATACTTTGTGAACATTTTTATTGGCCTAACAGGAGAAAATATGTTGAAAAAATCTGTTCTAAGTGTGTTACATGTAGACAAGTGAAATCAAAGACCCATCCATATGGTTTGTATACTCTTTTGCCTGTGCCTAAGCATCCTTGGGCTGACATAGCTATAGACTTTGTATTGGGACTGCCTCGGACAAAAAAGGTAGGGATAACATAGTTGTGGTTGTTGATAGGTTTAGTAAAATGGCACACTTTATTGCATGTCATAAAACTAAGGATGCCATTTATATTGCGGATTTGTTCTTTAGGGATGTTGTACATTTGCATGGTGTTCCTAAAATCATTGTTTCCAACTATGATGTAAAATTCTTGAGTCACTTTTGGCGTGTTCTTTAGGGAAAGTTAAGAACTAAGCTTTTGTTTTCTACTACTTTTCATCCTCAAACAGATGGCCAAACTGAAATGGTCAATAGAAATTTAGGATCTCTTTTGTATGCTATTATAGGAAAAAATCTTAAAACTTGGGAACAATGTTTGCCATTAGTTGAATTTGCATATAATAGAAGCATTCATTCTACTACTAGTTATTCACCATTTGAGATAGTTTATGGATTTAATCCTTTGACGCCTTTGGATTTACTTCCTTTTCCATTACATGAATTATCTAGTAGGGATGGAAAACATAAGGCCGAATTAATGAAAAGCAATCATGAGAAAACAAGGCAGCAAATAGAGAAGCAGAATGAAGCAAATGCGTACAGGGCTAATCAAGGGCGCAAGTTGTTGAGGTTTGAGCCTGAAGATTGGGTTTGGGTGCATTTTAGGAAGGAGAGGTTTCCTAAGCAAAGGAAATCCAAGTTGGATCCAGAATTAGTGATAATGCCTATAGGATTGATTTGCCAAGTGAGTATCAAGTGTCTACTAATTTTAACGTTGTTGATTTCTCTCCCTTTAATAATGTAGGGTCTGATTCGAGGATGAATCCTTTTGCGGAGGGAGGGGATGATACAACCAACCTTCACAATAGAGTTCCACGCCTTACACATCAACTTGACAAGCTACATATGCCAAGTGGTCCACTTACAACGTAATAAACTTCAAGGCTTAAACAAGCAATGCAAGCTTTTGTTCAAGCCCAAATTATAAGTCAAGTACAAGAGGAGGCCGAAACATCTATGGCAGAACACCAAGGCACGCCCAAGCTTGTGACTTTGTTAGAGGAGGCATTGGAAGAGGCTAATACTTAGCCATTTTGGGAAACAAGCTCAAGTCTTGTTTAAGGAGCAATTTTTGATAATTTGGGCTTGTTATTTATTATCTCTTATTTTAGGCCCAAGGACTTGTTTATGGGCTATTGTTTTAGTTAGTAGCATGTGCTTTGTTTATTTGGGTTATTTTGAGACTTATTTGTTTTAATGTGTTTAGCCCATTCCTAAAAGGACTTGGATCAGATTATGTTCAATGGGTTAGATATTCCTAAATTTGTTAGGATTAGCCTAGTTTTCATTAAATGGGCTTGCAAACTCATTCCTATTAGGGTTAGGACTTGGTCAAGGGTATTTATACCTTATTATATCCTTGTAACCTAGATTTGGATGATTAATAAAGTTTCAGAATTGAATTCTTCAAGTGAGTCGTGAATAACTTCATGGTTACTTTAAGAAATTGATTTGCATCAATAAGTAAGTACTTGCAACGTATATTGATTTCTGATTTCTTTGGGATTAGGTCTTAAACTTATGATTTGGGGTTTAATCCTGCAAGTTCTTAGAATAGAAAGATTAGGGTTTTGATTCAATAAGATTAGGGGGTTTCAAGAACCTTGTTTTCTTGGGGTTTTCCGTATCACTCTCCTTCTACATATGCGTCACACACATCTTTCTTTTTTTCTCTCTTTCGCTATCACACATCTTTGTATTTGCTCTATACAACGCATGCATCTCCTTACAAAAGATAGACAAATTTACACAAAAGTTTCCTTCTGTTCTATTATGCTTTTGCCTGCTTTTATTACTTCGTAGAGACAGTTCCTACTATACCCTTTAGAAAGAACTAACGCTGGTGGAGAAGGTGTTATCCCTAAGGTCGGATCCGTTGTCCTGCTGCAATGTAGAGAGGGAATTTCTAACTTAGGGCAGTGATTTCTTATGACATCTTGCACTTTCAAATAAGTTGTTTGGTTTAATTTTATAGCTATTGCACTAACAACTATTGTCTTAATGCTTCATCTATTGTCTTAGAAATTATAAGAAATAGAAATATAATATTAGAAAAGTTTTTAAATAAGATCGAGCTATTACAACATAAGGCAATTACCCAAAATTTGTTTGAGAGGACGACCTGTAATGTATCTCCACTCTTTTAAACATATTTATCTTTTGTATTTAGTTCAAATGTTACTTTTTTTAATTTGCCTCCTTTTATTTATTATTCATGAATAACTTCTCTTGTTCCTACAACACATAATCACAAATTTTCCTTGAAAAAGATGGATGACCATAAAATATAATATGCATAAATTTCTCAATTATTAATTTTTTCTAGGTAAAAAATTTATATATCTTACTAGTAAATTGATATTATAGGAAAAATTTATATTTCCTTATTTTTAAAACGAAACTTTTATTATTAAAATTTTTAAAATAAAGAAATTTGGGTTTATTATCATCCTAAAGTTAATAAGGTCTCTTACTTAAAAAGATAAATTGATATACACCCTATTAACAATACAACATGCAATTACTACAATTTTAATCTAAAAATACTTATTAAATGTATTTATTTAATAAATTATATCCATTTTTCGGCATGTACTTTTATGCTTCACTGTTTATCTTTTGGCTCACTGAAGTGTATAACTTGTGCTTGTGAACTACTCCTCTATGTAACTATGCCTTTACGTAGTGTTTGGTTAGTGTTTTCACCAACGAAGATAGAGGACAAGGACATAATATTCCTCTCCATAACTATGTTTGCTTGTTGTCCTCACACATTTTCGTTCCATCTTCGGAGGACAAATACAGAATTTTTGTGTTCCTTCTAAGACTGTGGTACAAGATTTCTTGTCCTAGGGACAAAAACAAAACATGCAAGTAAATGTCAAAAATAACCTCAACGTCTAAAACCTAAATCACTCTAAAAACAACTATCTCTCACAGCTCTCCTTCTTCTTTCTGGTTCCTCGCCGCAGTGAATGATAAGAATTTTTTTCTGTTCATCCCTTCTCTGCCTCTCATTTCACTATCCATTTATGATTCCTTATGCGTTTACTTGATTGCTTTTGCTCTGTGGCTTTGTTGCGTCTCTGTTGTGTTTGTATATTATCGTTGCGTTTCTGTGTTGTTTTGTAAAGTGCGTTGGTGAAGACGATCGTTTGTTACTAGTAAGACTTCCAGTTCTTGTCCTTCATTTGTATGGTTTGATGCGCAATTATGCAGATTTACAGTGGGTTAAGGTTCTTTCTTGAATTGGTGTAGTTAACCCTAGCCATTAATTTATAAGGCAAGAAGATTGACAATGGGTTTTGATTGGGAAATAAAATTGAAGAGAAGATGCATATGAATAGAACTGAAGAGTTCACCACGTTGTATTTTGTCAACATGGTGCATAGGGAAGCTGATGGCAGAGAGAAAATGTTAAAAGTGTTGGTTCTTCGGTGTACAATCTGATTGTGACATTGGTTACTTTATATTGGAAATTTATTTGCGTTGTTAATAATTTTAAAGGCTTATAGATACATGAATTTAGGGAAGTTGTTAAATCCAAATAGGGAAGTTAGTAATGGGAACCATGTGCAAATTATGAGAAGGGGTTGAATGTTGAACGGATAATTACTAAATGCATTGGTTATATTGTCGAATTCAGTATTGAAGTTGGAGGATTGTAACAAGATTTGGTTTCTTTTGGAGAGTTTTCGGGTAGTATTCATGGAGAGAGATGTATCAATGCACATGGAGTATAAGGAGGAGTTACAGAGAGTTTTAGATGGCAAGGCAGTGCCTCCTAAGTTTTTCATTAAGGGAAGGTACATAGGTGGAGCTAAGGAAGCTTTGTTGTTACATAAACAAGGGAAGTTTAGGCCACTCTTTAAAGGTATACCAATTGATTTTCCGTAGGCCTATGTGAATCCTGTTCAGGTTTTAGATTTGTGACTTGTTTCAATTGCAGTGGCAGTCATAGGATCAGAAGTGATGATGGGTTATCGAGTGAATGCCTAAGTTGCAATGAGAATGGTTTGATTATTTATCCCTCATGCTGTTGAATACAAAATGTTTTACTCTTTATGCTTTTTGTAGTACTTGTTTTTAATCAGTCTCATTTGTTTGTGGTTGTGCAATTGTATACTAGTATGACCATTCTTCTAATTCTTTATAAAATGCTTTGGATAAGGCAGATTCCGAGTATAGTGCTGCTTTTGGTTTTTCTATATTCTCCATATGATGTATAGACAAAATACACGGAGTTTCTTTTTTGTTTGCATGAAGCTACCAAATTCATATTATCGATCTTCTTGTCCAAAACTTCCAACTTTGCCTCTAATGTGTTCACAATATTAACATTATAAATATCACCTGATTTTGCATTTGTCTTTGAGTTCCTTCACTAGTAATTATTCATAGTTGTATTTTTAGTTACAATAGTAGCTTTGTCAGCTCAGGGACATTATTGCTCAACAGCTCAATTGGCAAACGAAAACTTGAAATTAGACGACTTCTTCTCAAAGTGGTAAGTCCTTCTTTATCTTACCTTGAACTCAAAATATTCTTTATTTGTTGTATATAACTAATATATACGGGTTGCAATCTTTAGATTCCTTTTGGAAGAATTCCATAGTTAAATTGTTATATAATGTGATGTTCTTTTTCTTGGTGTTTTTGCTAATATCGTGAACTTAAATAACCAGCTCATTACTCAAGCATGTATTTGTTAAAGCCATCCATATAGGGAAAGGCATATACCAAATCATTGGTATATATACTTGAGGGCCAATTGACTAATCTTTAGCATGATAGTTACAAGGTTGCAAACAGATGATAGTTACATGGTTGAAAAAAAGAAATTATTATAATAGTGGGAAGGTTTTGTGTGGTTCTTTTGTGATAAATCTTTTAGAAACGACAAAAAATATGTGGATTGGTTGTAGATTAGCATCTTATGTGACTTTGAATAGACCTGACCATTTAAGGCTTTTACAAGCTCAACTTTGGCAGATCAATTATTGGCCAAGTTTTAATTTTAAATCTAGTAGTTTAAGTTTAATCTTATGCTAAGCTTATCTAAAGTTAGTTTTATGAAACAGAAAATGGAATGTCCATCACGATAGTAGAGGAATAATCCATTTTCTTATACATGGTGAATATGCATTATCAAGCGAGCATATACTCAAAGAGTGATAAGGGGGAGTTCACCTAATCCTGGGGTTTACTTTTTCTTACTAAACGAAGGGTTCTTGGGATCAGAGCGATTGTTAAAGCAATAAAGTTCACCTAATCCTAGGGTTTACTTTTTCTTATTAAACAAAGGGTTCTTGGGATTAAAACTATTGTTAAAGGAATATTTTTGGTAAACATCTACGAAAAGCTACGAATATTGCTTGGCCTGTGGTGCTCATTTTTTATTTAATAGAGTAGTTTGATTAGGTTATGGTATTATTAGAGACATATAGTGGCTAATGCATAGTTGGCAATTTGTGTGAACTTGCATTTTATGATCATTAGCTTTTGGAGCATTCTCTGTTTTAACATTCAAGGAAGGGAGGACCAAAAGTATTTTAACAAATCAATTATGCAGGAATGTGACCCGGACAGATCATGGATTAGTTACTATTTTGGAACCACATATATTTTATATATTATATTTAGACTCCTGGACGAGAGGAGAGAAACAATTTAAACCCCATATAATTGGTGTTATTATCAAGATACTTGTTTTACATTTTAAAATGATATTATAATCGGTAAAATATTTTTACTGTGACTTATTTCAAGCAATAACTTTGTGTCAGTATTTCATTTTCACATACTCTCCCCTTCTCTGTTGCATCAGAAATTTTTATGTGACTTTCCTGTACCATCCCTACTGAAGTGAGAACAATCTGATGCTAGGTGCATACTGCATGCCCTTTTGAGATAATAATAACAAATGTACACAGAAAGATCACGTGAAATCTAAAGATATTATGGCAGTAGTTGTCCTTAGTATTATAGGCTTAAAATGGAGTTTATCATAAACTCTACTTTTACAATATTCTTAGCAAAACACACGCCTAGTTGTTCCAGACTTGTATTTGTTTGTGGAAACAAAATAATATCCTATTAGATGACAAGAAATTTGTGAAAACACAGGCCTATCAAGTATCAACGTACATCTGCTCTACAAATGTCTCTCTTTTCTGTCTAAAACCAAAAGAGAGAAAAATGTAGACATTCATAATTAGCAGAAGAAAAATGGCAAGCGCCAGACACTTCACTTGAAATGTGAAATTCTAACCACAATGTCTTACATGGCATTGCCAATGAGAAACTTTAATCAGTTCTTTCACGATGTCTCTTTCGTTATCCATATAAAGACTAACAGCCAACAGCTGCTGAGCAAGATAATATTTTAGAATAAAATTAGCATATATTCTTGTATTGTTTATAGTGTTTATTAGTTGTTATCATATAAAAAATTCTTAGTTGTTGTTTATTCTTGTATTGTTCGTTGTGGCTTATTTATGATCATTATTTTTTCCTTTCTTTACAGATAGTTTTTATTTACAAAAATAGATAACAAGGATCATGATGCTATGTTTAAGTGTCTAACTTTGTTTGAGCTTTGGAATGGGGAATTGGATAATATGAGAATGGTCATTTTGTTATACTTGTATATATACACAAAAAAACTGCGTAGGAGTGAAAATGCTAAAGGTAGTAGGGCATTGACAGTACCAACTAGGCAAGCCAATATAGATAGGATTTTGCATGAGGGTGATAGGAATAGCCTGTGGGATTTAAGGATGGACTGTAATGCATTTACATTATTATATGAAATCTTTAAGGTCCATGGTGGGTTGACGAATAATGGCCATGTGCTTATTGAAGAAAAAGTTTTAATTTTTCTAAGAATATTAGCACACAATGAATCTAATAGAGTATTACAAGTTCGGTTTATGAGGTCAGGAGAAACAATAAGTAGGGTCTTCCATAGTGTTTTGAAGGCTATACTCAAGCTTCAACATCTGTTGTATGTCAACCCCATACCAATTCCTGAGGATTGCACAGACAATAGATGGAAATGTTTTAAGGTTAGTTAATTTAATGTACTGACAATATATTGTCTAATTTCACTTTTTAAAAAATAGTAAACTATAACTTTTTTTTGTTGGAATTTTGTTCAAAGAGTTGCCTTGGTGCTCTGGATGGGACCTATTTAGAAATAATAGTTCCCCATGTAGACAAACCCAGATATAGAGGTAGGAGAGGGAAAATATGCACTAATATGTTAGGGTTGTGTGATAAGAACTTAAACTTTGTTTATGTGCTTGCTGGATGGGAGGGTTCAGCTGCAGATTCAAGGCTTCTACATGATGCTGTTACTAGGCCTAATAGACTTCAAGTTCCAAGGGGTATGTAAGATAAGAATTGTCAGAATTTCGCTTTTTGTTTTTAAGGTATGATTACAAATACAATAGTAATAGTGTCGTTTGTTTATAAGAAATTACTACTTAGTAGATGCTGGCTATACCAATGGTCCTGGCTTTTTTGCACCTTTTAAAGGCACAAGATACCATATTCAAGAGTGGGCAAGAGATGGAAGGGCACCTAGGAACCTAAGAGAGCTCTTAATAAGAGACACTCATCTGCCAGAAATGTGATTAAGCGTGTATTTGGTTTATTGAAAAAAAATGGAAAATCCTAAGAAATCCATCTTTTTATCCAGCAGCCACTCATGTGCACATCATTCTTGCATGTTGCCTTCTACAAAACTTTATTAGGTTGCATATGACTTATGATCCAGCAGAGCTTACTCCTCTTGAAGCTGAGGACATGCCAACTGGGGAAGATGCACTTTTCCCTGAATTTGTTGATCATGTTGAGACAAGTAATGAATAGAGTCAATAGAGAGAGGATTTAGCTAAGAACATGTTTGAAGATTGGAGAAGAAACCATTAAATTGTGAACTTTAACTTAGTTAATATTTCTTTTTATTGATTTGAGGGTTTAAATTTAGTTTGCTTTCCTTGTAACTAAATTGAGCCTTTGTTTTAATTTCTCTTTATATTGTTGAATTTCATTGTAACTGAAATCGAGATCACATCATTAAATTATTTTTTATTAGTTTTATTTGTACTTAATTACATATTTCTTTTAATTCAATATTGTCTTATTTATTTCCAAAAAAGTTTCAAATACTGGTGGTTAATCATTTATGGGAATGGTTTGGAATGGTTTGGGGTATGACATTGCATGGTATAGGTGCAACGTCAAGAGTTTAGACATCAGAAGAAACAAAAGCATTTGTGACCTTCATAGAAGAGGTAGTTGTTGCTGGTCACAGAGCTGATAATGGGCAATTAAAGCCTAGTGCTTTCTAACTTCTTGCTAAAATGATGGTAAAGAAGTTTCCTGAATGTGGCATTGAGAAGAGACGTATACAAAATAAGCACATGAGGTTGAAGGAAAAATATCAAACAGCTTTTGACATATTGAACTGCAGTGGTTTGGTTGGAATGAAAGCAAGCAATGCGTTGAGGTTGACAACAAGCAAGTGCTGGACGAATGGATAAGGGTAAATGGTTTTGAGTATTAGTTGGTTGTTTTTAGAAGAATCCTAATAATAATATGTTTATCATGATGAAGATTTCTGATTTTGTATTCCAGAAACACCCCAATAAATACTATACTACTGGAAAGCCTTTCCCAATTTTCCCTAGACTTGATTTTTTCTTTGGAAAAGAAAGAGCCACTGGTGCAGGAGCTCAAGATGCTATAGATGTTGTTGCTCAGCTTGAGACTGCTAAAACTGAAGGTGATGCTCCAACACCTCCTGCTAGCCCATCAAATCCACTAGTCCCATAGGGCACTCCCGCTGCAACTGTTTCTGTCGACTCTTCCAGCAACACAACAGGGAATCAACAAAACAAAGGAAAAAGGAAGATAAGGGATGTTGAAGTGTTCGAAAGCCTTGCTGCCTCATTTAATCGGGCCATTGATTGTAGTAGAGAAAATGCAAAGATCATTGCTGATGCCATTGCAGGAGCGCAAATTCCCAAGCTAGGTGAAGAGCTTGGAAATTTGGGTTTCTCCACTGTAGAAGTTGTTAGGACTGCAAGGATCTTCTCCAAGAATGCTCATGCTGGGAATCTTTTCTAGGGTTTAACTGTAGACCAAAAATAGTCTTATGTTAGGAGCCCCTTAGATGATGAAGTTTGACTTAATTTGTTAATCTTTTATGGCTTCATAGTAACTTAATCGGAAACCTACATTGTGCATTGTCTTAAAACAGCCTGATGGCGTGTGGTCGTTTTGGTGGTCAGAATGTGGGGTGGGTGATGATAAGTGAACGTTTGGTCTAGGTTTGTGAT
>JANZXR010000005.1:19198167-19218567 GCA_027575705.1 Erythroxylum echinodendron
TTGGCTGGTTCTTCTTCTTGGGCTCCAAAACCCATGTTAGACATATCTTCCAAGGCTTTGTTTGATGGTCCTCCATCTCAGCCTATGTGAAGTTGAATGATGATATGATTAATTGTTGACTTTGTTTGTACACCATTGAATCAATGACGAATTGTCGGTTTATTAACTATTTAATGTTTGTCATTTATGTACGTGTATGAATGATGAGTATATGATTCATTTTCAGGTACTGAACTATGGGTAGATATAACTTCTATTTGGTATTTGTTGGACGTCAAGTAGGTATTTTTACAAATTGGGATGATATTAAATTGGCAACTGAGGGCTTTCCTAATGCTAGATTCAAGGGATATCGGACTTTGGTTGAAGCAAAAAGTGCCTATGTCATAGATGTCAGTAGGCGTACTTCAAGTTGAAATGAAGAAATTGTTCCAACTGCCAATGAACCCTCATCAAGACTGAACCAATTTTCACTTCCAGCAAATGAACAACAACATGAAGTTGCAACTTTGAAGAAAAAATGACATGGAGTCAAATATTTTTACTCAGTGCCATTAGAGTCATTTTGGGTATTATTGTTAAGGACATTCTTAATAAAATGCAAGGCTTGGATGTATCTTCAACCTGTCATGTATTTAATTCCATGAAACCGTAGTGTTTTATTAAATTATGATGTATTAGAATTTCAAACTTGTGGGATTTTTT
Organism: Erythroxylum echinodendron; assembly: GCA_027575705.1. NCBI lineage: Eukaryota > Viridiplantae > Streptophyta > Magnoliopsida > Malpighiales > Erythroxylaceae > Erythroxylum > Erythroxylum echinodendron. The sequence continues at coordinate 19,198,873 of JANZXR010000005.1, forward strand.
AAAACCTATTATGTAATTAATTCTATGAATTCTTAGATATTTTATCAAATTATTATGTACTAGAATATCTAACTTGTAGGATTTTTTAACCTATTAAGTAATTAATTCAATGAATGCTTAGAATTTAATATATTAGATTTAATTTAATTTGTATGGGTATATATTCCTTTTTATCTTATTTTAATTTTTTACTTATTTTAAATCAAAATATTTAATCATTCCAGTATAATGTCTGGAGCTATAAATAACAAAATGAATCATGATAAAAATAACTTATATAATAGTTAAATAATAATATAAAGAGATAAATAATAATTTCCAAAAAAATAGAAATAGAAAATATTAAACTATAACAAATTTTAGCGCAATAACCTGTTTTAATATTTGAAATAATTATTAATAATTTTTATAAGCTCCAAGAAAATTTCAGTTTTAAATAATTTCAAATGGAAAAGATGATAATACAATTAATATTTTATTAAATCGACAATTTATTAAGTGTATAAATGAACGGTGTTGGTACCGTCAACGTGTCCTAAATCAAACAGCTGGAATTTGTCGAATCGCGTCAATTAATTCTATGAATGCTTAGATGTTTTATTAAATTATTATGTACTAGAATATCTAACTTGTAAGATTTTTTAACCTATTATGTAATTAATCCAATGAATGCTTAGATGATATTTTAAATTATTATGTATTAGAATTTCTAACTTGTATGATTTTTTCAAACCTATTATGTAATTAATTCCATGAATGCTTTGATGTTTTATTAAATTATTATGTACTAGAATATCTAACTTGTAGGATTTTTGTGTCATAAAAAGTCATTTCATTTAATTTTTAGGCTTCGCATTTCAATAAATATTTAGCTTTCTCATTTTTATTTGATCGTAATTAAAATTTACAAATACACTTAAAAAAATATTGATACAATTATAAAATAATCAATGAATTACTTGTTTCTAATCATATTATACTGCAGGGGCATTTTCGTCATAGACATTGTTTTTATGTTCTGTACACTGCAACCAAACACATTTCTATCCTCGAGATGGAGACAATTTTTTCTGTTCTGTCCATCATAACCAAACAGCTCACTGTCTCCAATTTTTATTTTGTTTCGTCTCCAAATTTTCGTTCCGTTCTGTCTCTTCATATTGGAAACAGTAACCAAATGTATCGTTAGCGTATGTGTGTGCGTGTGTTTCCCTAGTTTTTGCTAGGTTTGTGTTTTTTCAAGGCTACGTTGGCTTATCTATGCTCACAGACTCTTTCTTGCTTTAGGAAAGAAAAGTCCTTTCTTTGCTCTTACGGGTTCTCAAGGGAGAAGATCATGAGGCTAAGCTTAGACCTTTAGATCACCGTAAAGACTTTTTATGCATTGCTGCTGAGATGCAACCTGATCAAAGAAAAAAGGATCTGAGTCCATTTTCATATTGGATCCCTATAAAATGCTTGGTTCGTTATTACTTTGATTGTTGCTACTGCGTCTCCTTTCATTTGCACCATCTTCTTCTTTGATGTTTGTGCTTTAGCAAAATGAGGAACAGTCAAATTGGACTTGTAGTATTTGTTTGTCTTTCAAAAATTAATATTAATATTAATATTTATTATTTTAATTATTTATTAATTTTATTTATTATTATTTTCATTGGTATTTTCTTTCAATCTTGTTACCTGCATTGCATTTATTGACTCTTAATATTGTGAGTGTTAGAGTATTTCTTGTCTAAATAGGAAGTAAGAGGAGGAGCTTTTAACCTTGCATCGCTAAAAGCTGAATTAGAGTGAGTTCCTCTACAGAGGCATTTCTGGTGAACGGTGCTAAATATGATAAGTAAATACAAAGTTGGCATGTTGCATCTATAACAGATCAGATCAGTTTGGCTATTTGCTTTCCCTAACTAATTAGGACCTCAAATATTTTTCTACTCTATTAGAGGTACTTGTGATTGACTTGTTAGTTTTAATAGTTTAGTATCGTGCTTTAGCATTCTGCTATTATATAGTTGTTGTTAGTTGTTTGATTTTGCATCATTTATTTTAGATTGTCATGCAATTGGGTTTTTAGTGGTTCTCACACCTGTTTATTTCAACACCCTTTTGTGATTTAGTATCAATCTTGATTCTCTTCCTCAATTATTATCAGAGTCGTTTAGGGACTTGTTAGGCGTGTCTTCTGTAGCTTAAATTGGGCTTTAGGATGGGAGTGGTAGTTTTGAGCTCTAATGAGAGTACAAGGGTTAGTTCTTTAGTTAGTTTCAGGTTTAGAAGAAGAAAATATGTTAACATATTACGAATAGGTTCTTGGAACATCGGGTTCCTTATGAGGAAGTTTTTAGAATTAGTGGAGACTTCAGACAAGAATAAGATTGATATAGCATACGTGCAAGATAGAATGAGGTAGGTGTCTTGGTTGCCAAGAAACTTATACAAAACGTTGTTGGGGTAAAAAGGACTAGCGATAGGATTATGTCTTCAAAGATTTTGGTGAAGCATGTTGTTGTAAATATAGTGTGTTCTTATGCACCTTAAGTAGGTTTGGATGAATAACTTAAGCACTATTTCTAGGAAGTGCTAGATGAGGTGATTCAACAAATACCCCTCCACGAGAGAGTTATTCTAGGAGGAGACATTAAAGGTCATATAGGAGCAACCTTGGCTGGTTACTCAAGAACTCATGTGGTTTCGAGTATGGAGAAAGGAATGTTAGCGAGACCATCTTATTGGATTTTACGGTAGCATTTAAGTTGGTAATAGCCAAACTCTTTTTTTAAGAAAAATGAGGAGCACCTGAAGATTTAAATTGACTACTTCCTTATAAGGTGTAATGATTGATCTAGCTACAAAGATTGCAAAATAATACCTAATGCTTGCGTGTCAACTCAACATATATTACTAGTTTTGGATCTTTTTATTAAGGGTTAAAGGAATAACAGAAGTCCTAAGAGGTGTACCAAAATTAGATGGTGGAATTTCAAAGGAGATATGGTGAAACAATTTAGGTATAGAGTAATTTTTGGAGAAGAATGGAATTTAGTAGGAGATGTTAAGTAGATGTAAGAGAGAATAAGGAAAAGATATAAATTGCAAAGAAAGAGGCGAGGATGATAATCTCAGAGGCTAAAAGTAAAGCTTGCACAAAACTATATCAACAATTAGATACTAAAGGTGGAGAAAGGGATATTTTCAAGCTGGTGAAAGCTAAGGAACAAAAAGCAAGAGATTTGATCAAGTTTATTGTATAAAAGATGAAATAGAGCAGGTGCTTGTAGCTGAAAATGGCATCAAGAGAATATGGCAGAGGTATGTTTGTTGCCTTTTTGATAAAGTCAGATAGCATCTTTTTAAGTGACCTTAGCTTGTTCAAAAGGTTTCGTTATTTTACTTGCTACCAATAAATTACAAGGAATGAAATTAAGAAAACGTTAAGGGAGGTGAAGAGTGGAAGGGAAATAAGGCCTGATGAGATACACGTAGAGGTATGAAAGAGCCTAGATGAAGAGGGTATTACTTAGTTAGCTAAACTTTTTAATGTGAGCTTTAAGTATGTAAAAATGTCAGACAAGTAAAGATTTAGTATGGTAATTTCTTTATATAAGAACAAATGGGACATCCAAAGTTGTAACAACTATTGATGCATCAAATTACTTATTGATGCTATAAAGTTATAGGAGAAGGTGATTGAGAAAAGCGTGAGAAATAGTGCTTCTATTTCAAAAAACTAGTTTGGTTTCATGCTAAGAAAGTTCACGATAGAAGCTTTACATCTCCTTAGAAGGTTAATGGAATACTACAGGGAAAGACAAAGTAAGATACATATGGTTTCTATTGATTTAGAAGAAGTGTATAATAAGGTACCAAGGGAAATCTTTTGGAGGTGTTTAGAAGTCAAAAGGTTTCTTATGACATATACAAATTATCAAAATATGTATAAAGGTACAGAGCATTTTTCTATACATATTGGGCTACACTAAGGCTCCTCTTTGAGTTCCTTTTTGTCTACAATAATGATTGATAAGCTCACTGAGAACATCTAAGGGGATGTGCCTTGGTGCATGTTGTTTACTGACGATATTATTTTAGTTAATGAGACAAAATAGGGGGTCAATGCCACGCTTAAACTTTGGAAGGATATGTTAGAGTGGAAGGGCTTTAGATTTAATAGGACTAAGACTGAGTACATAGAGTGTAACTTTTTAATATATAGGGTGTTTATTGATGCGGAGGTAAAGATTGGTTTAAAAGTTATACCATAAAAGAATTGTTTTAAATATCTAGTATCGTTCATCCAGAGCAACAGAGAGATTGATGAAGACATAGTTCACAGGATTAGATCAGCATGGCTTAAATGAAGAAGTGCATCAGGAATTTTGTGTGAAAAGAAGATATCACCCAAGCTTAAAGGTAAAATTTATCATTTAGCAATTAGCTTGACCATGCTCTATGGAGTGGAGTGTTAGGCCATCAAACTAGTATGTAGTTATAAAATAATGGTGATGGAGATGAGGATGCTTCGTTGGATATGCAACCTTACTAAAAGAGATAAGGTCAGGAATGTAACAGTAAGAAACACATTAAAGGTAGCTAATATTATTGTCAAATTAAGAGAGATAAGGCTTAGATAGTTTGGACATGTTAAGTAGAGACATCAAACGCTCAAGTGAGAAGATGTGAGAATATCTCTTTTAAAGACTATAAAAGAAAAAAAGGAAGGCCTAAGAAGAACTGGGGGGACATGATCAAGATGATAAGGTACAGTCACCTATGACCTTAAAGGAATTTAGGCTAATTTTATGTTATAATACAATATAAAAATTATATCCAAGTTAATTATTAACATGGACTTAATAAAGATCGTACTTATTATATTGATCCATCGCAAAGAGCTTTCATTCAAAGGAGGTATATTTAGGATAATATGATACTTTCTTACGAGCATTTTAAGAATTAAAATAGGAAATATGCCAATAGGGAAAGACCATTGCGGTTACTCAATATGCTGACAGTTACTAATGAAGCATTCAAATTCCATCATAACTGTGGAGACAACAGACTCACTCATTTAATATTCACTGACGATCTTATACTTTTCTCTAGAGTTGAGCAAACTTTTTTGTAGCTGGTGATGAACACTTTGGCGTTATTTTCCAAATAGGCTAGTTTACGAATCAACCATCAGAAGAACAACCTATTTTTATCCTTGGATGAGCATAACCCAGAGTTATTTAGTTGAGTAACTAGTATGAGATGCCACCCCCCCATCTTTAAAATATCTTGGTGTTCCCATTAGCTTTTTGAAAGGTAAGGTAAAATTTTTAGATTGCATCCCTTTCATGGAAAAACTTAAAAGGTAAGGTAAATGCGTGGCAAAATAGACATGTCTGTTATAGTGCTAGGATGATCTTAATTATTTCGGTTCAGAATAGCATACATATGCATTGGGTTGCTCACTTAGCTCTGCCTAAGAAGGTACTCAAGGAAATAGACAAAATAATTAAAGCTTTTCTATGGATGGGATCAATTGATCATGATAAGAAAGCTAAATTAAAGCGGAGCGTGATCACTAAACTGAAGACCCAAGGAGGGTTAGGAATCATTTCTGTATCATCTATGCTGAAAGTGTTAATGAGTAAAAGGATATAGAGGCTTTTTAATAATCGAAAAGCGCTATAGATTAAATGGATACATGAGATCCATCTCCGCAATGCAAATTTCTGATAGTTATCCCCATCGACTCAACATTTATGGATATTCAAACAGATACTAAATATGCACAACTTTATATATCCATACATTAAACACGTAATCAGGAATGGATAGAACACAGCCTTGTGGTAATGATAATCGGCTCTTACTAGTCCATTAATCCATAGATCAGAGCTATTTCATCTACATAATAGTCTACCTCCGCATTCAAAAGTAGCAAGCATTATATCTAATAGGCAATGGCATGGAAGCTTAAGAGGATTTACTGGTTTAGACTCATTGTTGCCTACATTATGCGATGAGCAGTGTAAAGACAACATTGTCTAGACACCATAGTCGCTAGGCACCAACAGCTCGTGTCGTGCAATCCTGAACATGTTAGCTCATAAAGTGGATTGGTACAAACTTATTTGGCATAACACTATCAATCACAAAGCTACCATTATTTTGCAACTTGCGATTAAAGACTGATTAAAGACCAAAATTCTTTGGCATGTCATATAAGATGCAACATGTGTGCTGTGTATAGAGTTTGAGGAAAATCGTAACCATTTGTTCTTCAGCTTCCCTTATTCCAAAGCTATATGGGGAAGAATCCAACACATGCTAAACCTAGTGCACCATACACATGGTAATCAATGTTACATCAATTTAGATCCTTGTCCAATTCTAGACAACTGAATGTGGTGCAGCTTAAGGCTAGTTTTGCGACAACCATATATTCTCTTTGGAAGGAAAGGAAGAAGTGTCTTTATTAGGGCCATGGTGAAGATAAATACCAAGTTGCAGACATAATTATCAACTGGCTAAAAGCGGCAATTATTGCTAAAAACTTAGAGAATCAACCCAATTTGGATATCAAATGCAAATGAAATTTATAATTAGCTAATCTTTTTATCTTTGTTAGAAGATGATGTTATCCTCAACATCTTTTTTTGTACATTGAATCTTAGTTTTTTTTTGTCTAACATGAAACTCACTGTAATGGTGTAATAGTTTTTGTTATTGTGAATATACTATCTTTTAATTTTCAAAAAAAAAAGAAGTTTCCTCATTCTCTTTTTTAAAGATGATCATAGCTCTATTAGTGTTTTAATGTGAGCTTTGAACCCCCTCAAAGAACTTTCAATTTTCTTCATCAACAAGAATAAGAGCCAAATTATCATCTCCTCAGGGGCTCATTAGATTTTCAATTGACTCTTAACTTTATTTTTTTGAAATATGCTAAGCCTCGTCTAATGTACTTGGGAATTTCCCGTTTCTTCTAAGAGAACATCCGCACATGAGTTTTAGCCACTAATAGAAATAATTCAAAGAAGAATATCTTGTTGCTATAATAAAAGGATTTGCATGACCAAAAGAGTGCAATTGATGAATTCAGGCCCAACCTATTGTCATCCTTATTTAGAAGGAAACTTAGCACTACAGATTAGCTAAGCAGATTACTAAATATATCAATTACTTATGTTCTTCATAAGGAGGTTGCAAGGAGGAAGCTAAGTCTATTGCACATCTATTCTTTAAATCCAAAGTTGCATATTGCATTTGGAACTAGATTCAAATACTTTGTACCCTATCTACTCCAACCTTTTTGTTATAGGATTTGATTATTTGGCTCTCTTGAAACCATTACCTAAATAAAGGAAACTTGATTATCAACAATATTGTATTAGAAAACACTATACATGGATACATGAGTTTATTTCAAGGTTAAATGATATCCACTATACTCCTATAAGAATTGATTAGGATAATAAGAATACAAATCTTGGCTCATTAAATTCATCTAAAATATACTGACTCTTTATTGATCAATACTACTTCAAGAGATGAAACTTGGGCTAATACTATAATTGAGGGATGTATGTTGATTGTTTAACAAATTTGAAATTTCTAGCTTTATAACAGGTAGCAATTTAATTTTTTATGACAATGTTTGCATGAGCTGACTAATTGCGAGCAGCTAATTTATTTTCATCCCTTTGGGAGATTGAACGAGATCTTTTAATTTTTTTAAAAAAATCATGATAAAGAAAACCATAAAATAAGTTATTCTAATTTGGAAATTGATATTTCATTCTACAATAGAAAACATATTATTTTAGTGAAAAAAAGTTCTAATTACATTTAAATTAATTTAAAATTAATATTTGTATATTAAAAATTAGAAGTTTCTAAAAGAATTATTTATATCTAAGTTGGACATTTGTAACACAAAATCAAATTTACATTCTTAATTTCAGTTACGGCCAACTGTATCATTGTGATGATCATAATTAGGACCAACTATATCATTTAGATGATATCTATGATTGATTGTTATGAAGATTATAATTCCCCAACATTTTAGTTTCAATAATATCAATTCTGAATCCAAATCTTTTCCAATAGTCAACTTAAAAATTTTTGTCCTTATCCCTTTACACTATGTACCACACCTGAACTCTTACAAGTTTTTAAGGTCCATTGAATATTGCAAACCTCTAAACAATGACCTATGCAACCATTAAGTGTTACTCGAGTCCAAAAATACCAAAGCATTTTTCTCTGAGAACTATCAGAAAACTTCAAGATTTAATGTATGCTTATTTGGGGGTAATGGGAAAAAAGGTATGAATATGGAATGAAAACTTATGTTTGGTATCAACCTATGATTGAATAGGTAACATTTTCATTACCCGGTTTTTGACAATACTCCATTCCCATGGTAATTCAGAGGAATAGGAGTCATTGTTATGTTTTCTGGCGCGAGATTTTGCCGCAAATGTGAACACTATCTTCACTCTCTTACCTACCTTTCTCTTCCATGAGAACCAGAAACAATCCCTGCAGCTTCCACCGGTTCCTCCTCCACCTCCTCCTCCACCTTCGGGTACTTCAAAATTTCCATTGGATCAAACGGGTTCAGATCTCCACCAAATACGTTGGCAGAGCATGTTTGGTTCACAGTGAAGAGCGATCTGTCTAGGATCGTTAGCAATTTGAAGCTCATGGTATTCCCCAACCCGTACTGAGAGGATCTGGGAAAGGCTTTGAGAGATTGGGATATGTGGGGTCTATTTTTCTTCTTTTTGTTTCTAGGCCTTACTCTCTCCTGGTCTGCTTCCATAAAAAAGGTTAGCCTTTTGCTTTGTTTTGTGTACTATTATAAAGGTAGAGCTTCTCTACTTGATAAATTCCATATATAAAGCCAGATTTCTCTACTTGAATGGCTTTTATGAATCTTCTGATTCTTCCATTTTCTTACGGAATGGTATATATGTTTGCTTATGTACATTCTTAAGGTTTACGCATTTTGCAGCTAACCTTTCCTTTTAAGTATTGTCAAAGTGATTAGGACTATTCTATTCTTTACAGAAAGGGTAACTGAGAATGTTTTGGTTTTTTTGTGTCTGAATAATTGATACTTATGTAAATGTTTCTTTTTATAATATTTGAAACTGTGTTTTGTCCTTTTTGTTGAAGGTAACTACCAACAGTTAGGAAAGTGGGTTATTTATTCCGTTCCTAGTTGTATTTGCATTGATTGCTGCTAGTTATATGCTTAAAAAGGTGAATATATCTTCTTGCTTGAGCTAATGTTTTTCAATTTGTGTCCAGCATTTGATGATGAAGTTTATTTGGTGTAGGGACTTGAAGATCCAACAAGGAGTAAATACAAACTTCTTCTAAGTTGTTCACTGATTATAACTTCTGTGATCCCACTTGAGTTGCCAGTGGAATTATCCATAGCTGTCAATACATCTCTAATTGCTTTAGCAAAGCGTGGGATATTTACACAGAGCCTTTTCGTATTCCTTTTGTTGGGAAGGTCAGTTTACTTTCAATAAGAATGTGGATTTTGGTTTTGTATACATCTCAGTTTTGTATGGTTAATAAGTAACCTTTTCAGAGGTTGTGGTTTGTGTTAGGCAGATAACATGTTCATTTTCGTCGCCTTCAATTTGATAATGATTTATTTTCTTTTTGCTGCGTGGGAACAAAGGTTTGGGTTAATATCTGCTATGACATAGTAGCTAGTTTAAATTGGCTTGTGAATGTGATAGTGTATATTAAATTTACTTATATGCTGAAATTTCTTGATATTCTGGTGGGACACAGGCTCGTATGGAAAGCTATATTAGAAGTTGAGCTATAGTGAGTCTAAATTTATATTTTTTAAGGTGACATTTTTGTTGTTTGTCCTCTTCAGGTTGAAATTTATTGCTTTGATAAAACTGGAACTTTTACATATGATGACATGGTATGTTGACTGGTGAATGTGCTATTATGCTCTTCAATTGAAGTAACTTTTTACTTCCTATTAGGTGCTCATTGCCACTTCTTTTAGGAGTTCTGCGGAATTGTTTAGTTCAATGATAATTTTGAACTAGAGCCCAATATGAGCAAAGTACCCACCAATACTCTAGAAATTCTTGCATCTTGTCATGCCTTGGTTTTCGTGGACAATAAGTTGGTATGCTGAAGTTGATTCTCTTAAGTACTAGTTCAAAATTGTTAGTAGTCTGGTACTGTGAGAATGAAATCACCTGTTCATACTAAGGTATGAAAGGAATACGATGCAATTTCTATGGTAAATTACTTGTTGCATATGAATACCCACAATGGGAGGAAAAGAATTGCATCTCTTAACTATATAAGAAATTATTAAATGTGAATCTTGATTGGAGAGAAGCTGCCCTACATCTTGATGATTGTGTGGAGTATGAGTTATGGACGAACAACAATGATGAATGTGGGGTTAAGTGTGATTTGATATTGGAATTTGTGAAGGATTTTAGAGGTGCAGCACAGATATTAGAAAGGGGGATTGTATCTTTAAGACGAGATAGGATTGTGTCTTCGTCTAGTGTTAACTTAAGCTGAGTGAAAGACCTGAACTTTGAACTCAATGTGAGTGGTGAATCTTGTACTTGAAGCCATTTTGAATCACCAATCTCATTTCCTTTTCGAAAACCTTCTGATCAGATGATCTTTTGCTATTCGAAAAATCATAGATTGTAGTGCTGGCGCAGGTGATGGTGGCCCTGCTAGTGCTTCAATTATTAAATACTTATGTGTCTTATAATCCATCATTTTCCTTGCCTTATTCTCACCACTTTTCTCAACTGAAATAAACAAGAATTAAATTTATTTATTTTTTTCTTCAGAAGTTGTGTCTTCTTATTAGAAATTGTCAATAATCCAAACTAGTTATTAATAATTATCTCCTTTTTTTTCCTTATCTTTTGACTTTTGACATGAAGGGGTTAGTATGTATATGTAAAGAAGAACACAAGCAAGAAACTTTACACCATAGAAACTGAACTTGTTCTTGATTATCTTTCTCTGTTAGCTTCGCTTATAATTTTATCTCTTTTCCACCACTATTACCTTGCTTTTCAACATGCCTTATTTATATGTTAGATAATTATTTTCTGAATTTTTTAATATAGATCAATATAACTTCCTCCTATTAGCGAACGACGGCACAAAGTAAAGCAACTTTCAATACTTCAATAAGTAACAAATAATATGATGGTTTTCTTCTTTGCTATAGCAGTGATATGGTAAATATTATAATTATTTTGATAAATTTTATAATATTTTGAATAATTAAACTATATTTTGAGAATATTATGTAACTAATGATACGTTGATACAAGAAAATATTTGAACATTTTTTCTTTAAAAACTGATGAAAAAAAAATACAGCAATATATTTAATTTTAAACATGTTATTATAAATAAGGTGTATACATTAAATATAATTAATTAAAATATATTTAAAATTTGATATAAAAAAAAATTTATAAAATTTTATTTCTTAACATTTTTAACAAACCAACCACCATCAATGATAATGATAATCATTCCTTTATCTTAACTAACCACTATAAATATAATGATTATAACCATTCTTATTCTTCACTATATTCATTCTCATTTTTATTCCCATTCTCCTCTGTGGACCAAGCTAACTTTCTATTGACAAATGGCAACGAGTTCATGCATTTTCTTAACTATTAGAACTCACTTGCAGTTCAATAGAACTCAAGAATACGGCGACACAATCAAATTAACTAGGCAGCAAAATGGAAACAGCTTACATTAAACAAACCCACAGCATAACGGAAGTCCACAGCATGATTCATCCCAAGCTTTTAGCAAATACAATAATTAGATATTCACAGTCGCAATGTTCAAGAGAAGGGAAAATAAGAATCTCAACAAAGTTAACATATTTCGTCCCTAGTGGTACAACTTCATCAGTCAAAACCTCCACAGAAGCAATCATTACTGATCTGAGAGGCCCATCACACCGAGTACACAACAATTCATCAGATCAAAAGCTTCTCAATAGCATCCTGCGTTTTATTAGCAAATAGTCATATGCCTTGGTTAAATTTCAACAATTTGGCACAAACTGAATTCAAGAAACAAGTCCAAATGCATGTACCTTGAGCTGCTGTATTTGGCTTTTCAATTGGCTTCCCTCATTTGAGGTCACTGAACAAGCAATAACAGGCCTTGTAACACCACAAGCTCGGCCAAGTGCTTGCTTTGAAGGAACAAATACATAGGGTACATTCTGCAAAATCGGACAGAAAAGTCACCGGTATTGCATTTATAGTAACTCCTTTGGACAGGATATAATAATGAACAACACAGACACCAGTATGATATTTAACAGTTAAAGAGGTCAAATTTTGTTTGCTTCTTGATAATCATAAAAATCCATAGAATTGAAGAGCTGGCTCCGCAATTTCTTACTGGTGTCCTTTCACATGATGAAATTGCCAAAGTGAATAAATTCTGAGTTTAGAAGATCTTAGTTGAGTCAGTTGAACCAAATTAAGTCAGAGAACAAGTATGATTGTACACGTTATGTGCAACCCGTAAAAATCGAAGTAAATAAGATAGTGATTGTAACTACGCATAGCAAGTGCAATTCATCGATAAAAATAAGTCCAATTCAAGAGGTCAGAGTCTGAATACAAGTACACGAAGCAGAAAAAAGAAAAACTTTACAGACATGTAACACAGGCAAAAGACTGACCAAACACTCAATAAAGCCCACGTATGGTATCACAGAGATGAAAAGAACAAGTAAATTAAATACAAGGAGAAGGCGAAACCTTATCTTCGGCAAGCAAAGGAAGATGGAGAAGAATCTCGAGGGGCTCGGTGTCTGCGGCCATGACCACGAACTCGGAGATACCCCTGTTCAGCGTTTTAGTTGCTTAAAAAAGAAAGAAGCCAAATCAAAAAAAAAAAAAAGAGAGAGAAAAGGGTAAAAGAAAGAATGTGTAGAAAAAGCTACAGAAAGAGCAGAGTAACCTTCATTAGCGCCTTTCTTGAGCTGTTTGTAGTTGGCAGCTTGTTGAACAAGATCCAATATAGTAATTGTGAGCTGAGCATCAGCCAGGGGATATGCTTTTGGGTTAATAGCTTCTCCTGTCTGTTAATCAATCGATCAAGAAATTAACAAAACCCTAAACCCATAAATCATTCCTTCTGAAAATACAAATATAGATAAAAGAAAAGAGAGAGTGTACCATCTTCTCTTGAATAAGGAAGATGAGGAAAGGGTTTTTGCTAGGGTTTTGGTAAGAAAGAAAGGTTCCTCGTTTTTATACTGTTTACTCTCGACACCAAAATTATGCTTTAAGAAATTTAAAAAAAAATTATAAAATTTTAAAATATTTCTGTCTCACTTAAAAAATTAATTAAAATATTTAAATAATAAAAATTCCTATATAAATCAATTATATTTAACTAAATTAAATTACAAAAACAATTCGATCGTTTTGAATTTAATCATTATCGTCAATTATTATAAACACCTAGTTAAAATCTCACTGAAACGTGAAGTCTAGAGAGGTTTAATACTATGCAACCTTACTTTTACTTAGTAAAAATGTTGTTTTCAATAGACATAATATGCAATGCGGTATGAAGATACTATAAAATTATAAATGAATGTGCAGACTTAACAAAAAGGTACTAAAAAATTCAAATAACTAATAAAGAGCAACAAAAAAAGAAAGGCAATACAAAATAATGTACATACAAAATATGTTAATAAATAACAATAAATGATAAGATAGAAATACATACTAGAAAAGAATTTGACAAAAGTAATTCCAACTAGGTCTATGAATACCTTAATTACGCTAAGTAAGAAACTAACTAGGCCAAACGAACTAGGAGGTAAGTACCACACAGTAAATGTAAAGAACAAGGTTTAATATAACCTACAAGAACCCGAATGCCCTCTTTACGAGAGATCCTTTACCCGTATCCTAGTACGCAAAAATTTTCTATTACGAATCAAGTCCTCGGTAAGATCCAACCTAGCCATATAATTATTGATCACTTCCCCCTTTTTGTTTTTAGGCCTTTCTTTTTTCCTTTTATAGTCTCTAAGTATTATTTTCTCACATCTTCTCACTAGAGCATCAGGGTGTCTCCTTTTAATATGTCTGAATTACCTAAGTCTCGTCTTTCTGAATTTGTCATTAATACTAGTCACCTTTAATTTGTCTCTGACCATTAGACTCTTATCCCTATCTCTTCTGATAAAGTTACATATCTACCAGTACATCCTTATCTCTGTCACCAAAAGCTTATTATTGTGTAATTTGTTTGATAGGGCAACACTCTGCCTCATATAACATGGTTGGCCTAATCACTAAGCAATAGAATTTGCCTTTAAGCTTGAGCAGTATCTTATTGTCATATAAAACTCCTGATGCACTTCGCCGTCTAAGTCACCCTGATCTGATACGATAGATTATATCTTTATCAATCTCTCAATTGCTTTGGATGAGGTACTTAAAGCACTCCTTCTGTGATATAATTTCTTATCTAATCTTTACCGCCACATCGGTAGCCACTTGATGGATCGAAAAGTTGCATTTTAAATACTTAGTCTTAGTTCTGCTAACTTTAAAACCCTTCGACTCTAACGTTTCTCTTCAACATTCTAGTTTGACATTGACGCCCTCTTTTGTCTCATCCACTAAGACAATATCATTAGCAAACATCATACAACAAAGTACATCTCCTTGAATATTCTTGGTAAACTCATCCATCTCTACTGCGAATAGAAAAGGGCTTAATGCGGAGCCTTGGTGTAGCCAATACTGATAGAAAAATTCTGTGTATCTCCTCTTATAGTCCTTGCTCTAATCAATGCCCCTTTATACATATCTCTAATTACCCATATATGGGTCATAGGAACTCCCTTAACCTTTAAACACCTCCAAATAATTTCCCTAGGAACCCTATCATATGCCTTCTCTATATCAACAAAAACCATGTCCAAATTCCTCTATATATCCCTATAATATTCCATTAATCTTCTAAAGAGGTGTAAAGCGTCTATCATAGACCTTTTTAGCATAAAGCCAAACTGGTTTTCCGATACTAAAGCTTCCTTTCTTACTCTCTTCTCAATTATTTTCTCCCACAACTTCATGGTGCGACAAAGTAGTTTGATGCCTATATAATCGTTAAAATGTCCCCTATGCACTTGTATAAAGGAATTAACATACTCAATCTCCATTCATCTGACATGTTAGCGGACTCGAGGATCACATTAAAAAGCTTAACTAGCCAATTAAGACGTTCAACGCATAAGCTTTTTTATACCTATATGGGTATCTTACCCAATCCCAATGCCCTTCTGCTCTTCATCTCCCTTAAAGTTTTTTTAATTTCTTCCCTTGTGATCTGTTTAGACCGATCAATTACAAAATCTCTTAGACATACTGAGGTCACCTAAAGAGGTGTTATCCTCTATTCCTTCATTAAATAAGTCATAGAAGTACCTCTGCCATTTACTATTACTGTCATCATCCTCCATGAGCACTTGCCCTAGTTCATCTCTTATACGTCAAACTTGGTATAAGTTTCTTGTTTTCTGCTCCCTAACTCTTGCCAATTTAAAAATCTCCTTTTCTCTCTTTTTAGTATTCAAGCTCCTATATAAATCCTCGTAAGCTTCTCCTTTAGCCACTAAGAATGTCTTCTTTGCCTCTTTCTTCGCTAGTTTTTACCTATCTTTATTAGCTTCTTTCACTTCATCTATGGTACTTTCTAATAGAGCTTTATATGCTCCCTTTTTAGCATTCACCTTTTCTTGTACATCTTTAGTCTAGTGCCAAGATTTCATATTATCACCCCTCGACTCTTTAAAAACTCCCAAGATCTCTTTGGCAGTATTCCTTAACAAAGTTGTTATGCCCTCCCACATCTAATTCGCATCTCCTTTCACTTTCCATTTAACTCCATTACTTATTCTATCCTTAAATTGTTCTCCATATCTCCTTTCAGATTCCACTATCTAACTTTAGTACACCTCCTAAAAATTCTCTTCTTCCTCTATACCTTAATTTCAAGATCTAAGACTAACAGTTTATGCTAAGTTGTTAAGCATGCCTTAAGGATCACCTTACAATCCTTGCACGTTGGTCGATCACTCTTGTTGGGACCCGTTCTCGGACCCCAACTTTCGTACAGAATATCATAATACATGAGCTTTTTTTCCAATAGAGAATACCTTGACCATTATCGGTTCATCTTCTTTTTTCTGATACCACAAGATGTCGCATACTTATAACACACATTCATCACCCATACTTGAATTCAAAACTCCTCTTTCTAGCTCAGCTCTGTTCTTCGACTATCCATTTATCCATTTCAACCTGAATACCTCAAGGAACAACGTTGGTGAGTCCACACTTTACATATATACATGCCTTGAGGCTATTGACATAACTTTTGCTGTCGACATCCAATTTAAGGTCTTTCTAGATAGTCTGAAAGAAGATTTCAAGAGCTACAACCCAGATGATATCGTGAACAGTAACATAAAGGAAGTCTATGAATAGTAACACATACGATACTCGTGAACAGTAACAGAGAGGAAGTCTGTGAACAGTAACACAGATGAAGTCTGTGAACAGTAACACAGACGAATCTGTGTATAGTAACACAGACGAACCTGTGTACAGTAACACAGACGATATTCTTCAACTCATATAACTTCTTAACTCCTTCTTATAATACTTGGCCTAAGATCTATCCTTTATATTCTATCCTTTGTGGTTGACTTTTATCTTCTGTGTTGACCACTTATCGTCTGTGGTCTATCCTCTATGTTTTATCCTCTGTAGTTGACTTTTATCTTCTGGGTTGACCATTTATCATTTATCTTCTGTGGTCTATCCTCTGTGTTCTATATTCTATGTGATGACGTGTCCTCTGTGTTCATACGTCATCATAGACGATACTTCTACTCTTGATTCATCCTTTCCTTTGTGTTCTGACGTCAGCACAGAGGATACTTCTCCTTACTAATCTCCCTTGCCTCTGTGTTCTAACGTCAGCACGGACGATACTTCTCCTTCATATTTTTCCTTGCCTCTGTTTTCTGACGTCAGTACAGATGATACTTCTCCTTTCTAGTCCTCCTTGCCTCTGTGTTCTAACGTTAGCACAAACGATACTTCTCCTTTTTATTCCTCCATGCCTCTGTGTTCTGACGTCAGTACAGACGATTCCTTTCGTCTGTGTTTTTCACATGCAATTTGTCCCACTCTTACGTGCTATTCTAAAACTAACACCAGTTGGCAAATTCATCAAGCAAAAGATGCACATACACATTTCATTATCCAAACCTTTAAAATAACATAATCATACCACAGAATTCAATTTCATTGTATCCAGTTTAAAAATACCGTCAGAGTTATTACAAAACAGATTATTCATCAACTTAAACCAAAATACAAAAATGCTCCATGCTAATATGCCAAATGAGCTATTACAGGATTGACTTAGTCCAAATGTATTTAACTAATGAGGAGGTTTTGTTGCCTTATAGGGATCACTATCTTCTTGGTTTGCACCTGAGAAGGGAAGAAAAGGGAGTTGAGCTATACAGCTCAGTGGCTAATATACTTATAGCCATTAGTAATTAGCACAAACTCAAGCAAATATATATGTATATAAAGACACTAAACAATTCAGTTATTTTCAAGTAAACAGGATAGTGCAGAACACGTAACATCCAAATGCATCATACTTGACAAATTACAGATGCAATGCACAGAAAAATGGGGTGAGGGTTCCATGGATAGAATCGAGAAACCGAAGTTTACCCCATGAACAGAATGAGTCCTTTTTTTGGAGCTTATATGCCACAAGCGGGCAGCTGGGAGAAGGCTCTTGACAATGTGCACGTGACGGACAGAATGGTTCCACTCTCGCCCAAACAAGGCACATATTCATTTCATTCATTTTCATATTTTCGTGCTTCTTATGCTTTTCCAAATGTACAGAATGCCATGACATTTTCAAGGCATAACAGAGTCAAAGTTTATAAATCATATGCATTTTCAGTAATCACTCTTTTCAGCAAATTACACATATATGCACACATATATAGGCAAGAATCTACTCAATCACACAATAATTATAAATACATTACCCACAAAAATGCTTGACAACAAAGGTTCACTGTTGCCTTTCCTCTTCGCCTTGGATAGGACTTGTTTGGTTTCCTACAACAAACCAAGTCCTCATTTAATAGGAATCACCTTTAGAAACAAAAGCACTGAACTTATACTAGAATGCTTAAACCCATATATTTCTCAAGCTCTTTGAATTAAAAGCCCTTCAAAACGCCAATAGATCTAGAAATCAACTTACTTGGATCTCCACCAACTTATGAGATCCTTGACTCAAAAGAAAGCTCTTCCCTTCCTCTTTCTTTTTCTCGTAATGGGTAACCTCAAAATCACTCTTCAAGACTAAGAAAAATCAAACCCTAGCTTGCTTTCCTTCTTTCCTCTCAACCACCAAAACTCTCTCCTTTCTCTCTCTCTTTCATGATTTGTCCTCTTCTTTTCCACTCCAATCACCTTTTTGGTCTTCCACATCCCAAGACAACATTTTACCTTCTCCTTTTTACCCTTAATGAACGCTAAAGTCCACTTTACCCTTCCTTATAACTTAGGTTCTTTTAACCTTAAGTCATCTTCCAAAAATACCCTTATGTACCTTACAACATCTACACTTTAATTCCATCACTCCATGAATTAAATCCTCTTAAATATGACATAATAGTTAACCTCAATCAAAATAATTTATCTAACAATACCAAAATTCATTCAAATCGTGTTTACTAAACTAAAAAAAATTCAAGGCCCAACAACTCTACCTTAGAAGGAAATAATCAATTTGAGTGTTCGTTGTTCTACTCTTATAATCCACCACTTGCTCCTCGTTCTTCTTAAAGAAAGAATTAAATATCATTAACTACAATGCTATCGCTATGACCAATAAAACAATCCCCCATCATTCCTATCTCCATGCCCAAAACCCCCTGAATCCTTAGATTTTCGTCCGATGTTACCCCTATATGACCATTAAAATCTCCTCTTAAAATAACTTTCTCATTATTAGGGATCTATTAAATCACCTCATCTAACTCCTCCCAGAATTAACATTTTTATTATTTGTCCAAACCCGCTTGAGGTACATACGCACACACTATATTGAGAACAACACTACTCACCATAATCTTAACAGCTATAATCCTATCATTTATCCCTTTTATCTCCACAACATGATTTATAAGTTCCTTAACAACTAAAATACCTACCCCATTTTATCGTCTCAAACTCCCAAAGTATCACAATTTGAACACATTAATCTCATTCGTTTTAGCCTTCGTCCACTTTGTCTCCTGGATGCACGCTATATGAATCTTATATTTGTTTAAAATCTCTCATAATTTTTGTAGCGCCCCCTTACCATAGGGTACACATCGAGACGCCCAGAGGTCATTCCGGTATATATCCTACGATAAGGGTGAGATAAGTTCGATCGCTACATTCACTTCACAAGGCATCATAATATTACTCACTTATAAAGCATTATAAGAAAATCACAATATTTTAAAACCAACTTTTTCCTCATTTCATTTCACAAAAC
>JANZXR010000005.1:19221632-19231930 GCA_027575705.1 Erythroxylum echinodendron
TTGTTTAGTGAAGTGATGTGACACGCCACCCTCGCGGGGCACGGATTCGGGTATCACTGTCGATATCGGGTTCGGGTTCGGTTTCGGTGGGAGTGGGGTGTTACAGCTTGGTAGATTACATGCACTTCTAGAAGACAAAGCATTAGCAAGTTGACTTACCTGAACCTCCAAGTTGTGGATGAATGAGGCATGATTCTTCACAATCTGATCAAACTTTGCCTCTATCCTCTTTTGACTTTCCTCCTAACTGAAAAACATACTCTTCTGTTTCTCTTTTTGAGTTACCAGTTTAGACCCCAAAACATCCATCAACTTGTCCATTCTGCTCTCTATATATCCAAGTTGATCTTGCTGAAATCCAGGAGATCCTTACGGTCTTGCTCAGCCACCTGTATTGTTAGTACTCCAAGAGAAATTTGGTGCTTTTTCCACCCCGAGTTGTAACTTTTAGAGTAGGGATTATTAGCTCTTTGCGACTGGCCCAAGTAATTTACCTGTTTTGTTCCACTGGCTCCCAACCAAATACATTCAGCTATGCAAAGGTTGTTTTGCCCACATAACTCACACTATAATTGCATAGCTTTGCTGTAGATGAAGATGCTCCTTATATGTTGCTCAACTTTTCGGTAAGGCCTGCGATCTATGATTGTAAAGCTGTAATGGAGTCAATCGGGACCATACCTTTCTGTTTCTTTTGCCCCTGTCTACTCCTCTCACATAACCACATGCAACTATTGCTCGCTAATTCCTCCTAAAGGTCATGAGCTGCATCAATAATCTTTCTCATCAAAGAACATCTACCAGCTGCATCTATGGTTCCTCTTGTGCTCTAAATTACACTATTGTAGAATGTTTACAACAGGAACTCCCTCGGAAGCTTGTGGTGGAGACAGCTTCTTTGAAATTCTTTAAACCTCTCCCAGGAATCATATAGAGACTCCCCACCACTCTGCTGAAAGTTTGTGATCTCCTTTATGATTTTTTTGTCTTAGTCAACAGGAAGTATTTCGGGAGAAATGATTGGGCCAGCTGCTCCCAAATACCATGCCTTTGTCCAATCTCTCAAAGTGAAAAAAGTAGTCGCAATTTCACGGCATCGTCAGATATCCTATTAAATCAGAATGTGTCGCAAATCTCCAAAAACTTTGCAATATGGGCATTGGGATCTTCATTGGATAGACCATAAAATTGTACACTATTTTGCAATATGTTGAGGAGTGCCGACTTGATCTCGAAATTATTGACTTGAATTGCTGGCCTTGAAACTTTTTTAGGACTAGAGCCTGGCCTTATAAAGTCCATCAACTCCTCCTTTCTCTCCTTCTTCTGTCATATTTCTTTGTATAATATCTTGACACTTCGCTCTTCTTAACTCTCATTCGTGTCTTGTGATTTTGGATAACTCCTTGTCGTTAAATTTTGTCGATCTTCACGTGCTCCTTGTGTTCATGCACCTACAAATACGCAAGGAAAAGTATCAAAAACTCTTAAATCAAAGTAACCTAAACTGAACAAGATGTTAAACAAACAATCCTCGACAATAACACCAAAAACTTGTTGAATGAAAAACAGACTCCTAGTTTACGCTCAAAACTGCAAGTATGCTGGTCGTGACTTGCAGTAATAAGCGGATATTGATCCCACAAGGATTGTGCTTAGGCACCACTTAATTTAGATTGATCTTTATTTAAGAACCAAAATTTTTATAGAAATAAACTGGAAAATTAAATTAAATTAAACAACCAATAATGCATAAAAATAACACAAAAATGCAGAAACTTCAAATTCAAGATTTTAACAACTATAGATCACTTTTTTCTATCCTATCTCCCTCCCATTTTGTTAATTGGATTATACCTCACCTAAGATTTCCTAATGTATTAACTACCCTCTCTTAAGGTTTAATTAATTGTCCCTAGCTAAATTAAATGGAGATGATTAAGCAATCTCTCAATCTACAAAATCAATCCACCAATTCAACAAGTTATTAAATTATCCTATGGATGATCTATTCATTAGCCAAAATCTCTCTTCTAACTAATCAATTAACTTAATGAATATAGGTCTATAGAATGCCAATTCTCACTGTGCAACCCTACAGAAATTACCCAACTCAATCTCTGAATATATTGCAAGGTATAAATTCATCATTCATCAAAAGCTTCATTTATTTCAATCAACAAAATAGGAGTTCAACAAGAAGTTCAAAAGTAATCTCTATAAATAAATCAGCCACTCACGATATCTATAACATCCCCAACATTCAAATAATCCATCATACACATGCTAGAAGAGAAATAATAAAAGAAAACTAAATAAATCAAACTCCTCCTCTTCTTGGCCCGAATCTGGAAAATCTGGAGTTGGTGTAATCTTTTCCTAATTGTGAATGAAAAACCTTGAATCTTTACCTCTCCCAAGACTCTAAACCTACGTTTTTACTCAAGGAGGCGAGTTTCTACCGAAGCTCTCTCGTCCATAGGGGTTTATAACCTTATATAATCATGAAATCCTAAAAAAAATAAGTGAACCCACATCTCATGATCGTGGGAATTGGCATAAATTCCACAATTATGGGTTCTTGCATTATAATTCCTCCTCTTCTCTTCTCCTCTCTTAGTTTCTAGCTCAATGAAAAAGGTTGTCACCTCAATTCCACATCAAAATAATCAATTCTTACCTTAAATTAATATCAAACATAAAAGAACACAATGAAGATCAAACTAAACAAAAACATACAAAATAACTCCGACAACACAATAATAATAACCTATTATGCAAGAAACACATGTCAAATACTTTAGAAAAACACAAACTAATGCACAATTATAAGGCTACCATTTCAAAATTTTTAAGTATTTTAATGCATCAAAGCTGATTTCTTTAAGACCTTCCTTAATTTCCTCTTAAGTATGCCAAAGTATATGTAATATGCCTCAAGTATAACTCGTCATGTAATGGTTGAGCCCTTAATTCATTGAAATTAACAAGATAAAGTTATATGAAAGATTAAAAGGATTTGTTCTTAATGTGCTTGATTCTTCATTATTCTTGGTTTTTCATACAAATCACCTTGGAAGATCCCTTAAGTTGCATAAGTGCTCCACTTTGCTCATTTTATTCAATTGGATCCTCTGGTCACTTTACCCTTCCATTGAGTTCCATCTTTCACATATTACTTAATTTTATTATAATAAAGCTACTAATATATCACTAAAAATAAATTCAATAACAACAATATATTTTGTTCTCATCAAAACTATGGGTTAAAACCTCACTTTGTCAAGTAACCCTTTCACCACTCTTTATTACAGAAAACTGCTTTCTAACGTTATAAGCACAAACAATGCTAATACGTGAAGTGTGTGTTCTTTCAATTTTAGAAGTAACTTCCTAGATTTCTCAATAGTGATTTTAAAATTTGATTGCTCTATTGTCAGTCCAATATGAAAGACGTGATTTTCCTATTGTCAGTCTAACAATAAAGAGATAAATTTGACTATATTTAGATTAATGTTAATGGTAAGGACAAATTTAACCTTCTCATTTTTGTTGTCACTTGATTAATAAAAGGAACATGCATCATTTTACTATACCTTTTTCAAAAAGAAAAATAATTGCTTCAACATTGTTGGTAACATACTCTTATAACATATTATAATGAGTTAAAGCCTATTATCTATAATTGATCTGATGTCTTTTGAAAATCAACTCATCTAAATAATAAAACACATAATTAAATGATGTCCATTCAAATCTTTAGAATCAATAAAAAATTTCTAAAGGTAAACTATATTTAAAATATAAAGTTTTATTCAACATTTTTAATACTATTCAAAAGTAAAAAAAAATCAATTAAATAGATAAATTTTTAACTTGTTGCAAATATAACCTGAAATTAATGCTAATGTTACTCTTTCTGAAGTGGAGCGTCACGTACACTGATATCATGTCAAGACAGTATACATATAGATTTCAGTAATTAGAATAGAATATATAGAAAACAGATTATTTAAAAAAATTTAAGAAGGGCACTAATTATTTTGTTGATTAGAGCTTGAGCCATGAGGAGTGAGCCAAAGAAAGAGCAAATTGACGCAATATTGCATAAACAGGTGCGACGTATTCTTTAGGCTAGACTTGCCGTGGGCGTGCTACAAGTTTGGTTTTATTTTACTTGTCTTACTTTGACCTTCAAGAACCTTTTCTTGAAATTTTTGTTTCCTTTCATTTAGCAAAAGTTAGTATATATTTTTTGAACTGGTGAAAGGGACATTATTATGGTATTAGCATTATTACTTGACATCTCATTTCTTATGATGCTTCTTTCAGGTAATTTATGATGGAGCCACTAACTTCATGATTTGGTTATTTCTTATTTTTTTGTTTTGTCTTGAACTACTTAATTGCTATAGTGATTCCCCTAACTTATTATAAAGTTAATGTTTACACTAAAGCCCTTTTTAATGGTTTTTGTAAATGGCTAATCTTGCTTTTGTAGACGATAATCTTTGTAAAGGTTGAAGAACCACTCACACATTCGACACGTTGTGTTTCCGTTTGTATAGTATTGACTTGTTCATCCTCATGCTACTACTTTTAGGATTTCAACGACCTATAATTAATAAAATAATTAGAATTTTCTTAATTTTTTAATAATTTATTTTTATTATATTATATTTTAATTATTAAGGTCTACACGTATGCTGAAGGTGAATAGTTTCATCTTATACAAAGCTTCACGTCAGTAAATATAATAGCAGAGTTAACGATGTAATATGTTTAAAACAAAAATTAATTACATTGGATTTTCTGTGATTTAAGTCTTTTTCGCTGTTATTTACTCTCTTATACTTTCATTTACATCATTCTCCATGTTTAGGTGTTTTGTCGCACAACACCTTTCTTAGTTGTGCCACATAACACAGTTCTATTGCAAGAATGGCCTTCTCTCTTCACCGCCCACACCTAGAAGTCTCTTTAGTGAATCGCCAAAAGAGTTTCATCATTTGCTATGGAGGTTGAAGAATGTTGGAATATTCGAATGGGAGAAATCTCATATTGGAAAAGATAAGAAGAAAATAAGGATTTATAAGTCAAAATGGAACCGAACCAAACTGCATTGCAGCATTTTGATAATGGGCCTCTTAATTCAAGCCTATCAATGCTCTTTCTCTTTCATGCACTTCTCTTGTATCGGGTCCTCATATTTTCAACATGATATCAGAGCTCACAGGCTTTGTTTCGGCCTATAAATATCCAAGACCTGAATGCCTAATGAAGCAGGCTCAGTAACGATGACCCAGGCATAAGATAAATGAACCTGCGATTCAAGACCTGAAGCCTAAAAACAAAGAAGACCTGAAAGGTTCAATGAAGAAGGCTAAAGCTTAATGAAAGAAGGCTCAGTGAGAAAGACCCAGGCATAAGACAATGGACTTGCGACCCAAGACCTGAAGCCCAAACCTGCGGCCCAAGATTTGAAGCCTAAAAAGTGAAGAAGACGATGGACCTATAGCCTAAGACTTAAAGCCTAATGAAGAAGGCTCAGTGAGGAAGACCCAGGCAAGCAAGAAGAAAAGAGATGGACCTGTGGCCTCTGAGGTTCAATAAGAGTACAAGCCTAGACACAGACATATGGACTCTGAGACTCCAAGTGAACACAAACCCAAGCAAGTCAAAAAAATGTCTAGGAAGAAAAAAAAGAAGAAAAATGGAAAAATTGAAGAAAAAAGTAAAGAAAAAAGAAAGAAATGAAAAATTGAAGGCAAGTCACAACTGGACAGGCCAGTTGGACTTGAGGGGGAGTATTGAAATATTGGAAAGGGAGAAATCTCATATTGGAAAGGAGAAGAAGAAGAGAAGGGTTTATAAGTCAAAATGGAGCCAAACTAAAAAATGCCTTAGGGCATTTTGGTAGTGGGCCTCCTAACATCAAGCCCAATCATGCTCTCTCTCTCTTTCATGCACTCTCCCTTGTATTGGGTCCATAGATACAGAAGCAATAATTCGTTAAATTTCTGAGCTTGATTCAGTTGCCTACATTGAAACTTGAGTGATGATATGTTTGAAAGAGATGATCTAAACAATCCAATGGTTTTTTTTTTTTTAGCCCACGAGGTGTTCTAGGAGGGTCCTAATTATAGAAAAGTGCCTTTAAGCCATCCACACCCAGACCAATCCCGCTCGCACGGGTCAGCCCGTAAGGAGTAAAGTGCTGGTCAAACAAGTTTCTCCATTCCCAGGGCTTGAACTTGAGACCGCTAATTAATGGATGAGAGTGCTGAACTACTCACACCAACCAGTGCCGACTCTGGGCAGGGGCAGGCAAGGCAGCTGCCCAGCGCTCACTGATATTAGGGGCCCACCATTAATATAGTTTAGCAATATTTTTTGGCGTTTTTCAGTAAGAAGGATAGTAAACCCTTAGTTGTCACTTAGAGAAGAATAGAAAGTTAACCAAGAAAGTTAACGTTATTTAATTTTGGAAGCAAAATAGTTTCCTTTATGAGCTATATAACGATAACTTATTATATTTTTTAAATACTTTTAGAGTATTTTAGCATTTTTTATACTCTAATTTTTTATTTTCATCAACATATAAATCTAAAATACTTCAACTCAAAAATTGACGGCAAAAAATTTTCATGATTTTATCTTTCTGAGTTCTGAGTGATAATTTAAAGGCAAAATTTTTTATTTTTAATATATTTTTAGCTTATTAAATATTTGAATATATTATAATTAATTTATAATTTTTCATTAACATGAACATTATATTATCATTTTAAATTAAAACATTAATAGTAAATGATATTGCGTTTATTTGTGTTTCTTCTTTTTTATTTTTAGATTACTTATTATTTATAAAAATATAATTAAACATTAATAAATAATTTAATTTTTGTAATTTTAATTTTTATTATACTTTGCCACAAATAATGTAATAATTGTTGGATTTATGTTTTTGTAGATGTTCACATAAGTTTAGTGATAATGTGCTAAATCAAATAATTTAAGTTACTCAATTTAAAGATTATATAAATGATTTCATTTATTGTAAAATTTGTATGATTTTATTAAACATGTGGTGAAAATTAAATAATAATAAAAATTATTTGATAATTAAATAAGATCGTAATTAGGTATATGTGTTTGATAATTAAATAAGATCATAATAGGTTGAATGATGTAGTTATTTTCTTTATCGAGAAGGATATATTGGATGATATTGATTTTAATAATATTATTAATGATTTTGCATCTAGAATTATACAGAGAAATTGTTTTTTATAAATCATGATTATCTGTGTGTTTATTAGTGCAATTTTTTTAGTATTTTGCTATTCGATTGCTACAATTAGGTTACTTATATATATATATATATATATATTAAATTTTAATAATAAAAATATTTTTTAAAATTACACGTTTATATATTTTCAATTTATTGAGATCTTATTTTTAACCTATAAAATGTTAGGAACTGCCCTCTCTTGCTTTAAACAATCCAATGTTACTTGAATATTGAACGCTTGACTGCTCCTCATAAATCCAATCTAGCTTGTTGTGACATGGTAGTGGCTGACATGTAATTTATTTTAATTTTTAAAATAAATTAAAGTTGGGTATATATATCTAACTGATATTTTTATTAATATTATAAAATTAAAGTTGAAAATATAATTTTTTAAGTTATTGGTAAATCCTTGACGTCAAACCCACAAACACGTTTAAACCGCCATACACAGATACGTACACAAGCCAAGAGAGAGAATTAACGTTGCTTCAAATGTGAAATGGTGCAACTTATGGAGGCTGGCTTGTCTGCAAGTGCAAGGCTAAAACCTAGAAAGGTTGCTACAAACAGAACTGCATATATACTACATATCAAAAACAAAACATCGCATGCAATAAATATAAACCCGTTAATTCTACTCCGAACTCCGAAGAAACTCGTTCTCAAGATCATATTTACAAGACGTCGTGAATTAATCTCTTGTCCTTTTAACGCGAACAAAATCCAGAGGTCGAGTTGATTCGTAAAGTTCATAAATGGGTCGAGATCTCTTTATTCTTCGCTTGGGGAAGCCTTCCGCTCCGCAAATTTGATCTTCAACTGGCTTAGTGGACTCACAGTCGCTTCCTTCACCTCCATTATTTTCGTTGACGATAAGCTTGCTCTGCTCGTGCTTTCTGCCCAGAATTAGTAGCTGCAGAGCCACGTCCACCTCCGACCTGGAGAAAAGTGTTTTCCTGGAGTTGCATCGGGATGCAAACTTGGCCATTTTAGGATTGTGTATAGGGGATGGTGTTTATGGGTATATTTATATGTAGAAATTGGCCGAAATTGTGTTTGTCCGCTAACAACATAAAACTAAAGTCGGTTAGAACTTAGAAGCGCCTCTATTATATCCCAATAAGGTTTAGTTAACTACGAATCCCACGACCATTCCTTTTTCTTGTCCTATCCTATTTAAATCTTTCTTGCTAATAAAGTACACAAGCTTCAAACGTAATTTATTTTTTCGTATTATGTTCGATAAGGAATCTTCCTGTTTAGACAGACACCCATGAGCAATGCAAGCCAAGTACAGGTATAATTCCTTTCTTGTAATTTCAAAGATAAGTGAACAAAAAATAAAAACTGTTAAGATTAACATATTCCAAATCTTAATATATCAAATCCTTATAAAAATCCATCATCCTTTGAACAATATAACCAATTTATAATTTCATAAATTAGACAAAATTTTGATTCAATATTATATAGCTATTGTTATTTAACTATTTTATAAATTTTGGTAATTTTATTTATCGAAATCAATTCTAAAACTATTATCTATAAATATTAATATTACAACATAATATTTTTTTCTCAAAACAAATGAATTTAAAGTATTGGGAGAATTTTATAAACAAATGAATTTAAAGTATTGGGAGAATTTTATCTTCTAAGGATTTACTTTCCAAAGTGTTTTTATACTCTTTAATATTTTTCTCTTCAATAATGTTAAGATGATCTAAATAATAAACCTTATGACACAACTCTTCAGGCTGTAGAGAAGCAGGCTCTTCTAGAATATATTAAAGCCTTTGTTGTTGAAAGCTCCATTAAAAAATTGATATCTAGGGAAGTACATATTACCGAAGGGGAAATAAATAGTGCTTATTTCCACATAAAGGTTATTTCTAGGAAATCCTCCAACAAAATGATCTCTCTTCAGAAGGAAGTAAGATTCTCAAGAATATATTAAAATAGAATTGGAGGCATATTTTGCCAGCACTTTGGTTACCCATCTAATGTTTGATCCACATAACAGTTAAGAGAAATTCTCCAAGAACAATTATCCTAAGAGGAAAGAGAGATATTGACTCAAACCTATCTCCAAACAAGAAATAGAGGATACCTCAAAAATCTCAAGCCCCTGAAGGCTTCATGAGCAGATAGAATGAATATCCTATTCTATCAAGAATCATGGAACATTACAAGCATTATGGTCATTGATGTTGTTGGAGGAAATCAACATAACTTTCATTACCTAAGTGTTTAAAGGGAAAAAAACAAGAATCAATAATTAATTATCAACCTATAACATACTGGAACTCTATATACAAAATCATTTCTAGAATCCTGAGGGAAAGATTGAAGAAAATACTACCAGTTCAACTGGATTACAACAAGGGGTCTATATTTCAGGGAGAGAAACTGGCAATAATATTCTAGTTGTTTAAGAACTTCTCAACAATTATATTAGAAGGAGGGAAAGTAAGAATTGCATGATTAAAGTATATTTTCAGAAGGCATATGACTCAATGGACTGTAAATTTATCATTAATTGCCTTCAAGCTTTTGGTTTTTCAATATGTTCATTGATTGGATAGAACAATGCATCACTAGGGTGTCCTATTATATTCTTATCAATGGTGAGCCTTATAAAGTGATTAGAGGAGCTAAAGGTTAAGACAAGGAGATCTTATCTCCCCTTTTCTATTCTCTATTGCCATGGAATTTTTCATCAGGCTCCCATTAAGGGTAGTGGAAAGAAGAAAATTATTCAGATATCATTAAAAATGTAAAAGGTTCAGTTTAATGATACTCAATTTTGTAGATGACCTTTTATTATTCTCTAAGGCTGATCATCATTCAATATCTACTTTCATGACTGACTTAAAGATATTTAGAGTGTGTTTGGTTCAGCTTTTGGCAAGTAGAAAAGCACTTTTTTTCACCGCAAAAGTTATTTTAAGGAAAAAATGAGTGTTTGGCTGTAAACTTCAAAAGCACTTTTGGAGTA
>JANZXR010000005.1:19232030-19301731 GCA_027575705.1 Erythroxylum echinodendron
ATGAGAAACGAGACAGAGAGAATCAGAAGAAAAACCTAAATATATACGACATATAAACCGGGGGGGGGGGGGGTAATGACCGTCAGATTAAACGGACGAACGAGATGAATTCCGTGGTCGTCCATCCCCTTCGTCCTTAGTATATATACTTAATAAAGTTGCTGAAACATTTGCGCTGGGTCAATTGAGGAAAGACGGATTAGAATTTAAAATATAGGTTCTTGACACGTATCCGGACTCAAGACTCCCCTCATCAAATATTATTACGAGTATTTTCCAAAACATACATGACATGAGAGTAAGATCTTTATGAGAACCATGACAAGGTCATTGATATCTTCTTGCATGAGGGGAAATGGAGCTCTAAGGTGATCGTAGTAGTGGACGAGCATTAGCATTTGCATTAACCGTATGATGATGCTATTATATAGTTTCCAACTTCAAAGTCTAGAATATGATGCTATTATATAGTTTCCAACTTCAAAGTCCAGAATTTTGGTTGACAATCATAGTTTAGTTGCCATCCTTGGGATTATCACAGTTCCCATAGCTCACTTCATGCAAAGTTTAGGGAAATCAACCACAATCTTAACCCCAAAATGGAGAGGATATGAACATGAAAATTTCCTTTTCCTTTTCCAAAAAAAAAGGAATAGAAAACATTCTTTTTCGTATTCATATCCGCTCCATTTTTATTCTCTACGTCCATTACATTACGTTACATAATTCAACGAAATCGGAATGTGCCTGAAAGGGAAAAAAGAAAAAGTTAACAACTAAAATAGATTACTCGTTCTATTAAGGAAAGATGCAAAAATCTAATGAAAAAGAGTTAAAAGGTTTAATTATAAAGTGTTAAAATTTTGATTGCGTACGAGATAGATAAAGATGAATAGTATTTAAAATTTAGTGAATTAATTACCTATTTTAATAAATAATTACTGTAAATTTATATAACACAATCATAAAATAAATACAATAATAATAAAATTATACATAATCGATATATAGTAGTTCAACTAAATATCCTTTCATTTATGTTCATTTCTCAAGTTTCACTTAATAATTTTTTATTTTTTTATTATGTGAGAAGGAATCCTTCGTACATTTTTTTTCCATGAATGATGAAAAAATCTTACAACTGTATAACATCTTCTTTATCATGGATTAAAATGAACTTTTACAATCACCATTATTTAACAAGAGTGAGGAGAAACCTCTTACAACTCTTGTTCAAGGTTAAGAGGAACTCTCATAATGTGTATCCCAATAATTTTTCAATTGGAAAAGTTTTATTGTATACAACTCAAAGCATTCCTTTCCTCCTTATACCTAGAGGTGATAAAAGAGCTTAAGTTCGATCCCACTTGAAGTTCTACAAATCTAATTCAATTTTATTATGCTTAAACTTAAACATAAAATTTTTTTGGGTCTAACCATTCATAGGAAATTAGGTCAAGCTAACTCAAAGTCAATAGGCAATCAAGCTTGAGCTAAGGTATTTGGGCCTAAAAAGGCCCACTTAACTCATTTTCGTCCTTACTTATACCAATACAGTAGGTTTTTTTGATAAAGATGACATATCATTATTGTAAAAGCAAAGTCATTTACAGAGCATTTGTATAAACAAATCTTTCCTATCCTGCTCCTTACCAGACTGTACAAAAGAAAACTAAAACTTTACAAAAAGTTACATTTTGTCAAATAAGCACTTTAGTTGGCTGTAGGCTCATTTGGCATGCATAGCTTGACCCAAATTGTGACTTCCAAGCCAGTCGCATCCTTCCCCTTAATGATTATGCTATTTCTTTATATCTGTATGCGATGCAACAACTGCAACAATAGCAAAGGCTACATTCTTTTTGATTTTGTTACGTTTGAAGCAATTTAACAAGATATGCTTATTGATAAATGATTATTATATTATGCTTTTATATGCATATTGAGTGTATTTTGCTTGTTATTTGGGAGTTTTATGTTATTTTCGATACTTCTTTTGTTTCAAGTGTACTTCCAGGTCTCAATTGCATTTTATGAATCAAAAGGAAAAGAATTCAGGGGAATTCATGACATAAAACAGAAGAATTGGAGTTGTTTTAGTGAAACATGCCTGTGTCAATACGTACACACATGTGTGTGTAACATACACGACTATGTATAGAGAACATTTAAGAGACTATAAATATGTAAAGATTCGAAGATGTTATTTTTTCTTGTGTGGAGATACATGTCTCTGTGAGTAACATACACAATCATGTCCCTTACATGTGTAAGCTCCTAGGAATATGTAAAGTTGCAATTATAAAGGATTTTTAAGATACATGGTCACTCACACAGCTATGTGACTGACCGTATATAATCCAAAAACCCTAGTTTCAAAATAAGGGAGAAGAGGTTAGAGTCAAAAGCTACAGGAAAAGTTAAGGTAGAAGATATGATTCTAAACTTATGATGAGGAAAACACAAAGAGTACTTCAACAAGTCTGATAGCTTTCATCAAAGATTCAAAGGGATTTCATTAGAAAGAAAGGGGACATACGTGTCTATGGATTCTTCTCTTTTTAATATTTCTTTTGAACTTTTTATCTTTATTTCATTTTCTATAATTAGGAACTAAGTTTTTTATTGACTAGATAGGATGAACCCTAAGTTAGCATGGATATTATGATTTGATCCTTTATTTAATGCAATTTGACTTATTGATTCATCAAGAGTAAATTATGTGTTTTTTCTTGAATTAATATATCCAAAATATTAGTTCAATATTTGATTTCATATTATTAAGATTGAGAAATCGTTTTATATGAATAGATCTACCATAATTAGAAGGAGTTGCATGCAAACCTAGAGATAATTGACATAAATCTTCTTGATTAAGGTCATACCTAATAAAGAAATTCACAAACTGATGTAATATGATCTTAGATGTTTTAACTAGAAAGAGGTTTTGGTTAATCAACTGAGGATGAGTTTTTAATGGTCTTGAGAAAGATATTAATATAAGATAGAAATTTTTATGGTCTAGTAATCGATAATTGAATTGCATGATAAAGGGTTATCACTTCAGATATCTTAGGGGGATTTATTACTTAGGTACTGGTTGTTTGATATTGGATTATTTTTTAGATTTCTCTTAAATCATTATTGCATTGAGTTTTATTTTAGTTTAGTTTTAAATTTAATCATCTTCTTAATTGACAGTTAGATAATAGAAAAGAGGTTATTACTAGTACTTGTAATCATTATAGGTTTGACCCGTACTTACCAGTGCTAACTATAGCTACATCGTGCACTTGTAGTTTAAAACATAAAATTCAATGCATGTTAATGTGTCATGTCAATTTATAAAGCATCTACATTTGATTTTGCCTATTTTTCATGCTTATGGTATGTGTGTTGAATCATGTGACTTTGAGTGAAAATTTTTAAAGCTTTAAAGAATTTTTTTGTATACACACGTACATGCCCATGTATATTAAAATTTTTATTTCAGAATCTTTACACGGTTACAGTGACCTACATGGTCATTAGACATGATCATGTACATTCCTGAAACTTTTAAAAATTTTCACACACAATTAAAGACAGTTACACAAGCACAGGACATGCACATGTATCTAAAATACTCTGGTACTTGTCAAAACACACATTCATATCATAAGTCACACGTTTACAGTGAGTTATAAAGAGTTACATGTTAGAGTATTATCCTAAAGGCAATCGCCTTTAGTGCATTTTATACAAAGTTGTGTACAAACGTTAATTTCAATAATAAAGAAAAGCATATTTCATTAATTTGGTGTTCATTATTTATAAATTGATATTGATCTATAAGCAAATTATGACTAGGGATAATTTAGCATGAAGGAAATTATGATGCGATCATACTACTAAGATTCCTATCATGAGCAATTACATCAATATCTAAATTATCCCTAGTCATAGAATTAATGAGACTGAACATCGTTAATCCAGATAGATTGGCACATGTCAAACTCCTTGAGTTGATCGATTAGTGGATCTCAGAAACTGTAAATATGAGATGTTTAGAGATGAGATGTGGATGCTTACTAGAGGTAGTAAGTACATTGGATGACCTATCATGATATCATCACATGGATGTTCTATTCTAATGTCAGTAATAATCTCATTATAGCAATGGTGCGAGTATCCTTAGACTTGACGTACTCAAGGATATCTTGAATATTGATTCTGTGCTTTGACTCCATTCCTTGTTGCCTTGCAGAGGTTGCTCATAGGGTGGTGATTGGGTATAGCTTTAGGTATTCAAAGGTAATTGAGTAGCCAATAGAGAATTCACCACTTCTGTGATAGCAGAAGATGATACCCACGACCTTTTGTCGGGGTCATTACTTGGAAACCTCTGGCCGGAGTATATGTGTTATGAAGAATGTCTTCATTGACATATAGAGCAATGAGTCCCAGGATAAGAACTGATATCACTTGGGCTAGATTTGACGTAGTCAATCTAGTAAGAGTTGACACTTTGCCCATACTCATAATCAAGTGGGGTATAGCATGAAAGGACGAATTGCACAACAATTATCTATGGGAGGGTTTGTCAGATGGTTTGTGACGAGCACAGGTTCATTCTTCAAACCACTTACTTTCCGGTTAATTGAGGTTGTGATGTGTTATTAGACGCCGCTCATGACTTGCTTGGATTAAGTGTTAATCCAAGTGGTCAACATAGTCGGAAACCTAATGGTTCATACACATAAGAGTGACTTGCAGGATTCGTAAAATAGTTTTAGATAGAGATCCATTATTTAGAGAGCAATAGAACCAAATGGACCCTAATAAGATCGGGATATGTCCCAATGAGATCGCGACGTCGATATTGCTGAAACAGGTCTTCGGTGTTTTTTTCATACCTGGGACTCAGTAGGACCGATCCCAGTGTGACTGGACCACCTCTGCATTTACACTATATATATATATATATATATATATATATATATATAAGAGAAATGTAACGTGGAAGAGAGGTTAAGCATTTGTGGTCTTTAAAGGAGAAAAGACAAAAAATGCTAAAAGACAAAAATCAAAAGTAAAAAAGGAAGAAGATCGTGATAATTGTTTAGGAAGATATATCCTTCACGATTATCATCTATCACTCTCTCATCTTTCTTATCTTCTTCCTCTCCATTTTCTTTAATGATTTTTGCTCTCCATTTGCTTTAACGTTCTTGCTCTCTATGGAACAAAGAAAACAGCTAGCACTCTTGTCTTTGTTCTAGCCATGTCCGAATCAAAGAGTTTGATTCGGTTAGATTCTCCAATCTTTGCGTAGATACTGCTGGAGACAGTCTGTTTTGGTCATTGTGGTTTGCAATAACCCGACGAGTAGAATATCAAAGAGGAGACTATTCACAAGGTACATGGTTTTTATATGAATGATTGATTTGTATAAATGCCATAAATTCCTATATATATGTGTGTTATGAACGTGCATGTAAATTGAGAATTTTCAGCTAGGTTTAATGGTATTTCCTTGTATAGGCATATAGATCCTGGAATTAGGGAAAGTCTCAAAACAAATTTTTTATTTTTCCGCACCGCGTGTATATGATGCACACACCGGGATTTTCCTACATTACATACCCATGTCCAGAGTCATATATTCACAGTGACTTATATGATCGGTTACACGGCTAAAAAAATCCTATTTTGCTTCTTTTCTCCCACTTTTTTCTCCTTCTTCCGCCACCCACCTGGCACACCTCTCCCTTCTTCTACCTAGCCTAATGTTTTTTGCGTGAATTGGTGACATCCAATTAAGTTTTTCTTACTTTTATGTGAATTAAACTTAGAAATTTGGGTATTTGTCAATTTTAATTTTAAGAAAACGGTAAGGTTACGCAATTTTTGCATCTTAGGTTGATTTCACTTGATTCTGTGCTTATTTTTCAATTACAAGTAGAATTTCATCCTTTTTCACATGAATTATTGCATTAATTAGATGAATTGTATGAGAATTAAATGAAATTTGAATTGAGTATGCCAATTTAATCATTATGTGATAATTTTTGTTAAACTAGGTTTAATTTGTTGTTTTTCTAGTAATTAGATGTTATTTCCTGGTTTAATTTTGTTTCAATTTAGTAGTTTGCATGAATTAAGTTTAAATTTTTTTAGTATAAGTTTAATTATTAGTTTATGCAATTGAATGTTCAATTTTAGGAATTGCAATATTAATTGCATATTTATATTAATTTTATTGGCTAATTGCACTTTAATTTTTTATTAATTTTTGTCATTTGTTTAATCTTGTAATTATTTAGCTAATAACATAATTTTTAGTTCACATTAATTTTCAATTGTGTGCTTTCGCAATTTCATAACTTAGTGACCATACAAATTAAGTGTGATAGCTTCAAGTCATCAGGAACGTAGACATTTTCTACCTATAGAGTATGAGCAAGGGGATGCTGATACATCTGGGGCACATCTTAGTCCAAATTTTTGGCGTCAAAGCAAGGGGAAGAAGATAGGGACTATATACATTAAGCCCTATGTGATGCGATTAGTGAAAGAATGAGAGTCTTTAGGAGGCTACCACTTATGTGGCTGTTTGGTACCATGGTCCTCTTTAACTTGGATGTTTGCAGAATATGCATTTAGTATATAGGACATGGGCACTGACAAGAAATGTTTATAAACTAATCGAGGTTTTGAACGAGTAGGCAGCCTCGAAAGCTTAAAGGAATTGCCCTAATATCGTAGAGCAGCCACTGATATAGAGCTTACCACCATTATACACAAGAGGAGTAGCATAGGAGAACTTAGATTTTGTCAACTAATATAGGATCTCCTAAGACATTGAAGCCACCTGGACACTAGGACCAACTTTAGATTGCTTGGTTAGAGAAATATATGGGACAAATATTAAGAGTCCATACAGTATCCGGGTGAACTAGTTAAAGCTATTGTAGCAGATAGGCAAGACGAGAGGCCCTTGATAGATGGATGGACGAGGTCATATTATAGATGGCAGAACACCTCCAATGACCAACATATTAGACTCACTAATAGGTTGATAATTATAAAGGCAGTTTGGATGTTTTATTAGGGTTTTTCTTTTATTTCTTTCATTACTTGTATATTTTTCTTATTTTTATTTATTTATTATTATTTTGTTTGGTTTTAACATTTATTATTGCAATTTTAGTGTTATTTTAATTCCATTTTTATTTTCTTTTATCTTTTTATCCCTTTTTGTTTCTATTTTGCAAAGATGACTATACATAATATCAAATTCTCTTTACCGAATTCAGAATATGTAATTTTTATTATTTAAGGAAGCACCAAAATATACCTTTCTCACGGTTGATGTTTACTTTGTATTTGTTCCTTTTATGTTTCCATCATGTACATTAGGGACAATGTACAATTTTAAATGTGGGAAAGGGTTAATGAAAATTTTTGAAGAAAATTTCCAAATTTCTTAAGCTTATTGTAATATTTATTATTCATTTTTATTAACTAACATCTCGGTTTAGTTAAAATATGTCTGAAATTTTTTAGGTTATTGTCAATTATTGAATTATATTAGTATGCAAAAGATGAAAAGTTGGAATAGACTTAGTTTTATTATCCATATTTTCAGTAATCATTGAGATAGTTAATTTAAATAAAAATTACATATTATTTACACACATAAAACCTATTTGTGAGCTTTTGAGCCTAAGAGCGAATACATAATTATTTTATACTTTTTTATCTTTTGGTGTCTGTTGTTATGCATAGATACATAATCCTAGAACTTAATTTTATTATTCATTTTGAGACCACATTTTTTAAACTAGGGGCATTAAAATGATAAAGGCAATTAGATTCAACCTTTGTTTTAACCTATTTTCTTTTATTATTATCCAACCACTTTTCATCCTTTAGGAGTAACCATTTTTTAGACTTAGCTTTTTTCTTGATCGATTATAACTAAATTGATAGCCTTTACCTATTTTTCTTCAAAACCTTTCATGATTTTTAAACCCTGAAGGAATTTGCCTTTACTTAATTGCTTGGAATTTGGGTTATAATGAGAATGTTTTAAAAAATGTCTAATATTTCTATTTTTTTGACACGTATTGATTGCACAATTTGTTTATTATGGAGTGCTTCAGTTGTGAAATTTTATTTTCTCTCTAAAGTTGCTCAAAAAAGTCAAAAGTTTGAAATTATCTGTTGGGAGCATATAGAAAAAAAAAAAGAAGAAGAAAAAAATGTTTTGTTATTTGTTAGAGAGTGAGAAGAATTAATATTGTACTAATAAACTTATTTTTTAGGGACCTACGCTATAAAGAACCAAATTTTATTCAATCTTATTTATGTGAATTTTCTTCAATGTTAGTTCCCTTTTGGTTTATCCCTATCATACCTGTACCTAAGCTTCATTACATCCTATTTAAAATACCTTTTGATTTTTGTTTCTAGTTTACTTATAAGTGGTAGAGATTTGATTTTATTGCAAGCTTATAGTTAATACTCCTTTTATGTAATGAATTAAGAACTTGTTATGTTTTCCACCTTAAACACTTTGATTGTAATAAATGAATCCTTTATAAGGGTGTGAATTTATGCTTTTGATTTAAAAAAGATTATCGATATGGTTGCTATTTATATTGACTTATGAAAGTTGGTTCTAGGATAACTTGAACCCAATCCAACTGTATGTTAATTTGATTAATACGATATGATGATTTATGATGTGGATGGATAGGGTGAGGTTAATAAGGAATGAATTTTTTTAATATTGATGATTTGG
The DNA here is from genome assembly GCA_027575705.1 of Erythroxylum echinodendron. Lineage (NCBI taxonomy): Eukaryota > Viridiplantae > Streptophyta > Magnoliopsida > Malpighiales > Erythroxylaceae > Erythroxylum > Erythroxylum echinodendron. Next base: position 19,240,819 of record JANZXR010000005.1, read on the forward strand.
ATTATGATTTGTTTGAAGACAAGTAAAAGCTTAAGCATGAGAATTCTTTATAAATGATTATTATACTATGTTTTTATGCCCATATTAAGTGTTTTTATTTTAATTTAGTTTTAAATTTAATCTTATTTTTAATCAAAGGTTAGATAATATAAAAGAGGTTATTACTAGTACTTGTAATCCTCATCGGATTGACCCGTACTTATTAGTGCTAGCTACAGCTACATTACGCACTTGCAATTTAAAACATAAAATTACGTTCAATCACTTATAGCTATTAGCCCTTTTATAAAAGTCTTTATAGTCAATCCATTCCATAGCCAATTTTACCAATTTCTTATTCCAAGAGAATTGGAAGAAAAGGTTATCTCTATTTTCATCACCGCATAATAATAGCATACAAACAGGGGAATCTATGGTGCGGTTAAAGGCAATTAACATGTCTTTTATGAGCATCCAGTTTTTGACCAGTAACCATATCAAAAATGAGTGTTTAGGAAGTTTTTATCTTCCCTATATGTGTAGCTTTATGAATAGCCCTTTTTAACAATATAAATACCCTGTGAATTTATTGCCACTTTTTACTCACATATATTGCTACAAATTTCCTTCTCATATTCGTCAATTTATCCCAGTGCTAGTTACTATTGTTTGGGGTCATATAAGACAATAGATCTTGATTTTTTAGTTAAACTTCATTCTTCAGCTTAACCCATAATGACTAACTTTAAGGTTACGTCCATAATAATTTAGCAATTGCAGAATTGTTCCGCTTTCTACAATCATGAATGCCCAACTGTCTTTGAAATTTACCCATACATAGACTATGTCAATTAACAAGTGCTCTGGTTCGACCATTCTCATTATTTACCCAAAGGAAGCCTTTAGATAAACTTTCAACTTGTTTGATAATGTTCTATAGAAGCATAAAGGCAAAAGCTCAGTAAATATGCATAGCCATTAACACAGAGTTTACAAGTTGCAATCTCCTTGCATATGATAAATGCCTTAAAGACCACATTATGATTCTTATAGTAATTGATAAAACTAGTGAAATTGACCATTTTGGATATTAATTCCTATTTTTTAGTTAAGATTATTGGTTTTATCTTAAAGATTGGCTTATCTTTTATTTTTAGATGATTCTTGGCAAGTCTAAAGCTTAAACAAGTCAAAACATTATAAAATAAGGAAGTAGTTAGAAACATCCTTCCATTTTTAGATTGACCACACTAATAAGAGCTAGGCATTCTGTCAAGTCATCATTATACTTCCTTTAACACAATTTCCCCACCTCCTCATCTGGTTACGTTATGGTATTAAAATCACTTAGAATGAACTAAGAAGGATTCCTATTTCCTACCAGAAGCTTACTACAGCAAAAAGTGCTTTAAGTAATGACATGTTTGTAACAATCTAAAAATATGTTGCTAAAATTAATATAAGATAAAATTAATATAACATAACAATTTATAAAGTGTTACCTTTAATAATATTAAAAAGCAAAGATAATAATAATTTTTTGCTACATATTGAAAAAGGCAACAAAATTTAAAAAATTGTAATAAAGTTTTATATATGCAACATCTAGAATTGTTGCTATAGTTCCACTCGTCTATTTACTAAAGGGTATTTATTAGTTTTACATATTTATTTATATGGCTACTTACTAATGTATATTTAAAATACAAAATTTTTCTATTTACTAATGAGCATTCAAAAAATGTCTAGCAAAATTAAATTATTCATCAATTTTTATTTAGTAAAAAACACGTGATATAATTGCTTCAAAATACACAAAATTGCGTGTACTATATACACATATGAAGGTGTCAAAATCTTTTTAACTTATTGTCTTTTGCATTGAGATCAACTGGAAATTATTTTTGCTTATTTTTCTATATGTAAATATATTGAATCCAATGTGGATTGATAAATTTATTCCTTTTAACTTTGTTTATAAAAAAATTGAATGATTATGTCGTTATTTTTTTCTTCTATACGAGTCTTTTGTTCAGTACGAGTCTCTTATGGTATGTATTTCTCCTAAAGTTTATTACTAATCTTAGACATGTTCTGTAGGTACATTATTTTGTGTTATATTTAGTACTCTTGCTAATTATTTTTAATATTATGAGTATTGTTTCTCTTTAATATTTATTTTTATTGCATTGTATTTATGTATTTAGTTGTTTTTTCCTTACCTTTTATGTTTATTTGACTTATTTATTTATTTGACTTTATTTTTTAGATATCTCTGCACATCCATTTATCATTTTGTAAGATCTTCATGGCACATTGCATGTGAGCCTATCATAAACAATCTCTCTACTAAGCAGAAGTAAGGTTGCGTACTATCAGTACCTTCCTAAATCCCGTGCCTTAGAACTAGATGTTGATAATGATGATTATGTTGTTATTTTTTTAACTAGATTAATTTTTCTTTATTAAAATGGAGGAGAAAATAAAGTAATAGTTTTTATGCCTTCTCTTGACAAAAACGACACCCACTTACCATTATTGGGTCATGTCACTAAAGACATGGTTTTTTTTTGGCTAACTTCTTCATCTTCTCGCCTTCTCCTTCTTTGCATTTTCAACGATCATTCCTTAATCACACTCCATAGACCAAATTCTAAGATGCAATTAACTTTTTATGGTTGGTTTTTTAGAGACTAGTAGAAGGAGAAGAGATAGAAATGGACCGCGTTGCTCTTGATGATATTATTCAGTAGATTCTTGAGGTTTGTAGTAAACTAAGAAAGCAGGTGTAGTTGTCTGAGTCCAAGATTTGTGTCTGTTTTGTTCAACAAATTGCACCAATGGTTTTAGCAACAACCTACATGTTCAGTAAGTGAAAAGAATTACACATATAAAGATATTTGGTAAACATCGCTATCAGAAGATTAAAGATAGCCAAGATCTTTTGAAGTGGAATCTTGTGACCGCCTAATCTTATATCATAATTAAATTTCCAACAGGACATGTTTTTTTGATCATGTCTTATATTTTGAAGTAAATAAATTTCCAACTTACAGTTCTTTCCCTAGTGAGACAATCCTCTATACTTAAACACTACGATTTGCTCTATTTCTTTGATTATATCTTCATAAAACCTAAGAGTTGAAGGGTCTTTACTGTGGCAATGTGTTATGTCAAAATCTATGGCATCTTCTTGCTTCCCCAGGTAAGCACTTGATGTTGTTATGTAGTGAATGAGAAAACCATTTTGAGCATTGGTGTAGCGTTCATATTTTTTTAACGCTATTTAAAAAATAAAAACATAATAATTGCCAATCCACTCATTCATATACGAGACCTAATGATCTAATGTGTATCTGAAGCATATGTCCAGTACACTCACTAAATAATTACCTTCATGTAATGCACTCTAGACTCCAGACTTCATATTATGATTCTAATATTTTTCATTTCTTGTTTGTATGTTGTTGTGGTGTTTATGGTCTGATCTCTTATTTAAAGAATTGGGCTCAAACTAATGGTTTTGTTCTTCTTATTTCTTAGGTTTATTTGATTTGAAGGTTGTTTCTTGTTTTTCTTACATTTTCGAGATCAATGATTATGATAACAAATGGTGATAAGGTGAGTCTAATCTTAGTAATCATTAATCATAATCTCTCTATCTACTTAAATGTTTGATCCAATGCGAGGTGACTTCTTATGTGTATCTATGTTGTAAATTTTGGGTTGCAAAATTCAATAATTATGTAATTTATTTGTTAAGCTTGGTAATTTATGAATGTTGAAGAGTACCTTTTCCTTTTTCTTTGGTCTAATAATTTACTTTGATCCGCCATGTTGTAAAATCACCTCTCCATATTCTATGTAGTGGTTATAGCTTATAATAATATATTTCATGAAGCAAATATATAGAATTTGAAATCTTAAAATACAAAAACCTAGTTATTAATGGATTACAGAGGGAGTTAAAGATTAATGGAATATTTCATCCTATTTATGCAACTTTATCTTTCATCTTATTGCATCTTGTTCCGGAAAGTTCTTGCAGATGTCCTTTGGTTTCTTTTAGAGTTACTATTTCTTTTATGTCAACGTGAAACAAATGTTTACAATGACACAAATGCTCTCTCTTTGAAATGCTTCTATTGTAAGCAATAAAACATACTGTAATAACAGGAGAGAGAAAAAATTTAAGCAAAATGTTAAGCTAGAAGCTAAAACCTACACTTGACGATAACCCAGCAAGAAGATGATGTAGGAGCACTAAGTACTTCAAATTGGAAATTGGTAGAGAGTTTGGGTAATGGCTCTATGGATTGGTGCTATGGCTGTCTTATTTGTATACAAGTATGTGTTGTGGCAACATAAAGTAGCTTATGAGGATATAGGAAACTGTGTATGCATGACTAAAGGAGCAATTGATGCTCAAGTTGAACATGGCTCTGATTCTACTACCAATATGTAGGAACACACTGACTTGGCTCAAGAACATGATCAAATTGAGTATTGATGTCCCTTTAGATGATCATCTCAATTTCCACAAGGTATTGTCTTCCTTTTCCATTTAGATATTTTGCAAAAGAGTTCTACATATTGAACAAAGAAAGCTTTCATGTGTTTTTTTTTCCAGGTGATAACGGTAGGAATCACATTTAGGGTTGGCATACATGGGATATCTCATTTGACCTATGACTTCCCTAGACTAATTCATGCATTCAAATAAAGTAATTGATAGAGAATAAATGGTGAAACAATTATTCTCCCTCATTCAATCTCAGCTTGGGCAAGCTAACAAGATTAACATAGGTATATTTTGTAAAATGATTGCACCTAGTCAATCAAGAAAGGAATCTTCTATTCCTCCAAATCATACAAACCAACATGAAGCACATCAGGGAACAATTTTTCTTAGTTCACTGTTGTTGTACATCACCTTGTTACATTTTTTATTAAGAATAATTGCTTATGTTCATGCTTTCTAAATTTTTTCATGAAAAGAATCAAATCATTGTATTGTTATTTTTTTGACTGTATTATTTGTTTTTATCAAATTGAGGTTACAATAAAGTAGTTAGTATTTCATTCTTTAGTTATATTAACATGTTTGTGAGCATAGTATTTTTACAATTATAATTTAATTCTTGTTTGTTTTTCTTTTGTAGAAAGGTGATGATTAGGAGTGGATAATGAGGTACTTGGTGAAGGATTTTGGAGTGCCATACATACTGGTTTTGTTTACTGTTTAGATTAATTCACTTGTATTCCATATGAAATGGAGGAAGAAAATGTAATTCAACATTTTAGATAGTTATTTTTTGCTTTTATATTTTAAGTATGTTAAAGGTTGAATTTTACAAGTCCTTATGGACTATATATTATATATAAATGCTATCTTTTGGTCATTTACATTTGATAATACATACGTACATTAATATCTACAGTTGCTTTTAAGGTATATATGGACATTGCCTACATAATGACAAGCGTTTGTTTTTACATTAACATATTAATGGCAACGAAATAAAATGTTGCTTTTATTGTTACAAATTGTTGCCTAAAAAGTTCACTTTGTTGCCTTACAAAGATTTAGAGTGTTACAATATTTATTTAACATCATTGATATAGTTTGAAACTAATTTATTGCCTTAGTCAAAACTTAAAGCAACATTTTTTATTTTGTTGCCTAATCAAAAAAATTTGTTGCCTTATACTTATAACAACACCACTTTATTTAATAGTATGAATTATATTGCTTTAATAAAAAGGCAACAATAATTTTACTTATATTAATGCTTTTGTTTATTATCTAAAGCTCTTTTTGTTGTAATGACTTAAGTTGATTATATAAGGTAAACATGCAAAAAAATGTGATTAGAAGCATACACAAGGTAATTTGGATGGTTGTGCTTCTTAGAGCAGCCTGACATTAAGATATATGTGTCTGTGAGAGCTTTCTTACCTTAAAATAATAGCTTTTTAGGGTCCACCAAAACTATAATTCTTTCATAATGATGATTCCTATGGTTAGTAATAATACTCCACCCTCTCCTCTAAAACTACAAGTTGCTGCATTTATTCTTCACTAACTTAGTTTCTCGTAAACCTATTATATAAGGACTTAGGGTATTAATATAGTAAAAAAAATCATTGCTTTTTTGGTGGGACAATCGATTCCCCTGACATTCCTTGCTTTCTTCTTCCTACCAGAATTTTGTCTGGTAGTTGTCATAAAGTCTCCTTCATCCTCACGAGTCTCCAACATTGTTAGAGTTTCAGGAGTATTATCCATTGATACACCAGAGTTACATAGACATTCCAAAACTTTTATGTTACTAATTTCTTGTAAAGTTCTCTCTTATTTTTTTGTTAATTATGATGTCTGCAACTGTTCCTCAACAATTTTTGCATTGGTTAAGCCTAAATCCCCTTCCTCAATCTCTGAAGTAGAGGTTATTTCCTGTGGCTTGATCTTTTATGTTGTACTTTTGGTGTTGTCTTTTATCTGCATTAACTCCTCATAAGCTCTAGTTTTGAAAGATCTCCCTATTGGTTTCCAATCCTCCACTTTCATACTATCCTTGAAAGGCTTCTATGAATAGAATACCTCCACTTGGTCCTAATATATAATATTTTCCTCATTTAGCCTCATAATTGGTATTAAATCTAGTAGGTCCCTCTTACCTCCAGTAAAATGCATATTCTAGCATACTGCACTCAGGATATAGTAGTAGCCTAGTCTGGATATACAGGTTTTTTAAGATAACTAAAAATATAGCTCAATTCCTCTATAGTCCAATATTCAAGGGGACTGTTATGTATATTAATCCACAATTGAATATGGTTTTGTTTTAATTTTTCCAATTGCAAACCTAGTTTCCATTTTTATAAGAATAGTGGTCTAGAATTGAAATGCCATGGTCCATCTTCTAATAGTTTTTGAGCTTGGATTTAGGAGTCAAAAATGAATAAAAAGATGTTGTCTTCGATCATCATGACTTCTTGGAGTCCAAAATCCCTCCATTGGAGTTTAGCCTATGTGCTCAATTCTAGACAGGCTAATCTTTTTTTAGTGGAAAAACCAACAACTGTTGCATTTCATTTTTTTAGCACCAATAATGGGTTTCCCTTCATAGTCTTTAGGAGGCAAAAATTGTAAGTTGGTGGAGGTGGTAAGATCACCTGGAACTTGTGACCATGTTTTCTTCACTACAAAGTCATGTTTTTACTATTCTCTTTTGCAGGTTGTTCTTCAGCTGTTGATTTTGTAGCACTCGGGAAGGTGATTCTATTGGAGCTTATGAAGCATATTGCATATTGCATAGTTTTATCATCATAAAAAGAAAGATTGTTGAAACAATAAACTTTATGTTCTTTGTTTTGATAGTAACAAAACTATATAGGATTAATACTTGACCTTGTATGAAAGTTAATTCAAATATCCAATGGAAAATTTAAATATTAAATCTCACTATTTGCCACTTAATTAGGGGGATTTCACTTTTGGAGATATATAAAAATTTATATTCTAAGTTTTATAAGCTTTATAAATGATTAAAAGATGGACTAAGAAGTATGTTCATTTAGGACACAATTTGGGGGACTAACTCAAAAGCAACTTAAGTTAGAAACTAAATTGAAAGAGTTGTTCGGAAAAAAAAAAAGGTGGAAACGTAGTCACAAAATCTTTTCTTTGAAAGGGACAAGTGACTAATTGCTTTTTGGTTATAACTAAATAATGATAAATCATATATTTGGATTCCAGTAACTATTTAAAGGCTCCAACAACTAGCTTAAATAGAGTATCAATAAACCATTTATAGATAAAGATGACCATATTTGTTAATGATAAAAGTACTTGAAATTAATTAAAAACAAGTTTATAAAAGATTTTGTGAACAATTTGTATTAAATTGGGAAACATAGGACAAATATTAAGTTAGCTATCTAGTGTAATTTGAGAATTGTATTCCTTAATTACAATTTTTAGTTTGTTGTTCTAATCGATAAATTAAGATTTTTATGAGTTTTTGAAGAATTTAACAGTCTGTAAGTTGTACTGATGGTTTCTCTTCACCTATGTTGGAAGAGTTTTGATGATTCAATGCTTGAAGCTTTGGACAGTTGACTTAAGCTCAAAAAGCTTTGGAGAGAGTGGAATAAACCGCTATTACTCCCAATATTCTCATCTTTTCTAATATTCCATTTATTTACTTGCCTAGTGTTAATTATTTATAACTTCCATTAAAATTTACATTAATTGATTCGTGTCACACATTAAAAATTTTCACAATCATAATATTTTTAATGATTGTATATTTATATCATTTTAAGTAACAGAGGGTGATTGTAATTTTTGTCTCCAGTGAATCGATGTTACTGATTTAACAACACTACGTGCTCTTACGTTCATTTATTCTTAATTTGAGTTGACTTTGTTTATTTGGTATAATAAACTTGAGTTTAACTTGGTAATGGACGTGATTTATTTACATCGTATGGACGTATTTAGTGGGATCTGCACGACCAACGTAGAGATGGCAACGAAATACGTTCTGAATTGATCCCAGATATGTTTGATTTAGGTCGCGCAACACCCAATCCGCTCTCTCTTTATGACAAATTGAAAATCCTTGCATGTTTTGAATTAAAACGGTCAGAAAATTTAAAAGTTCAAACGAAGCGCAGCAGTCTTTTGGTAGATACATTAAAAGAGGGTTCATTCAAAAGTTGAGAGGGAGAGGGACAAATCAAAAAGAGCTTTCAAATTTTGAAATCCCTTTGAAGTCCCTCCACAGTCCACATACCTTCACCTCTTCTTCTACTTCTACATAAAAGGCCATTTGAGAGGTGAATGATAGTTTTGTTTGGAAGTATCGTCCCACATCACTAAAACCTCATCTCTCCCCGATAGTTTTGTTTGAAAGTAAGTATCACATTCACACCACATCACTGACACACACAAACCTCGAATCTCTCTCCCTGCCTACCCCTTCCTACTTCTTCCTAATGTACGCATGTCTCCTTTCTTGCCCACTTGTTTATATACCTATATGTATATGTATATAGTATCTGCATTAAATTTATTTGCAGATTTCAGTTTTTCAGTTGTCATCTGGGTTTTATCCCATATGTTTCTCTTTCGAGTGTGCTTATTTCTTAACATTTCAGCCGGTTTCATCTCTAACTCTGCATTCTCAATGTGGTTTTCATATGTTGCCTAACAATTTCTTGTCTTTCCATGCAAGTTGCCATCTTTTAATTGCAGTGAAGAGGGTTCCAAGTTTCATTTTCTCATAAATTCTTTCTGCTTGGTCCAAAGGCTTGAATGTATGATCATTAAATATTTTGGTTTAATTACAGTATAGATGGTTGTATCGTCCAGAAGCTGAAATTTGGTCCTAGACAATGAATTTGTTAGACTTTCTTTTTTTTACTGTCCTTTTAGTTTTTTTAGCTTTCAAGCACCACTTTCTTTGGTCCTTTATATTTCTTTCTTTAAATCTTCCTAGTTTTAAAGCTCAGTTGGTTGAATGACATTCTTTCTTGGAGCTTTATCAATACTTTCAACTTACCCACTATCTGTTTGATGGATGATCTCAGAGAATGGAGCATCTTCCCGATGCCATTGTTCAATACATTTTGTCTCTCATGAACAATGCCAGGGATGTGGCTGCTTGTGGTTGCGTGTCAAAGAGATGGAAGGACTTGCTACCTTATATCAAAGGCCTCTACTTTCCTCGCAATTCCTTTGATAACCACTCGGGCATTGACCATCCTGACACAATTGTATTCAAGATGATAGCAGCAATTGATAGACTAGAAGAGCTCGTTGTGTACAGCCCGTTCACAAGCAAAGGGCTTGCCTCATGGCTATTGCTTGCTGGTTCCTCGCTCAAGTATCTCGAGCTCAGAATGGACAATCTTGCTGAATTGCAGACTTGTATTGAAAACCCCTCTAAATTAGATTGCATTAACAGTGCAAAAAATTTGGAGTCCTTGAAGCTGTGGGGTGTGTTCATGATGAATTACCCAAAGTGGGATATATTTTTACAACTTGAAAACCTTGAAATTGTTGGCGCCAGATTGGAAGACCCTGCATTGTCTGCTGCACTTCAGGCCTGCCCAAATTTGAAAAACTTGCTGCTTCTTGGCTGCGAAGGAGTTAGGTCCATTTCTATTGATTTGCCACATTTGGAGCAATGTAAGCTGGATTTTTATGGCTTGGGTAATTGTGCACTTACTCTAACTTCTCCAAAAATTGAACTCCTTGAGGTACAAGGCTGCAGTTGGATTAGAGTTCGTGAGAATAAGTGCCTGAAAAGTCTTTCCATATCCAATAATGCTGGTAAATTTTCACCCAAATGCCTCCAAAAATTGTTAGTTTATCTCTCCATTCGTTGGTTTCTTATTTGCTTTCACGTCTCTGAATGATAAGCTGCATAAACACCAATTGCTTATTTGGATATTCTAAATGCTTTCAGGGAAAGTCTACATGGTTGATTTTGGAAAGTTGGAAGCTCTGGAGGCCTTGTCTATCAGGGGAGTCCAGTGGTCTTGGGATGCAATAAATAGAATGCTTAAATGGGCAACTGACGTTAAGCAACTGTATATGAAAGTTGAATTCACTGGAGATTTTGACGCCCTTCAGCCCTTCCCAGAGGTTGATTTTGTCGACTTCTTTAATAGCCACCCGAAGCTGCAAAAGTTTGATGTTCACGGAGCCATGTTTGCTGCTCTCTGCCAAAAGAACAGTTTGAAAAATGTGCGTTGATGCAAGTAACATTCCGAATATTTTGAAGCATATAATGTGCTTATTGTTCTTTTCGTAAAATCTTTAACATATTAATTGAGGATCTGTTATATGTTTTTCAGGTTGAAGCAGGCTTTTCAATTCCTTCTTTGGAGGAAGTGGTGATTACTGTTAGATCACCATTGAATGCTGAACAGAAAATAAGCACTCTTGAATCTTTTTTAACATATGGGAAGAAAATAAAATCAATGGGAATTAGGATTCTCCAGATGAAGAGTAGCCATAGCAGTGCTGATGATTTCTTTGATGAAATTTGCAGGTTTCAACGTATGAATCGCAAGATTGTCCGCATAGAATAATGGTCCGTTAATTATGTATCATTACTCATTAGACAAATTACCCCTTTGGTTTACTGATCCCCACTTTTGACTGCTGATTTTAGAAAGGAAAAAAACAATCATTCTTTAATAATTCAATCAATCATGATTGTTTCAGTCATCACTTGTTGGATTTTATTTGTTGCAATGTGATTTTATGCTTTGTTAAATTATAAGAGTCTCAGGTTCTTTTAAGATGTTCATCTGCCTTTATCTTTAAACTTGAAATAGATGGTTTTCTTCTTGTTGAGGATCATGCGCACTTTGAGCTCATTATCAAGGGATCCGTCGCTGTTTACAGTAGGTCGAATTTAGATTTCACAAGTTTATAGCACAGGGAACAAATGTGACGCTGCGCTGGTATGGGCGAAGGTGACTTTTTGGTTGAAATCCTTTTCGGTTGGACATCTTAAACAAAAGTGCTTGCCTCTGATCTAGGTACTGAATTTGGTTCTATCATATAAATTATACAATACAATATATTAAAGAATTATTTTTAATTTAAAAAAATTAAGAATTATTTTATAAAATTAAAAAATTACCGAAATTGTATTGATCTTGGATTTTTTAAAAATTACAAAATAATTTTTCAATATATTATATTGTATAATTTATAATTTTATATTAATCTTGTCTTTAAAAATCTTAATAATAAAATTTAAAATAATAACAATTTATTTATTTTTTAAATATATACATATAAATTAATCATTATTAATATGAAAAATGATTATTTATCATAAAATATAAAATTAAGTACATTATAAAGTATTTAAAATATTATAATTTTATTATATAATAAATAACGATTGAATCAAAATGTCAAATAAAAAATGATAAATATATGACTTCAGAATAATTACAATTTATAACAAGAGTTCTTGTTGAGGAAACAACTAACCAGAAGCGAAACTTGCAACAAAAATATGTATAATTATATTTATATTGCATAAAGTATATATAGGATTTAATATATACATAAAAAATATAACTAAAATTAAAAATAAATTTGGAATTTTATTTAATCAAATGAGTCTAAATTGCATTGACTTCAGGTTTCATTTGAAATAAAATCCTTATCATTACCATTATTCAAATTTATTATACTAAATGATATGTTAATATTTTTTCATTCACGCTTATTTTCCAAGTTACTTTTATATATTAAGCCCAGTTTCATATAACCCAATTCGCCAAAATATCAATATGATCAGATAAGTTGGGTCTACAAAATTACCTATTATGTTAAGAGTCCTAATAAATAATAAAAATAAATTATTAAGAAATTACAAGAAATTATATCTAACTTAATAGTAATAACAATAACATGCTTTCTTAAGTTTTATATTGTATCAAACAAATACCAAGTCTTTCAATCTGTTGTGTTCCCCACTCACGCATTGACTTAGAATTTGAATTGCAAATCTTTGCAATTCAAGAACACAACTTTCAAATTGTAAGTCGTATGATAATAAAAGTAACATTATAAACAAAACAAAGTGATGATTAATTTTTAACAAGTAACAAAAATAAAAAATATATACCTGGATTAAGTTTATCTCTTCGACGAATAGTAATTGGTGTCCCGAAATCGCCAAAAGCATATTTATAAATCTCCATTTATAAGCTTATGAAATCTTGCATTATCTCATAGGCAATAACTGTTGTAATAATTAATAACATTCTCCTATTAACTTTTACCTTTTTTGTAAAACTTGGTTTGAAATAGACATTAGGATTAAAAAAGCCCCTAATTACAAACACAGAGAATAAAATCGCCTTTCTTCATCTTTTATTGATGATTGCAAGATAAGGTGTATATAAATAAGACTTGTTTTTTGTATTGGCATTGATTGTTTCATTCGTCCTTTCTATGACATCGTAAAAATAACTTATTATTTCCTTTTCATTATTATTAACTAAACGAAAAACTCTTACCAAAAGCTCAAAAACTCGTGACAAATTGACAATGAAACCAAAATTCACTATCTTCAAATATAATATAGACCTCGAATCTAACATTAAACCTAGTATTCTGAGATGCAACCTATTTATCACTTATAAACATTTTTATGTTATCCTTACATTCATCATGGGCATAAAGTATTTGACAATATAATGTCAATAAATGCAAAGCCTGAATGCACAATTTATTTGTCACACACTAGTGTTGAAAACATTGTTAGTAAACTTTATTTGGGACTTTTATATCAAAAAATTTCAATCAGAGCGACTATTGTGCGTTATCGAATACCAAATCTACTACACGAGATACGAAAACCTCAAATATCTCTCTCATGTTAAGTTTGTTGCACAAAAATTCACTCAAAACAGGCTTTAGGAACATTAATTTTCTTTTTTATAGTTAAACTTTAATTTATTACTCATGTAATAAATCCAAAAAAATTAAAAAACTCATTTTATAAATTCTCTCGACACGAAAACTGACCCAAAATAACCCGGGGTACCTTTATGAGAATTCATAAAATTTTGAGTTTTTGTTATTTCACAAATGATATGAGCAACTACAAGAGACCTTAATTTCTTTATATAACATTCATATAGGGTTTCTAATCTACACTGACCAGGTTCATTTTTTCCCTAAATTTTAGCTCATTGATTTAGATTTTTTATTATATCACTTTATTATTTTTATCCAGATCAAATTTATATAACTTAACTCATAAATTATTAAAAAATCAAAAATTACAATTAATTGTTGTCTACATTCGCCGAAAATATCTAACGGAGATTACTCTGTGATAGAATTAAAAAGGAGGGACAGTTTTGTCTTAACAATGGATTATTAAGGTGTTATTATATTATTGGCTTCCGAATAGTTAGTTTAATTATTATAATAATTTTAAAGCTATTTTAGTTGTTGACTTATTTAAGTATTGGAATCCGATTGCCATTGTCGTTGGATTTGAGTGCTTGATTGTTCTCACTTTATTGTTGAGCAATCATGATTACGGGGTTACTCCTCTCCTTACAAATCTTAATATATGTCCCACTAGTTGAAATGTATTCAATAACAAATGAATTTGTGGTGAAATTTAATTAAAGAAATACTCGATTCGTGACTTTTAAAGATGCCAATCTCAGTTTTTATAAGGTAAAGTGAGAAACCAAAAATGTGAAGACCAAGAGAAAATTCCAAGTAGAAAGGGAAAGCCATGGGAAGAAATTTCGTCAGCGGCTGCAGCTCGATAGAATGAGTGGCCCAAAATCAAAATACAAGCCTGGAGTCGTCGAAAAGATCGCGGCTGTCAACTTTGATGGTCCCGGGCAACTTCTTAGGCAGCCACTAAAAATACAGATGCAGATTAGATAATATATTTCTAATCTGTATCATACCCATTAGCTAGTCTTCGTGTTATGACAAACCAAACGGTCCAATTAATATTTAAAGCCTCGTTAAACAATCTTATTTAAAGTATAAGACGAACAATATTAGAATATTCCTTTTTTTTAGAATTAATAATTTAATATTAGAGTATTCAATTGTCCTACAGAGAATTTGGTCAATACTCAAAACTTGGTAAGCGGTCCGTCTTTATTAATGATAATCAACAAAATGAGGAACATAACATGATAATTTCTTATGTAGTAACCTAAAGTTTCCAACAATTGAGACGTGTTAAGTGATATGAAATAAGGACAGCTTATAGTTAGGAAGGACGTAAAAGGCCAAAACCAAATGAGTTAATCAGGCACAGTGACAGAAGAAAGTTAAAATCTTTTGCGGAAAAGGGGGATGAGGATGATACGAAAAGACTTAAAAGCAAAAGGAAATTTTAATGCAAAGCCACAAAATGAAAACAAGAAAGCACCGAAAACCCGCGACACGTTCACGTGGAAAGAAGTAAAAGCCAGGGCAGCCACGCTTTATTTTACTAATTACATCATTCCAATAACGACACCCATTTTAAAGGACATTTTGCACTTTGAAGCAGGTGCACGTCCTCGTCCTCGTCCTCGTCCAAAACCAAACCACACTCACAAATGTTTAATCGGTCAAATGCACATTTTAAAGTTTTAATATTTATTACAAAATATAACTAAAATTTTAAAATATTTAAATTAAAATTTAATATTTTTAGAATAATTAAAACATATTTTAAATAAAAAATATAATGAAATTAATTTTGTCAATTAAATATTAATTTGATATTATATATATTTCTAAAAATAAGACATATCGATATATAATTAAAAATTTCAAATTAATTAAAAAATGAGTTCTACTATTATGTAACAACAAAAATTATTGTTATATTCATTAAATTTCACTTATCACGTGTAACACGATTTATTGTTATACATTTTAGATGTTAAAAAAATATCAATATGATTATCGAAAATGTAATTTTATTATCTTAAAAATATTAATATAAATATGGCCGTTCAAATACAATTTTAATCAGGTCTAAGAAAAAAACTCATGTTACTGTTGCATTGCATATTCCAGAATCCTCACTTTTTCTTTTTTATAATATCCTTCTCTACTTCCTCCTAAACACACTCTTCCTGTTCCTCCTCCTCCTCCTCCTCTTCATCTTCTTCTGCTTCTCTTCTGCGTTTTATCTCTACGCATTTTGGAACCCCTTTTTCCTTTATGTTACTTCTGAACAGATAAGAACAAAATAATAATAATACTAAATAAGATAGTTGTGAGGGTGGGAACATGGAGGAAGAAGGAGTTGAGAAGAAGATCAAGATTGGAGTCTGCGTCATGGAAAAGAAGGTGAAATGCGGCTTGGAGGTTCTCTTCCTCATTTTTCATTGTTTTCTTTCACTTCTTCAATTGTTTCTATTGCTTTTATTGCGGTAACTGTTCATTTGTAATCAGAAGAAAGAGCCAACACTTATAGAATAATGTAAATGATGATTCTCCCTTTGTATTGTGTTGTCAGTTTGTTTTTTTTTTGTTTTTTTGGGTATAGGTGTATTCGGCTCCAATGGCACAGATTCTGGACAGACTACAAGCTTTTGGTGAATTTGAGGCATGCATATATATATTTATTATATATGTTTTGTGTTTGAGTTTAGTTTTTACTACAATGTAGGCTGTTACTTATGGAGATTTCTCTTGTAGGTTATTCATTTTGGAGACACAATAATACTGGAGGAACCCATCGAGAGGTACTTTGCTATATTATTAGCTGAAACTTTTGTATTTCCGATACTATCTGATTGTAGAGGTTTAATAGTTTTTCTGCTGAACTTCAAGCGCTTTGATTTTGTTTCCTTACCTAGTGTTTCTTTTTCCGAGGTTGTTTGTTTAGTAAATTTTAGGATACTTAATGTTATTTAGAAACAACAATACTAGAAGAAGTTGGAAGCTTTTATGGTGAATTAAGGAGGAACAATATAAGAGGCAAGTGAAAAGTTTGTTTTCTTGAAATAAAATGAATGTGAAGTGTGCTTGTTCAATGCCTCGTATTCAGGTTTTGATTTTAGTTCGATTTTTCAAAGGTGTAATTTGTTTGTAGCAAATTGGTTGTAGTTCCAGGATAATAAACATAATTAATTGAAAAACAATGTGATGTCTAATCTGTTTGATGATTGTAGTGATTTCATTGGTGTGGAATAATGTATATCCGTTAACTATATCATAGCTATTCAGTAAATTTAACTTCTGTCTGCTAGATTATTAATCTTTTGAACCATTTGATTATTTCAGTTGGCCTGTATGTGATTGCTTGATCGCGTTCTATTCCTCTGGTTATCCGCTTGACAAGGCTCAGGCATATTCTGCTTTGAGGAAGTAAGTTTCACTTCCTGCTTTATATTATATGAGCCGATTAATTATAACCAAACAACTTTTTAAGAGGCTTTCTTTGACTTGCCTTATTCTGGACATTGACAATAAATTTTGATAGAGTATCAAAATTTATGTACAAAAAATGTGGAATATCTTCCGATCTTGAGTAATTCCACATATAGAGATTGAAAAAAAATCAAACCGATGCCTAATCAATAAATAGAAGTA
Organism: Erythroxylum echinodendron; assembly: GCA_027575705.1. NCBI lineage: Eukaryota > Viridiplantae > Streptophyta > Magnoliopsida > Malpighiales > Erythroxylaceae > Erythroxylum > Erythroxylum echinodendron. The sequence goes on from JANZXR010000005.1 coordinate 19,257,920, forward strand.
GACTAGAGAAGAGGTCATTTCATTTCGAATTAACATTAATATAGTTTGACTTAGAGAATTTTTAACTTTCATTTTCCTTTTCAATTCAAATTTTTCTTAGAACTTTTGCTTCAACAAAACCTGATTTCAAGTTACTCATTGAGTTTATGGAATCATTTCCATATTCTGGTCGACCTCTTTGTCAGAGATTAATATTGATATACTTCATAATAATACATTTTGTCACCATGAGATATATTGGCAACTGTGACAAATATGTAGGGTCTTTTCTAGTTCTTATTGAAAATTTACAGTTCTTTTTCCTTTCCTTTCTGTTTTGCATGCATGGCGATACCTTGTTTACATGATATGCTTGTCCGAGTTTTTTGGAAAATTAAAATACAAGACTATTTAGTGTCACAATAAACTGTTTGTAAGCTCAAAGATCCACCACTGGCTGATTGCATTTTTTAAGGGTTTTGACTGCTTTTTCTTTGGTCCTAACACCAAACTGACAAGATTGACATGGATCTCCATTTTGCTTAATTAGGGCAGATCCAAATGTCAGACGTTTGCTTAGTTGATTTGTTTACTTTAGTAGATCAAAAGAAGCTCTCAATTTGTTAATCACTTGTGCTTTTATTTCAGGCCTTTTCTTGTAAATGAATTGGAGCCACAACACCTTCTTCTTGACAGAAGGAAGGTATATGAGGTATGAATGTAAACTTTAGCCATAAGCCTGGATTTGGTTCATTTTCTTCTGATCTTCAACGAGTATCCTCATAGGACACAGAGAATATATCGGCTCTTATGATCCACTCACTCTTTTGGGATCCTTTATCATATATTTCATTCAGTGTTGCACATGTTTGATATTGTGAGTTCCTGATGATACTTTTCAATCAAACTAGGCCACACGTTATTTCTTGAAGTTACAGTTGAATTGTATATAACACATGAGACTAATGTATTTTTGGATCTCTTTTTCTTTCATCAAGCGCCTTGAAATGTTTGGAATACCTGTACCAAGGTATGCTCTTGTCAATAGAGAATATCCCTATCAAGATTTGGATTATTTTATCGAGCAAGAAGATTTTGTTGAGGTTCATGGCAATCGATTTTGGAAGCCATTTGTTGAGAAGCCTGTTGACGGTAAGCAGATTCCTTGTATTTATTATCTTAATTGGCTCCATTCATTTTCCTTCCCTGCTGATATCTTGGCCAAATGGTACACAAGTTGAATGGGGAATCTAGCCTTAGGCCTTCTATCACAGCTTTTAACTTGATATATTGTTTTTCCCTAAGGTGACGTAACATTAATTACTGTGTCCATATTTCACAAAACCGAAAGACTACTCACGGAGCTGATGAAAGAAGTTCCCAATCTTGTAATTATAAACTTCTACGTCTAGACAACTTTGTTCAGTGCTGCTGTGAGCATTAGTGTCAATGTGGACAACCATCTTTAAGCTTGTCTAGAATAACCAATAAATGTTGGAATTTCTGATCAATTCTCAGGTTTTCCGAATCTGTTAAAAACAGATTCTTCCTTTTTGGGTTATAAAGACTATTGCTTGTTGCATAAGAACTCAATCTCATGCTATGCTAGAAAAATTTAGAGACAAAACTTAGGTACCTGATCTTAACAGTTTATAAGCTATCTCTAAAATGAAATGATCGTAATCTGAATTTTCTGCAGTATCAACATTTGGCACTTCTTTGCTATCATATGAGTGGTTCTTATTTAGTAAGATAACATGATTCTCAAATATTCTGTTCTTGAAAGTGTTTTATTTGAAAACAAATTGATATTTGCAGAATTTTGAGGTAAGATTGTTTTGTGGTCACAATCTAGTGTCTCTATGTAAGGATATAGAACAAATGCTGTATAGCTTTATTATAGTTAGTTCATGTAGTAATTCTTGCAGAGTTTTGATTTCTTAAGAACATAGGTAATGAATTGGTTTGTGCATTTTGTTCCAGGGGATGACCATAACATAAAGATATATTATCCCAGTTCTGCAGGTGGAGGTATGAAGGAATTATTCAGGAAGGTATGCTGAAACTGTATACATCTTTTGACCATATGATTTAAATTAAAGAGATATTACTGTGGAATAACCCTAGTATTTTATGATTCTTTTTGTTAGCATTAATTATGTTTATTTTAAAGGGCTATGAGATTCGACATCTTACCTAAATAGGCTTTTTTTTTAATCAATCTTCTATTTTTTTTAACTAATTAACTACTAGTCTCATCTGAATTTTTAAATTGAATTTCAATTAGTTATAATTTTTCCTTTAGCTTTACTTTTTACTAGATTCTAGTTTCTTTTTTTAGTTATTGGAAACAATAGGGTTTAGCTTCTTACCCCCTTTGCTGGATTATATTTCTATATGATTCATTCTTGATGCTAGCTGAATGTTTTCTAGATATAGTATCCGAGCTTTGTATCACGGGGAAGTCATTCGATCAAGTTATACTGCTATCATTGTTGGTGATTTGTAATTTGTAATGATTTGTTCACACTTTGTGTGGGAGGTTTGTCAAAATAATATCTCATTCATTTGTGTCCACACTCAAATTGCTTAAGCATTTAGGTTGAATGGTTCATTCACACTTTTGAATACAACATTATGTCAACATGTAGTGTCATAGATCATCGCAGAAGCTCAAATGGTTCTTCCATGATAGGATCTTAGGTGAAACTAGTCTCTCTACACTAACAGTATGAAAACAAAGCTCGTTGTCATTGATCAATTTGCTTGCTGCTGAATGCAAACCTGGCCTGTTCTGTCAGATTGACTTTCCCTCATTCATTTTTCTGGTTTTGGGCATTAATGCTCAATCTAGCTTTGTTGCAATAAATTGCAACTACACTCTTTTGGGCCTGCAGAATCTGCTAGGGTGCACTAGTGGGCTGTGAAATCATCATGGAATATCTATCTGTCATCGTCAGTGGCCTTGTTTCCTGTTTTAACATTTTATTATTATGAGCTTGGTTATTGTTTACTTGTAGTATTTTCTAGTTTGGCTGTCTATCATTCTGAGTAGTAATTACTGAGTGTCAGGTTGGGAATCGATCCAGTGAGTTCCATCCAGAAGTTAGGAGAGTGCGGCGTGAAGGCTCTTACATATATGAAGAATTTATGCCAACGGGAGGAACAGATGTGAAGGTTGCATACCTCAGAATTTTAATCTCTAAATGGATTTGTAGATAGGTCGCATGTTTTCATTTCCTGTTTTGGTGCATAGGTCACTTATTTAATACTTCTCTTGCTATGTTCGTGGATCAGATTCAATGATTGTCTAATATTTGTATCAATTTATTTCTGGGAGAGCCTGGATCAAATGCGATAGTATTTAATTATAGTTGAGGCACTTTTTTACCGCTAGTGGCGCATGTCCCATTTACTATTGTTTAACTTCAACAGTGATACAAAGCACATGCATTTGCTCACGAAAGAGATGTGTGTCTTAAATTTCTTTAGAATGCAATGTATGTTCAGGAAAGCGTACGTAGGTAATGAGTATATAAATTGCTGGATGAATTTTTTGTTATCCTGGAAATTATGCTAAATTCTGCTCTGTCAAGTGCTTCTAAGTCTGTCTGAAAAGAAGATGAATGTTCTAGACATTTCCTTTCTGTCTTCCTTCAAAAACTCAAATTTGTGGTCAATTAGAGCAAGAACTAAATTTGTTCCTTATTTTTATTAAATTCTTCCGCTTCAATTGATTGCTTTGTTGGTGGAGATCATTTTTTTTTTCAATGGCATTTGTTATCCTCTCTGGCCATTCCACTTCTCTTTGCATTTAATACTCAAATCATTCTGTCTGCACAACTTTACTTGTGTTGGTAAATAGTGTTTTACTTCTTGTCAAATGATTGTAGGTATATACTGTTGGACCTGAATATGCACATGCTGAAGCAAGGAAGTCTCCTGTTGTTGATGGAGTTGTTATGAGGAATCCTGATGGCAAGGAAGTAATGTCCTATATCCTCTGTAGGAACGGTTTTCCCTTTGACATATATATGGGCTTTGCTCATGACAATTGCTAGTCAAAAACTAAAGCTTCCATTTTGTTTATATTTTGTTATAACCTTTATCAAGATAAATCAAAATAAACCTTTTGACCCTGCTCAAAATTTAGGAGAAAAATAGATTATAAATTGGTTGGTATAAGAACAGTGGAAAGCTATGCTTGGTATTAAGTCTTGTTATTTGACTTATTGTTGCCTGAATCATTTGTAAATGGAGAAAACAAGTTGAGTTGCTTCCTGAAGTCAAGGAATCCTTGTTGAATGAGAGACATGAATTAGATTTGTAAAATTATGTACTGCTGTTGAGGTCATTCATTTCCTTGTCTAAAGTAGTTTATGGTTATGAAAACTATTTGAGTGAAGAGCCAACTTAATAATGGGTTGATATTTAAACTTTAGTTTCTTTACCTTTTGTGTTCCTTAGACTTTGGAAAACAATTAACAGGCTTATTTTAAGAATTTCCCATCGGCAGCTGCGGCAGCATAGGCAGGTGAGAAATAAAAGAAAGAAAGATAAATATTCGCATATTTTAGGATCCAGAACTAGCTTTTACACAAATTTAATTAGCTAAATGAATTTAGAGTCTGTAATTTCGTTGTGGTCATGCTTGTATCACATTTAAACATCACAATGCCAGTGTAATAATTAACTACGTACCCTTCAAGGCCCATCAAAAGTAGACAAAGGATGAATAACACAAAATTGAGGTTTTCTAGACTATGATCAAGTTAATGTTTGTTACTATTTTTACAGATACGGTATCCAGTGTTGTTGACGCCTAATGAGAAACAAATGGCGAGAGAGGTTTGTCATGCATTTAGACAAGCAGTAAGTACATCAGAATTCTGGATCTTTCTGACTCCCAATACATTATTGTACATTCCTATAATCACTGTTGAGAGGTTCTCTATATACAGGAATAGTCTCGGCTTGTTTGAGTTTAACTTTTGCTGCTTTCTGGATGAAGCAATTTTATTTTTCATATACTGTGCTGTCATCAGATTCTGTTAAATAATTGACAAGGTTTGGTGAGTAAGATATGAGCAAAGTTTCCAGGCAATTGATTTATGCCTGACATTTGAAATGTAGTTTTTGTTCTTGACTCCTAGAACAAAACGTATTGGCTTTTGATCTTCAAAATTAGCTGCATCAATCCCACTTATCAGCATTCTTTCTGAAACTCAAATTTTGTTATTTGGTGGATTTTAAGAATCATAACCGGTCTGCATTGTTTCATGCTGTTAATCGCAAGAATCATTTGCATAAGTGCAATGACCTTCCTGTGTTTATTAATGTTGCATGGTGATTCGACCTACCATTTATATAGTTATTCAACTACGGTTGCTCATTCTATAGTCTTATTTTGCTGGCAGGTTTGTGGGTTCGATCTCCTGCGTTGTGAAGGACGGTCTTATGTCTGCGATGTTAATGGCTGGAGCTTTGTAAAAAATTCATACAAGTAATCCTTTTCCAGTACTCTGATCACAGTTACAGTTTAATGTCTTTCAATTTCTGAAAATGGTGGCAAGACATCCTAGAGTTGCATTTTTCCATACTGGCATAATTTTCTTTGTTTTTCTTTCTCCTCTTTATTATTTTATCCCTTTTTGGTACTTGAATCTCCTACCTATGAGGAAATGATTATATCAAATCTTCTCTCCCATAAAGATAGGAAAAATGAAAGTAAATACAAGGAGCTGAAAATAAAAGAAAGAGATCTAAATTGATATGCATAAAGTGCCTCTTTTTCAGCAGATCCCTGACCATGTGGAAGAAATGCTATCTTCTTTCTCTCTTTCCCATTTTGGTGTCTATATTACCCTGATCTTTAGGGCACTAAATCTTCTCTGAAACAGCAGAGAAGAAATTTTGATCAAAGATATGAATATCCAGAGGAGATAATAGGGCATAATGTAGCTTTATGTATCTCCATAACACCTGTATGATGAGCATTGGATTTTTGAGACAGTATATTGATGTATTCATGTGCATTCTGTTTGCATAGTTCATGCTTGATAGGGTGCTTGTTAGAGAAGTGGGTGTTTGAACCTGGTTAACCAAAGTAAATAAGCATTTTGTGTTGGGAATTCATGCATCAGCTTTTCCTGCAACCTTTATAAATGCCATTATCATGGTAGTAATTTATTATGTGCAAACTTTTATTAGAAATTTTTAGAGCACAGTTTTTATTATTCAGAACCATTTGAGCATAAGTGTGTCTTAGGCCTATCTTTTGTTGGTGTTTCTATGGTTGGCTAATCTTTGGAGATGGGCCTTATTCAGAAAAATATTACACAAGACATATACACATTTCTCATATACAGCAGTATGTACACACATAAAATATTCTTTAAGCAGCATTAGATTTTGTATTATCATATAGGGGCATACACACACACACAACATTATTTAAGCACATAAAGAGTTGATCATTTTCTTTTGATTGGTCTTCTCCAAACAGATATTATGATGATGCTGCGTGTGTTTTAAGAAAAATGTTTTTAGATGCAAAAGCTCCTCACCTTTCATCTGCAATTCCGCCCATTCTGCCGTGGAAAGTCAATGAACCGGTCCAGCCTTCTGAGGGACTAACTCGCCAGGGAAGTGGGATTATTAGTACATCTGGGCAGGCTGAGGAGCTACGTTGTGTGATTGCTATTATTAGGCAGTAAGTTGTGTATAACTTTGCATGCTTACATGGTCACTGATTTTCTGTATGGTAATTACACATGTTTGATTTGGCAGTGGTGATAGAACTCCTAAACAGAAGGTGAAGTTGAAGGTGACTGAGGAAAAACTGCTAAACTTGATGTTGAAATACAACGGGGGGCGACCTCGGGCTGAGGTGATTGCTATTCTACATTCTATTCTCTGTTATTAAATCATTATTAGATTATAGCTGGATCTCTTTATTGTTACTTGTTTTTTCTGTACTGCTTTCTATTTATTTCAGACAAAACTAAAAAGCGCTGTTCAGTTGCAAGATTTGTTGGATGCAACACGAATGCTTGTACCTCGTACCAGGTATTCTTTCGTCAGTGAGTCTAGTGATATTACATGTGACAGGTTGTCCATAGTAAAAAAAGAGAAATCTTTTACAGATGAATGCCTGACATTGTTGAAGCTGCCCTTTCTCAGTATCTAAATGTAGGAAGTTCAATCTTGCATTCCTCGAAGATGAGGCCTTCATTGTTTATGAAATTATCTACTTTCATGAATATAGATTGACCATTGACGTGTGATCTAAAGAGCATTGAGCTGTTTCTTGTTGACTTCCTGCAGACCAGGTCGAGAAAGTGATAGTGAGGCAGAAGACTTTGAGCATGCTGAAAAGCTACGTCAAGTTAAAGCAGTGCTTGAGGAGGTTATTTTCTCTCGATTTTTTTTTTTAAAAAGCTTTCCTGGTCACAAGTTAATGAGCAAAATTTTTCATATATGTGCTTTTGTACTGGTGCCTCTCTTAAATCTTTGTTTTGTTATATATTAAGAAGCTGATTCTTTTATGGATTGATCCCTTGTTGCCTTTTAGAATGCAAAATTATTTTCTAAAAGAGGATTAGTTTGATTTTCTTTCCACAATTCTTGCTTTGGCATTTCAAAGCAATTAAATGTTTTTCATCAGGCATGATGCTACCCTCATCACATGCTAAGTCTTATCAAGCTGTCTCAAATATCAGAATATGTTCTCTTAAGATATATGTGTTTTATTCCAGGGGGGGCATTTTTCTGGAATTTATAGGAAGGTCCAACTGAAACCACTCAAGTGGGTTAAAGTTTCAAAAAATAATGGTGAGGGTGAGGAAGAGCGACCAGTTGAAGCTTTAATGGTTCTTAAATATGGTGGGGTTCTTACCCATGCTGGCAGAAAGCAGGTAATGTTATCAATTTGTAGATGCACTGTGCATATCTCTTTGTTTCATGTTTGGAAGTGAAGCGTGCATATCCGTGATGTGCTTAATTAAATTTCTTTTCATTATCTTGATTTGATTTTCCACTTATTTTCAGGCAGAAGAACTTGGAAGATATTTCCGCAATAATATGTATCCAGGTCAAAATAATGATCTTTTTGTTTCCAAAATTGAATTCTTTGTGGCTTATTTCCATTGTCTTCAGTTAGTTTGTTGCAAACTCTTAGAAAATCTGGCTTTGATAATCTTATATTGAAAAGTAACCTAAACTTTGCTGAGAATACCATTCTTTTATTTGCATCTGCTTGAGATGATTGTAGAGCTATTTGGGGTGTAGATGGTAACAGCTATTAATATCTTATGTTTGATGGGTGATATTGATGGAGAGTTTCAACTCAATTTGTTAGTTAGTAGCCATTCACTGCTAATATTGAGTTGTGGCCTAACTTCTGACATCAAACCTGTACTTTATGCCAGCGATACGGGACACATCTTATAACCTTGGGCTTAGTAGCCCTTTCCTGGTTAAAGCATGTATCTTTGGTCGAGCTTCTTTTACATGTTGACTACAATAAGATGTTTTTAAGTTGATGCAATTGGTTCTCGAGGAATGGTGCGCTTGAGATTTTTGGTTGAAATGAGCTTGTCTGTCTTTAATAATTTGAAATACCGTAAGTAGCTTTCAATTTTGTTCATATATGAGGACATTTAATTTGCAGTGATGCATTCCTCTTCGAAACTTGTGGTCAATTGAAATTGAGTATAAAGCAAATTATATACTTATGTTGTCAATTATTTATGTATGCATTAATGAATTTGCATGAGAAACATCTCTGTTTTGTCTCTGCATAGTGTTGGTTATCTGGTCTAGAGAGGATAACTGATGACCCAAGTGTTGTGTAACTCTTCATGTTCAAGTATGGAATAATAAGTAACTCATCATGTTCAAGTAAGGAATAATAAAATAACATCTTTTTGTGTATCTCTTGATAAAGGTGTATAAATTACAGGTGAAGGTACAGGTTTGCTTCGTCTTCACAGCACATATCGTCATGATCTTAAAATTTACAGCTCCGATGAGGGCCGTGTGCAGGTATTCCTCTAGTAGTAAATACAACGTCTTCACCCTTTGGTGGTTTTATACTGACCTACTTTGTGAATTCCTTTCTAATTACTCCTAATTCACGTGGAACTTAATTGGAACCTGGCATTTATAAGAAATACGTTAACAGATGTCTGCAGCTGCATTTGCCAAGGGACTTCTTGATCTAGAAGGACAACTAACGCCAATCTTGGTCTGTACTTTCCATAAAAAAGTTTTCTGTGTTCTCATCCTGAATTTATGATTCACTTTATAAGCATTATCAGGTATCCCTTGTTAGCAAGGATTCCTCTATGTTGGATGGCTTGGACAATGCTAGCATTGAGATGGAAGAATCAAAGGTTTATATTTGCTCATTGAACAATCATGTACTTCTGAACTTAGTATCCAATATTTAATCAACCAGTCATAAGAAGAGATATGCAATTTAATTGCACTTTTGTTCGAATTTCGGTGAAATCCTAGATTACTGTTTTTTGTGCTGATTTGCTTGATCTGAGATTTTAGCATGTTTTTATTAGGGTTTTTCCTGCCCTGACGCATTCTCTAGATCTTGGGATGTTGTCATGCTATAACAAAGTGTTTTGACTATCTTAACTTTTTACAGGCTAGATTGAATGAGATCATTACATCTGGTACAAGAACAGTTAATAGCAATGGGCCATCTGAATTTCCTTGGATGACAGATGGGGCTGGACTTCCATCTAATGCTTCTGAGCTGCTCCCCAAATTGGTAATCATATTTTGAATGAAAACATCATCACCTGTGACTAAATGTTTGTGCATATAATTTGATGGAATCACACTTTTGTATCATATAAATTCATAGTAAGGATTGAGGAGAGTTAAAGAGCATGATCCCCCAGTATCTAGGGTGGCCTCTCTTCATATATAAGCAACATGATATTGTCACCTGTATACTCCTGAACCTATTAAATTATTTCTTCAAAACATGCTTATTGGGTTGAAATAGGTCCCTGGCACTTGGGCCATGAAATCAGGAAATTCCCTTCAGTTATGTGATGTTGCCTCATAATTGTGGTACAAAATTTTCACCTTTATTTTAGCTATTCATTATTTTTGTTTTTGGATGAAAAGAAATATGTGATTTCACTTGCTTGTATCAGTCAAGGATGTGCTGTTAGCATTTACAGGGTAGATTTGTCTTATCCTTCTGGAGATATTGCTTGTCTTGCGGCAGCAATTGCTTGATATGACTTTTTATCTTGTTTTTCTTGTATGCTGATTGGTAGGTCAAATTAACTAAGAAGGTCACAGAACAAGTGAGACTACTTGCCAAGGATGAAGATAAAGAACTTACTGAGACAAGTGCATTTGATGTGGTTCCCCCATATGATCAAGCGAAGGCCCTTGGCAAGACAAACATTGATATTGATCGCATAGCTGCTGGATTACCATGTGGCAGCGAAGGATTCCTTTTGATGTATGCTCGGTGGAAAAAACTTGAAAGGGACTTGTACAATGAACGCAAAGAGTAAGTTTTTCTCAACATTGAGTTGGTCAACAATTGACTATGAGCATAGGTATTGTAAAAGAGTTACTTAACTAAATTGTCTTAGACCTTTGAGTTTCTAGAAGGTAGAAACTTGAGATGGAAAAAGTAAATCCCAAACTTCTTTGCTTTATAAAGCCTTTTGTTTTGGTAGATTCTCATATCCTCTCATGCAGTGTTGTATGATTTGCAGACGATTTGATATAACCCAAATTCCTGATGTTTATGATTCTTGCAAGTAAGTCCTCTGCTTATTAAGTCCTACTAGTTTTAGAAAGTTGTTATATGGTCCTATACATTCCATTGAAGTACATGGGTATTGTCTTTTTCTCTATTTTATTTACCACAAAACAAATCATATATTGAAATGTAGCATTTGTCCTATTAAGCTTATTAATTATTTCCTTGAACACACATTTAGCTTGTAGGCTTGTTATATACAAATATTAGAATTTACTGTCTTGTAATCCAAGTATTTTGTTCCTAACCTTTCACTCTGCATGTAGGTAAACACAATCTTTGAAATAATACAAGTGGTTTGAAAATTGTTGATAAATTTCTCCATTATTAGGTAAATCTTGTGCTCAAAATGGATTATACCCTGATGAACCTTTTCAAAGTATGATTAGTAATTTCATTTTTACCCAAAAAAAAAAATTCAAGCTCAAATGCTTGAGTGGATCATTGTCTAGCTACTTCAATTCCAGGATTGCATTGTGGTTCCAATTATGATGATGGGTGGGTAGAAGATAGGCCGATAATTTGATGAAACATTTATAAATTGTAATATCTGAGGCTATTGTAAATACTTGGGGTTACTAATTTCTTAAAGAAGAATCAATGTTGTGGATTGCAAACCTCTGTTGGACTTAATTTATGGCAGAATCAACCTATGAAGCAATCGATTCCTTAGCTATGGGGGTAGGCTATTGTTAATTCAGAGAATATTGAGCAATCTTACCACTTATTGGTTCCACCATTTATCCATTCCCAAAAGTATCCTCGAGGAAATTGACAGGAGGCTTAGGTATTTCTTGTGGAGCAGATCCAACCAAGGCAGAAGCAAAGCGAAGATCAGTTGGGACAAAATTTGTAGACCTAAGCAACAAGGGGGATTGGGCATCCATTCTACAAGGATGAATCATAAGGTGAGTAAGGGGTGGAATTTGTGGTGGTGGTGCTAGAAAAAGGAGGATTTATGGGTGAAATGGATACACAATGTATTCATTAAGCACAAGAGTATCTAGATCTTATAGTCAAGACAGGATATGTCAGACACTCTAAAAGAAATTCTAGAGACCAGAATATGGATGCAGAGTCAGGTGTTTCTCAGGATTGGGAATGGATAAAGCACATCTTTTTGATATGATAATTGGCACTATAAAGGTCCTTTATATAAAGCGGAGGAAGTACAGGGCTTGAAATTGGCGGTGAATCTAACTACTAAAGTAGGCATGCTTATTCGAAATAATCAGTGGATATGGCCCTTCCACACCAGTAGAAGTGCCAGTCTCATCATGGAAGAGTTGCCAAGTTGTTAGGAAAGAGGGCAGGATGAAATTAAGTGGCTAGTAGATAACTCAAGGAAGTTCAACACCAAAGCCTGTAAAACACTATTGCAAGCTACACAGAGCACAAGGCAGGAGGGGGCAGCCTTAGGATGGGATAGTGATCTTAACCCAGCTCATTCATTCATCTTATCGATGGGAATCAATGGAGGGTTGCTAACAAGGGATAAGATCAGGTTTTTTATTGGCAATTTGAACTGTGAATTATGTAATGCGGAACTGGAAAGTTTGGAACACCTCATGATTAGATGTAGGTATACTAGACAAGTCTTGGATTGGTTGCAGAATATACTCAACATGGCCCGACCAACAGATTCTTGGAGTGAAACTATTACTTGGTTGGAGAAAATTAGAGTGCATAATGAGGCTGATCTAAAAGCTATCAGGTTAAGTTGGGCAGCTTTGATGTACTACATATGGAAATAGTGCAATTGCAGAGTATTCAAACAAGAAAGTAGAAGCACTGAGATAGTTTTTTGGGCCATCTTCCTACACTGTAGATTGGCCATGTTAGCCAAAGGAATAGCTGCAAATCTGACAAGTAGCATGAAAAGGATATGAGGATTGATGTAATAGTGGACTAAGTGGTCTCGCAAGTTCCGTCGATCTCAAGATGTAAATGATTACTAGGAACCTTAATTCTCTGTAATTTAGATTCTTCCATGGATTATACTTGTTTTGTTTTCTAGATTGTATATATTTTCTTGTAATGAAATCTATTAATTTAAAAAAAAATGTTTCAGTGTATCATGTCATGTTTTCATTTAATATTTCTATCTACTGTCTTTTGTTTTCTTTGCAGATATGATCTCTTGCATAATGCTCATCTTAATCTAGAAGGGCTGGATGAGCTCTTCAATGTTGCTCAGGTACCCAATGAAATCTGAGTGGTCCTATTTTTACTTGATATTTGCCCATTTATGTTTCCATTTCCAGTGGTCTGGCATGGTGACATCTAGACTTGAAATCAACCTTTTCTACTATTGTGAATCAAAATCTTGATCATCCCTTGGTGCATGTTTTGATCAAGGAATGAGCGGTCTTAGTTGTCTTTGTTCATTCTTTATTATGTTCCAGTTACTTGCAGATGGCGTAATCCCAAATGAGTATGGAATTAATCCAAAACAGAAATTGAAGATTGGCTCAAAGGTGAGTATCATTTTTATTGGTTGCTTAATTTTCCAATGTAAAGCATACTTAGGCCTCTTTTGTTTCCAAATTTTGTGATCAATAGAAAAGCTTGTCATAGCATGGTGTATATGCGTTGGGGAAACCTTTTTATTCTAAATCTTTCTTTGTATATATCATAGCCAGAACCAAGAGCAAGTGGCCTCATCTTAAAACTTTTGAATGGACGTTTAACAATAAAATGACTATCATATGGTCTGAATTGCCTAATATTTCAATACCAGTGTAAGAAAAAAATTTTCAAAAAGTTGGAAATAAGGTGATAAAAAGATTTCAACTGTTATACTTCTTTAGTTTTCATTAGGTACTTCCAGTACTGTTTGTTATTGTAGCTTGCATCTCTTGATCAGTAGCTGTATCCTCTTCCTTTTTAAATATTAGTAATGCTTTGTCAAAGAGAGCTGAACCCTTGCATTGCCACCCAGATTACTCGTCGTCTGTTGGGCAAGTTACTAATTGATCTTAGAAATACCCGTGAGGAAGCAATTAGTGTTGCGGAGCTTAAGAGTCATCAAGACCGACATTCATCATCCACAAAAATTGAGAAAGAGGAAGCAGAGCAACAGTCGAAGCTTTTTGCTAAGAATGAAGACACAAGAAGAACAAGCACAAGTGACATATCAATTGATCAGGACGATGATGATGACAAAGGGATAAAATACCGTTTGGACCCCAAGTAAGTATTTTAACAGGACCCCAAGTAAGTATTTTAACTAATTGACTTGCGTGAGCTTTTGTTATGCTTAACCAGTGCATTGTTCCTTAACCTCTATTAGGTATGCTGCAAATGTGAAGACTCCAGAACGCCATGTCCGTACCCGCCTTTATTTCACATCTGTGAGTATGGTGGCTTCATTTTTGTCTTTCTACAGCTACTTTCATATGTCTCTCAGCCACTGTCTCTCTTTATTGTTGAAAGAAGATGTGAGCATACATAGCTTTCTTGTTTCCTGTTTATCATCCTTGATTTTCCTAGGTTTACTCATTCCAATTCTGTCCCATCTCTTTTGCTCTAAGAAAATATGGTGTATAAGATGAAAGGTAGAACACTACCACTAGTATATGTATGTCTAGATGGTCTAATGTCTAGGAACTGCAGAATAGCATTTCAAATTTAGTTAGAAAAAGATATTATTTTCTACAATAAAATTTGTGGCTGACTTTATGGGGAAGATACTTTATGCACTTTTAACATATATTTAGCTTCCTTTAGATTTAGAAACTCTTACCCATAAAAATTTTGCTTTTTTGTGAAGGGTTAACAGAAACATACTTTTGTGGTTTGTAAAAGCTGTATTGTCATGTAACATCAAAAATGACCTCTGCATATCCGCAATTCTGTAGTCATGGACATCTAACGTACTTGCTGGTTGCAAACCATCAGGTCTAACCTCGTGCTAACTGGTGGATATAATTTTTATCTGTCTGTGCTATTAAGAAGATTCATCGAACACAGACGCACATTTAACCATCCGTATTTGAAGGTCTTTACTTCAATCGAATTTCCATTTTGGTTTCTCCATTTGTCTTTTGGCAAGGACTTATTATGCCAGTGAGTAGTGAATGCCAGAGGCACTTTAGTTGGGGTGGGAAGGGAAGAGAAAGCTATCCTGATATAAATTTTATTTTGTTATTCGATGGTTTGTCATAGCTCAACTGATTGCTGCACAAATTCATTTAATGTACGTTCATGTGCCAGGAATCACACATACACTCCCTTATGAATGTTCTTCGCTACTGTAACCTTGATGAATCTCTTCAAGGAGAAGAGAGCCTTGTTTGTCATACAGCCTTGGAGCGTTTGCATAAAACCAAGGAGCTTGACTACATGAGTTACATTGTATTAAGAATGTTTGAGAATACAGAGGTGGTAACTCTTCCCAATTTTTCAGTAGGTGTTACTAATTGCGTGCTTTCTGTTGTTTAGCTCTTTGATGGTTATTGAATAAGTTTCTCCTTTTTGCTAAACTATGTGCTCTCTACATCTATTCACTATGGATTAGCTTTGTGAACTGCTATGCTTAGTCAATTTATTCCTGAATTTGGAATGGCAGGTTGCTTTAGAAGACCCAAAGCGGTTCCGAGTAGAAATGACATTTAGCCGTGGTGCAGATTTATCCCCTTTGGAGGTAGGACGTCTTCATTGATTAAAGAGAAGTTCATACATTCTTATACTGTTCTTTCCGCTTGCTTGGTAAAATATGTTATCATAGAGAAAATATTAGTGGAAGAAATTTACTAGAGGTTAATCAAACTGGTCAAGCATAATAAGTAGGAAAAAGCGTTTTTGCTTTTGTACTTAGCTCTCTATTTTCATTGTTTTCTGGGCGGATAATGATAAACTTTGTCAAGATAGAGAGAAAGGATGTCATTACAAGACAACAGGAGTGAAGCAGGGACATGGCAAAAGTACAATTTGATATGTTTGGTTTTGTTTTCAGAAGAATGATGGTGAGGCTGCGTCATTGCATCAGGAACATACTCTGCCAATAATGGGTCCAGAAAGGTTGCAAGAAGTGGGATCATATCTAACGTTAGCGAAAATGGAGAAGATGATACGTCCATTTGCTATGCCGGCAGAAGATTTTCCACCACCCTCCACCCCCGCTGGATTCTCAGGCTATTTTGCAAAAAGTGCAGCAGTATTAGAGCGCCTGGTCAACCTTTGGCCTTTCCACAAGCATGATAAGCATGCTCATGCAACTGGAAAGTAACAAACTCTTTGGCAAGGTATTATCTTCCAATGTAAGTTCGCTATGCGTTAATGTCTTGCATTTTATACAAAAAAATTTTAGCTCTTCAGGGATGAAAATTTGACGCATACATTAACAACGACCAGTGCGAGCATGTTAACTAACACTGATTTCGTTTACGTTTTTTCTTTTTCCAAGAATGTTAGCTGCGGAATATTGGGGATTTTTTTTCAAAGCATTCGAACAACAAAAGGCGTGTATCTTTTAAGTTTTGGTTTGGGTTAACTATAAAAAAATTTAAGTTTCAATCAATTTTATAATATTAGTTTAAACTTTACAAATCAATGTTAAAATATTTTAATTTTAATTTTTTTTTATAAAATAGTTTGTTAAATTTCTCTTTGAGTATTGCTATAATTAACCACGTTAATTAACTTTTTTTCACGCAACTTATATATTATTAAATGCTACTTGTGAAATTAAAAATTTTAAATAAAAATAAAAATTAAATCCCAATAATATGTAAAATCTTAAATAAACTGCTTAGCTCTCTTACATCTGAGAAAGATATCAAAACCTCTAAAATCATCTATATTCAATGTGAAAGGTATTAGGGGGAAGATGATAAATTTGGTTGTTATTCTAGATTTGTTCCAAGGTTGTTACCACGATGTTTTATGAAATAAATCTGTAGAGGAGGTAAATCTGAAACAGCTGCAGTTGAATATGTGTAGTCTTGGTTTAACGCTTTTCAAATTCTATACTACAGGGAGAAGATTTTTGTCCATTTCGAGTGATGCTTTAAAAGGTGTAACGAGTCTCTTAGGGATCCGAACATGGGGAATTTATTGTGGACCTACCATTTCAGTTTTGAACGAAAGTAAATCTCTTGCTGCATTGCCAAGCACGTAAAAGGATATTTGCACTGCTTCTACTTATCAAGTAACTTCGAAGAACAAATACATCTAAAAAACTTTCATATCTCCTCTTAGATCATCTTCAAATCAAGTTCGGAAGTCCATTAACTTAGAAAATATGTTTTCTAAAACCACCTCAAATTAAGAGCTTCAATTTAGTCAACAATACATTGAATACACCTCATCAAACTGTATATGGTGATATTGATCCAGCGCCTAATTCATCATATGAGTGCCCGGTTGATATTTCAAATATCAAGGATGGAGGTAACACAAATAATGCACAAAAAAACAGAAAGAAGAGATGTGAAACGGTATAACATAGCACAAAAAATTTTCATTTAGGGTTTTTGATGTTTTTAATATTTAATTTTTATTTAAAAATAATTTTCATACGTGACATTTAATAATGCATGTCACCCATATAGCACAAACGTTAGTTGACATGGATAGCTATGTTAGAACCATTAATTGACGGTTTAACAATTGTCTATTTTTACAACAAATTGAAAGTTGTAGTATTTTAATATTACTTTTTAAAGTTCTAGCTACTATTATAAAATTGAATAAATTTCGAGATTGTGTTTTATAATTAATCTTTGAGTTTTACCAAAAAAAATGATAGATGTAAAAAGTAAGAAAGTGCCTTAGCAACTAATACACGGATGATTTTATGCAGCCAAAAAATAAAGTACATTAATTAAGGCTTCAGCAATTAACTAGTCAGTGATATCGCACACTAATTTATACCATAATTGATACGACCTTCATTAATGAGATTAGTGGGATTTGATAGTAGTGTGAAAAGGACCAAAAATCATTTTATTTAAACAAGTTTGATTTGAAAATAATTTTGATTAAGAACACGAACACACAAAAATACAAAGAATGATATGAATCGCTATAGTCATAGAAAAGAAAGGATTGAGAGTGATAAAATTTTAGGGTGATTTTTATTAATAAGATAAAATCATAAGTTTTTAGAGAATTTCAAATAAGTGTTACCATAAAAAGATTGAAGAGAAACTCTCCAAAGTTTTTGATTGATTAATAACAATAAAAGCTCCTTCTTTACATATATAAGGTAGCTTGTTATAGGCATATTAGTCTAGAAATATAAAAATTTTAAGAATTAGAGTCCTAAAGAAAAGTAATAACCTTCACCTAATTTAATTGGGAAACAAATAACTTTGAAAGAGAAGTTAATCCCTATTTAAACAAACGTTTTAATTTAAAAAACTAACAATATCATTAGTCTAATCTCGGTCCAACTTCCAAAGTTAGCATTAATTTTGCTATGTTATTTTACAAGCACAAAACAAAATTGTGTCTGATGCCAGTTTCACTTCATCTCTAATTATTGTTTATTTTTTAAACTTCTTTCAGCCATAAAAACGACCAACATGGCAACAACATTATAGTGTGTTTTAAAATACATATCCAACATGATACCAAGTAGGTATTACATTGCTTAGTTCTCCAATATTATCTAATTTTATCCAATATTTAGAAACTTTTGATGATTTACTTGAATAATTAGCTACTTGTCTAAGCCCCTTTTCATGTCTCTCTTATTTAGAAGCTTGTATAGCTTGAGAAACTGCTTGATTTCCCATCATTTTCTCTCTCTTCAAAAGGATTCTTGATTTCCCATTATTTTCTCTCTTTTCAAAAGGATTCATTCTCAAATTAGCATCTTTATAAACTTGATTCAGTGATAATAGATCAAGGTTGATTGGTTTGTTATTTATGGTAAAGGAATATTTGTCCTTCTAACCATTATGCAAGGCTTTCCTTTCAAATTGTCAAAGATGCCCCAACAGGATATGGCCAACTTGTATAGGCACCATATTACACAGCACCTTATCCTTGTACTTCCTAATCAAGAAAGAAACTAGAACTTGCTTATTTATTCAAACCTATCTACTCTCATTTAACCATTATAGATTATATGGATCATGGTGTTTTCTAGTGGATAGTCTCAACTTCTCCACTAACTCCACACTAACTATATTGGTACAATTTCCTCCATCTATAATTATACTATAAACTTGATTCTTGACGAAACAACTTGTATGAAAGCAATTATCCTGCTACTCATTCATATTATTCTCTCCCTTATACATACTAAATGATCTTTTAGTGACAAGCATCTTTCCCTCTTTGAGCCTTTCAATGCACTTATTATCACTAACATCCTTTAAACTAGGGATATCCTCATTTGCAACACATGGAACCTCATCTTGTTATTAGATAATGGCGTAGCTTGATAACATTTGCAATTTTTAGATATAGTTTAGAAATAAAATGAACAATTGTGCTTCCTAGTCTTGCTCTACATTCACCCTAACCATGACAACTTCCGTCTTGTTGTGGTGCTCTGTCACTCTTTTTGAATCTTAAGTTAACATTTCCAAACTATGATAGAGATCTCTGTAGTAGGAACTTGGTATAAAATGCTTCTTCATCACCAATTTCATCTCCTCCCAAGGTATGATAGGTAGTTCTCGATTTCTTCTCCTAATAAGGATTTTTTGATCCAACAATTTGAAAATAATCATTAAATTTCATAGCTACCAATTTGATATTTTTCTCTTTCGAAAAGTTATAACAATAAAAAATCAACTTCACTTGCTTTTTCCACTTCAAATAAGCATTGGGGTCTATCCTTCCTACAAAATTTGATATCATCATCTTAATGCCAACCATATTGTTATCCACATATTCTTCACGCTCTCCATGAAAACCTATCCTAAACCTGCCTCCTCCTTGTCTTTCTATTTTTCCTCTTCTTCTAGTTCTTTCTCCTTTTCCACCCCTAAGATATAACTCCCCCAAGGATTTGTCAGTATTATCAACCTCCACATAAGATTTAAAGTTATCCATCCTGGTAGGTATATGTGAGTTATGTTTTAGATCAATAATAACAACTTCATATTTCTCTAACCTATCCATAACTTCGCCAAATTGTTAAATGAGTTGCTCATACTGAACTTATATGACATTCATTATGAACTTCTAGTCTATCCTTACTTTTTTCCTCCTTATTTACTATTTTGTCTTTGGACAAGTTCTTATTTGATTTTGAATCATAATGAACCTACAAGAAATATTTTTAGCAAAAACACTCCCTTACATGATCAAAATTCAGTCTACCTCTTAAACTAAACTTTTTACTAAAGGTTCTTTGCAGAATAGATAATCTAAAGTAAGAGAGCTAGTATAAATATTTTCTATATCAAATAACTCCCAAGGAAGCAAATTGGATAGAGAAGAACAAAGTAACGTAACTAGAGTCTAAGAAAAATAGAAAATAGAAAAATACAAAATACAAAATTGAGCTCTACAAAACCTAATTAGACCAAATGAAGAAGAAGAAGAAGACTAAAAAAAGAAATATATTAGCATGAAAAAAATAAGAACTCTAGAAAACTAAATGCATATAGTGTATAATATACATTGTCCTTATGGGAAAAGGAAAAAAATGTCCTTACTAGTGAAGCATGCTACAACCTAGCCTTTTAT
The DNA here is from genome assembly GCA_027575705.1 of Erythroxylum echinodendron. Taxonomy (NCBI): domain Eukaryota; kingdom Viridiplantae; phylum Streptophyta; class Magnoliopsida; order Malpighiales; family Erythroxylaceae; genus Erythroxylum; species Erythroxylum echinodendron. Next base: position 19,278,357 of record JANZXR010000005.1, read on the forward strand.
TTATACTTTAAATGGGACTTTTTATGAACTTCTCATTACAAAATCTTTTGGTTGATTTTCTTGTTCTTTTTCTTGATTAACTAGTAAAATTAGAAAACAAGAACCATAAAACTCAAAAACAATATATTTTTATGAATCTTATGCACAAATAACACAAACAAGGAAATTGAATGTATGATAAGAAGACATGAGAATATTGAAAATTTGAAGAACAAAATCAAAAATAAACTTGAATATAAAAGATGACTTTGGTATCAAATTTTGATAGGGCCCTCACCAATAGGACTAATGAATATAAAAAATGACTTTGATATCAAATTTTGATAGGACCCTCACTAATAAGAGTAATAAGATTCAATAGTAATAGGAAAAAGACTATAAATCACTCTAAATAAGTGTGATTCAAGAACACGAAAATAAAAACACAAAGAATATATGAATCATCACAGTCATAAGAAAGAAAGGATTGAGAGTGATAAGATTCTAAGATTTGACCGTCACTAACAAGTTCGATAAGATCACGAGTTTTTAGAGAACCTAAAATAAGATTTACTTTAGAAAATGAAGAAAAACTCTCCAAGGTTTTTTGATTGATATATATATATATATATAGGAATATAAGAACCTTAAAAACTAGACTCTTAAATGAGAGTAATATCCTTTACATGATCAAGTTAGGAAATAAATAATTTTAAAAGCCAAATCAATCCCTATCTAAATAAAAATTTTGAAATTAAAAACTAACAAAGTTATAAGTCCAGTACTAAAGTAGCTTCTAAAGCCAACATTAGTTTTGTTTTGTAACTTTATGTGTGTGGAACACATATGTGTTTGGCATTGGTTTGCTTTTAGAAATTGTAAAAAAAAACATGGCCAATGCAAAACTAAAACTGTATTATGTTCTAAAACACGGGTTAAATATAGATTGTGTAAGCATGGTGTTGTCTAATTCTCTAATGTTCTCTAATCTCCAATAACTTTTGACATTTCACTTAAAATATTAATAACCTATCCAAGTATGTATTCGAGCCTCTTTGCTATAAAATCTCGTCTAACTCGAGTAGATACTTAATTCACGTCACTAATATCATAAAAAATTAGATTTTTCTTAGGATTACCACTATCACAGTCTTATCATCAAAAGAAAAAAGTTTGTATGTGCCCCAAAGTTACTCTAATCCTATTTGTAATCTTTCATAGCTTTTAATAGATTTTCTTCATAAAGAACAACGTCTCAAGATAGTAAGTTAAAATGACAATATAATAATATACTTAAGTAGGAGGAAGCAGGCTTTAACATTGAGTAAAATTGTTTCTTATTTATTTATAAAACATCACAAAATGAAGCCTTAACCTTCATGAACCAAATGACTTTGGTTTATACAAATTAGATCTAAGTCATTCATTTTTTTTAATAAGAGCTAACTACAATTGTAGGATAACAATGGCTATTTAATTAAGTCACAATTTTCTTTCTAATTAAGTCACAATGCTTTTTCTATTGATTTTTGCTACTGTCATACTCTCACACATTATTCATTGAACTATATTTTGTCATCTATTTTCCCTTTTTATTTTGATCTTAGTCTTCATCAATGTTACTATGCAACTATCAAAATCTTAATAAAAATTATCGAGATGTTCAAGTTGAATTAGTATTCACCATCTAAGATTGATTTAAATGACGACTTCTCATTTTAAAACAAATTTAGATATAGAATATTGATTTCTCCATAATTGTGAGTCTCTATATTAAATTCATATGTAATACTTGCTATTTATTTATTTTTAAATTGTCATACATTTAGGGCTATTAAAAGGTTAGAATGAGTCAGGATTGCAACCTAACACCTAAAATAAAAGCATTAAGTATTATCTAATTTGAAAAGTTCATAAATCTAATCCAACCTAACGTAAGATGAAAAAACACACATTTTAACTGACCTAAACCAAATAAGATTTAAGATGTATTAAACTCAAACTTAAAAATCTAAACCTAACTCAACAAGAATCTAAAAATGAAATTGTATGACTCCTTTGTAAACTTAGAACTACTTATAAGAGCTTACATGAAAATAAAACAAAGTGAAGATCTTCAAGTCTTTTATCAAAATTGGATTCTTGATGAAAGGTTAACTAGAGAAGTATTAAAGGTTCTTGAGAAGTGTTAAGATATCAATTGTCGCAAAATGGAAACTATATAGGAAGGAAATAAACGAAGCAAAAGATAAATAATTTATACGATTCCTACATCTACAAGTAAGGAGATATATTTGTTTTATTACTGTGAGAAAGATGATACAAGTAGAATAATATGACAATAATCTTCATAAGCATATAAAGGTTCTACTTTACAAAACCTTATTAAGGTATTTATAGCCTAGGGTTACTTGTAAGAAGTTTAAGTATAGTGAAACTTAATTTCATAGTAGCCTAAGTTCATTGAAAATCTATTTCCACATATGCTTAACGAAATGGGAACTCTATTTACATGTATAATTGGAAATTGTGTCACGAGTTTCATGCCTATCCTACACTTGACATTGGTGCATGTTTACTTTTAACTTGGAAATCTCTCCATTTATTATGAGACTGATATCATTACTATATCTTTTTCCACCATTGATTAGCTTTTGAAATTTATTGTTCATTAAAAAATTTATGGCATATCTCATAATTCTAAACCTTGAGTTAAATTCTCCAACAACTAACGAAGAATTACTCCTTGCCATACCTACTCTTAAAGGCTTAAGTTATATAAGAATTTATCAAGTTTAAGCTATGTGTGAACTTTTCTACAAGTAATAACTTTATCAATATACTATTTAAATCATCAAAAGTGTGGACATTTTTTTTAAAATATAACTAGATGCAATTAATTTCTTAACTTATGAAACCTCACATCCTTTATTATAAATCCATTTGTTTATCTTTCTCCTAAATTTCTTTGGTTCCTTAAAAGATAGTTTTATTATTTTCACTAATGGTAAGAGCAAATGTGATTGAGTCTATAACTATATCTCTTTGGTTATTTGGAGGCCTATCTTGCTTTGTCGTTAGTTATACTATGTTGATGCTTTCTTTTTGACATTTTCTTATCTCCTAAACTAGAATTTCTGTCCCCTTAACATCTATTCTAAGCTATTCTGGTACAATTTGTACCATCTTTGAATCAATATTGCTCATTCTTGACCATTATATGTCCTTTCCATATATTTGTCTTAACATATATTCCTTCCTAAATACTATATCTTTGACGTAGACCTTTTACAAAGTGTGTGAAACTTACAAAAGTATACCTTCCTGTGTTTGTCATCCTTCAATAAGCTCTCTTATGAAGTTCCATCATCTTTTGCTCACCGACATGACACACTCACATGTACCATATTGTAGTATTATGATTTTTCTATCTTGACGATTGAGGAATAACTACTAATCCCATTATTCACTTTCTTTTTAAGACATAGATGCCATCTTGTAATTTTTCTTTCATCACAATTAATATTCCCTTTACCAGCTTAAGCTATCCATCATCACTAGAACTATTATACCTTTAACTATCAAGAGTACTTACAGAAATCAATTTTTTCTAAAGCTCAAAAGCATACAGGGCATCCAATGTTCTAATAACTTCATTATGCATTTTGATCTACACTAAACCATTGCCTTTAATAACACACTCTCCATCATCACCCAATTTGATAGTACCATTCCATTCTTTAAAAGAAGATAGTCAATCCTTATTGAAAGTCATATGGTATGACACGCCAATGTTTATCACCTAACAATTTGTAGAATTATAATTATTCACAATCAAAATATAACTTCATCTTCCATCTTCTCTTTAAAAACTCTTATAGACTATAATAACACTTGTTTTTCCTATGTTTCACTTTTCTCATTTCCATCCCTCTACTATGGATAGTCCCTTTTAAAGTTCCTCTTTGTTCTTTAAAGTATGAAACAAAATTTAGTGTTTAATTTGGAACATGAGTGACTCCTATTTCTATATTCTTTTCCTTGTTCCTTCCTCTAGTAACAATAAGACTCAAATTTAGTCCACTTTTGTATATGTTAGAGACTTTTTTCTTTAATTCTTTGGACTACACAACATCCTTTACATTACTGATAGAAGTAGTCCTTCTACTATATAACATGATATCAACAAAATTCTTATATGAATCATGCAAAGAACCAAAAAAATTATTGATTGATCCTCATCCTTAATTTAACCCTAGCACCTTATACATCTAAGACTATTCAATTAAAATTATCATTGTGATCTTTCTTCTGTATACTTTCTATTATCCTTAAGGTATATAAATGAATCTTTTGGCATAAACAATTCATAAGTGATTTTTTTTCTTATGTTTCAATTCATTTCCATAAGGAAAAATAGATTGTTTAATTAACCACCTCTCGTAGGACCTTATGTCCAAAACTTTTTGTTTTTAAATCAAAAAAGAAATTCCATTAACTATAAGCTAAATGTGGGAATATTTACATAGAATCCATGAATTGTAGAAGCTTTAGTCGAACCAAATAAGGCTTAAACAAAACATCTGGCGTTATACATGTTGCGTGTGGGACTATTTTCAAAGTCATACTGTATGTCTTATGTGTAACAACTAGATTAAGCAATCCTTTTGGCTATCCCAGATGAAGCATTCTTCTCTTCATTTCTTTAGGCAATTTCCCATCTATGCTTCACTCTTTCTTTAATCATGGCTCCTTCTATATGCGTGCATATATGTATTCTAATTCCATTGATGATGTTAGTTATGGAGCTTCCATATTATCTAGACTTCTCTATGAAGACACACTGGTTCCTTTATTCCTATACTTTTGTAACCAAGTAAGAAAATGCTGCTTTGAAGATTGAATAATCTATTTTACTTAATTTCTGTGTTCGTTCCATGCTTTATGATACGATTTCATTCCATATATCCAGTGGGTTGCATATACATCATCTATTTGTTTTCTCCTTCCATGCTTTGTTAGCATATTTACATTCAAACAATAAATGATGAATGCTCTCCTGATTAAAAATACATAAGTAGCAACCGTTAGGGATTGTTAGATATATTTTTAATCTATCAATTTTGTGTAGCTTTTGTTGAATTGCTAACCAAAGATTGATCATTGAACTAGATAGGATTTTATCCACCCATACCTATTTATTCCACTCTATTATAGGTTTAGAATTCCAAAATAAGCTCTTAGCTGAGCAATTTGAGAATCGTCCATAGTTTGTTTTTGTTCATACAACCATATCCTATTTAACACGATTAATGCCTAGACTCAAAAGATAAGATCCCCAATTCTTGTCTTAATCCATTTTGCTTATTATTTCTCTATTAGCTAGCACTAGTTATACCATGTAAGCCTCCTGTAACTCAACTTATTCATTCATCACCCCCAGAGTTGACTATATATCAAGCTAGAAGCTTCTGATCTCCTCATTTCCAATTTTGTAGTATATTGATTGTTTGATGCTATCCCTGATCTCCAGGAATATTCTTAGAGTGGCAGAGGCTCTCTCTAGAATTTTGGTGTTCCATAAGCTGTTCTTTTGAATGTAGTGATGTCTGACCTATTTTATCTATATTGATTTCCTATCCTTGATTAATATCAATAACCTTCTTGTAGGCATAGTCATGATAACTATCTTTATGGGGATGAAACCCAATCCACCTTGAATTTTAAGTCTATAAATGTCTTTCTATTTAACTATTACCTTAACCTTGCCTTCTTTATTCCCATTCTATAGGAACTTTCTGAGTAGCTTATTAATTGATTTCATAACTACACTAAGAAGGACCAGATAGGAGGCCTAACACACATTTATTGTAGCTAGTATTGAAAATATTAGCTAAACCCTTCCAGCCATTAAAAGAAATTTATTACTCAAACTGTATAACTTTATTTTGATATTTTCTACCAGTGGTGTAAAATTTAAATAATAAGGCCTTGTAGAATTAACTAATATCCTAAGATAGGTGAAAACTAGTTCTAAGACCCTAATGCCTATTATGGTTATTAACCATTGTGCATTATGGTAAGCATAGTAGATAGATAGATGCCACTTTTCTCCTTGTTAATATAAAGACCAAAAATTCTACTAAATAGCTTTAAGGTTGTCATGAGTGTGGAGACTAAATGATGGTATGCCCTTGAGAAAAAAAGGAGATCATCTACAAAGTTTAGGTTTATGATTCCACATATCTTGCATTTGGTGTGATATTTTAATAGCTTAGTTCTCTCAACCACCTTGACTAGGAGCTTGTTGAGTACCTCCATGGTAGTGGTATATAAGAATGGGAAGATTGGGTCTCCTTTTCGTGGAACTTTTGCTCCTTTGAACCTTTTTAAAAGTTCTACATTGATTAGAACATTGTAGGATACTCTTGTGATACATTGTTCTATCCATTCAATAAACACACCGGGGAACCTATAGGCTTTTAGGCAATTGATTATGAAGTTCCAATTAAGTGAATCATAAGCCTTTGAAAATCCACCTTGACTGTGCAATTTTTCTCCTTCTTCTTCTCAAATAATTTTTGAGTAGTTCTTGAATAATTAGGATATTTTCCATTATCTATCTGCCTAAAACGTATGCTCCTATAATCCAATTGTTTTGATAGGACTCTTTTCATTTTATCAGATAAAATTTTTGAGATTATCTTATATATAGAGTTGCAACATGCTATAGATCGGTAGTCACTGACTGTCTCCTACCTTAATCCACCAGGGATTAAACATATTAATTTTTTGTTAATTTCTCCCAATAATTTCCTTTCTTCGAAAAATTCCTCTACAACTTCTGTTATCAGTGTCCCTATCATATTCCATATTTTCTAGTAGAATAAAATGTTCTTACCATCAAGTCTTAGTGCCTTTATAGGATTAAGTTCCTTTCAAGACATCTTCTATCTCCTAACTTATTCCAGGCCTGGAAAATAGTTCACCCTCCTCATGTGACAATTGATCTTGTAACACTTCTCTTAGGAATTGTTTTATAGAATTATTCATTGGAATGAGTACCTACTATATTACAGACGAATGTACCACTTTACCCCTATTCTCTTCTTGCATTAATAGATATTTTCCACCCTTTTAAATGGAAATTATTTTGTTAGATGCTCTCACAAAAATTACTCTCCTATGAAAGTAGGCGAAATTCCTATCCCTTTCAGTTATTGACATTTCCTTTGATCTTTGTTTCATATTGGAGCTCTCGATGGTAAGAGATTGCGAGTATTATAGTAAAGCTTGTTTCTCAAGCACCTGCAATCTTGGATAAAAATGATTCTTGTTGAGTTCTGTTTTTGCCTTATTTAAGAGTAACTTAACTTTATATAGGGACTATTGTGTGCTTCCAACTCTCTCTCTGTTGAGTCTTTTAAGTTCTTCTTTTATTCCTTGAGCCTTTCTAATGCATATATATTGATTAGTGCCAATCACTTCCTTGTTAAGTCTTCTACATACAACTTCTTCAAAGCCAGTAAAATCATATAGATTGTTATTGAAGCAAAAGATGGATCTTTTAAATTTTAAAACCCCTTGATGTGTTAATTATTATAGGTGATTTATCAGAGCATCTGGGGTTATGAAAAGTAGCATATGTTTTTGGAAATATCTGGAACCACTCAAGATTATCTATGCACCTATCCGAATTCTTCCTTATTAACTATGAACCCTTTTTATTGTTAGACCATATTAAGAGATTGCCTTCATAAGGGAGATCCTCCATCTCAAAGCTACTATGCAATGACTAATTTCATCACAGTAGTTTCTAAGGTTAATACTTCTTTTTGCTTCTTCTGGATTAAGGATCAAATTGAAGTCTCTTAGGATAAGCCAAGCCTGTTAATAAGAAAGTAATATGTCTTTGAGTTTGTTCTACAACTTCCTTCTCTAAATTTTATGATTAAGTCCATATATCACTCCTAAAAGAAGGAAGTCTAGCATGAAGAAGAAAAAATCTTCTCCTTAATAGAGATATGATAATTGCAGCATAAAATGTTAGGGGGTTGAATCTTTATAGCCTTGATGAATTTCTGCACATACTTTTTGGTATTCTCTGCAATGGTTCTTGTGATTGTATTAGTATGCCCATCACCATTAGTTTCCATAACCTCACTCATTATTTGATTATGATCCTCCTGAATATTATTATCCACCTCTTCTCTACTATTCCCCTCTATATTTTCCTTTGAAGTTAGCTCACTAAATTCCCTTATTTTAAAGATTTTAACTATTGGTTGTCAAACTTTCTTAAACGCTATATGATTCTTCCACACATATGTGACTCTTGCTATGTCTTCTATAAGCTCCATATGGCATTGAGCCTTATTATTGGGATCTCACTTAGCAATTTACTAATAGCTTCCAGCAACACACATACTCTTGCATAGTTAACTATTTTAATATCAGTAGTGGCTTGGTCTAAACATTAAAGTTTACCAATGAAACTAGCTATGTAACTTAACCTATTGGTGGTCCAGTATTCAAGTGGCGCACCATATATACACATCCATATAAGGACATTTGCGGATCGAATATCTTCAATTGCTAATTCAAGTATCCAATTTTGTAGGAAGAGAGATTCGTTTTAAATATGCCAAGGTTAAACTTATATTACCATCATGATAACCTTATTGTTGGAGAATCTAGAAAAGAATATGTCCTTTATATCCACTAGAACCTTTATAAGTCCATACTGTCTCTAAGTTGTGAATGCCTATATTTTCATTACACAGTATGCTGCTTTTCTATCCGTGAAATATTTAATTACTGTTGCTTTCCATCTAGCAACTCCTTGCTTTAAGATCTCAATCAGAGGGGACACAATCTCATGTTCATATGTTTTGTTTAGAGGAGAGTAACAAAACTTTATTTCTATATTTTTGCTCTCTAACTACTTGTGTCCATGTGTGTCTACAGGGAGGTTTACTTACTAATTGGTTAATTCTAAAGAATTGCTTTAGCGTGTGTTGGTTATTGGTTGTCGTATTCCCATATCTGAATAGTAAATGTTGGGGAGCTTATTGTATTTATGGACACGATGGTAATAGTTGTGTTTCATTTTCCAAACAAAAATCGTGTATCTTTGACAAAATCTCCTCCTTCTCTAATGCCTTCAAATACTTTGACAATTTTTCTTTTCCTTCCAATGATGTTGCGCATCCCTGCTAAGTAAAAACCAACATTATCTTCACCTTTAATATGGTGAAATCATTTAATCCATTGAATTTATTAATATCGAACTTATAAAGAAATATCTTGATATCAAAACATATACTCTGATACTAATTGTTGAGGCACCAATTGCTTTAATACAAAATGTTAAACAAACAAAAACTATATAAAAAGGAAATAAACAAAGCGAAAAACATAGAATTTATGTGGTTTATCCAATATATGACCTACTTCTACAGGTTAGGAGATAAATTTGTTTTATGACCATGAGAAAGACAATACAAGGAGAAGTATGACAAAAACCTTCATAAGCAAACAAAGGTTCTACTTTAAAAGACTTTTATTAAGGTATTTATAGCCTAGGGATATATGTAAGAAGTTTAAGTACAATGAAATTTTACGTCCACATAAGTCTAAGATCACATAAAATCTATTTTCGTAGAAGCCTAATGATAATTAAACTCTATTTTACACACCTCAAAATTTTTTTGTCATAAGTTTGACACTTGTCCCACACTTGACAATGGAGCTTGTTTGCTTCTAGCATAGAAATCTCTCAGTCAAGTATGAGATCGATGCTGGTCCCATGTCCCTATCCTGTGTTGGTTAGCTTTTAGAATTTTACTGTTCATTGAAAGTTCAAGGCATATCTCACAGGCAGCAAGAAGATAATGAAGGGTAGAGGAATTATAATTTCGTATCTTTTAGATAACAAAGAAAAAGTATCATCTTTCAGTGCCAAAACTAATACAACTTATGGTTCCAGTCATCTCGTTATCCACAAACTCTTTGTCCTGTCTTGCTCTTAAACCACATCAAAATTACCTTATTCTTGTTCTTTAAAAACTTGCCCTGGTTCATGTGCTTTTGCAATTGAATTTTATAGTTGATTTAAGAGAAAAAAATGTTTAGGAGAAATATTTTGAAAATTTTGACTATTTAATATATTGTCAAATTAAAATATTAATGAAATCTCAAACTTAAAGTGGGATCTTTTTTTGACATTCACAATTAGGTAAAAAATGTGAATATTACCCCTCAAATATATGCTTAAGTAAATTAAGAAAAAAAAATCAAAATATCATGTAAAATTACATAAATCAATTTAAAGTTAAAATTTTAATCATGTAAAAAATTGTTAAACATAAATTAATTTAAAGTTAAAATTTTAATCATGTAAAAAATTGTTAAAATAGTTTTGATCAATTGATTTAATCATTTCAAAAGGCCCAATTTTAATAATACTCCAGTTCTTTTCGTACAAAACAATTTACGTACGAGATTTGGATATTTATTTATTTTGTAGGCCTTGCGGATTAATGATGCGCCAATAAATATTCTCAGTTCTTGTAAAAATATATAATATGTGTGTCGGTCACAATGTCTTTGTTAAAAGAATTAACTATAAAGCATATTGCCTTTTTTAAGTAATAAATATATGTCATAAAAGGATTAGGAGTACTACGTGCAAATTCTTCTATAAAAGTTCCTTCTTTATCTAATCTTCCTTTTCATTTCACTTGATAATTCAATTCACGTGTTATTAAAAATTGAAATTAAATAAGGCAAACTAAGTGTCATCGGATCTTTGTTTCTTAAATTGTTGTATCATTGGTTCCTATCGTGAGCTAAGCAAAAATATTTGAGAAACCTTCTCTTAAGCTGACTGCATAGAAACATTTGAGTAATTGATTCATCATAGTTTGTTATAAACAACCCATAATTACGCATAAGCATGTCCATCTATGCACAAATTTTAACATATTTCATATTTCTAAGCCTTAACATGAAAAAGTATCAAGCATGTAACTTAATTTTATTTTATATTATTTCATATTTTGCTTTTAATTTTTAATGTGATTCTAATGGTGGAAGTCGTCAATTTCTGGACCATATTTTAGGAATAATTATTCACAAACCCAATAGTTTCAATAGATTACAAATTGACGTTCCTTGTACCTTTTTTCAATGAGAACCTATTCCAATACCAATTAAGGATTTGATAACTTAGGAATTGGAGTTGAATTGTGTTTTCATTTTATCTTGAATTTTTTGTTTAATCAATAGGATGAAGCCAAGAATTTGAGTCACTAAGGGTAGAGTTATTAATTTTAATGTTTGTTACATTATTGTAATAAATTATATTAAGTTAAGATTTAAAAAATTATTAACAATTCAAATATTAAGCTAGAGATAGTTTAGAAAATTTATAAATTCTATATTAATACGTGTCAAATGAGATAATTTTTATGTTTTAAAATAAAATTAATTTTAAAATACTAAATGTTATTTTTTATAAAATCTATTAAAAATAGTGATGACTAGTTCATTAGCATAATTCTTCTAACAAACCTAAATTACAAAATTTTTTGAATTTTCATTATTTTTCTTAGTAAAAGGTATTATACAACAATAACACTCAACGAGCATTTTTCTAAAATGTGAGGTCTAGAGAGAGCTCCATTAGTATACATGATTATCCCTACATGATAAAAAAGCTATTTATGATAAACTCACATGTAAAGCAAATTAATGATAACTCACAAAATATAAATAAATAAGTATAAATAAAATATAAAATATGTAATCCACTACATAATATGGTAGATATGGAAAATGGTAAAGATTAACAAAAACATAAAATAACTAGTTCATATATATAACACATTAACTCGTATATTAATATATTTTTAAATAATAAGATTTCTATTTGTAAAAATAAAAATTATTACTTTGATTTTTACATTGATGAATTTAAGGACAAGATAGGAATATAGTATTTTAGGAGTTAAAAGATTTTTTTACACATATCATAAGATAACAAGAAAGAAAGGCAACTTTTCCTATAGTTACGGGGAAGATATATAGGTTGACCAATAAAAATTAGCTAGTTATTATATAACTTATTTTTTTGGTTATTGAACGAATAATGTTGGTTCTTAAAACTAAAAAGAAAGAAAAAAAAAAGGAAAAAAGGGCACTTGAAATGTTAGCAAAGGAAAGATCAAAGGGTGGAGCTCTTCCCACTCGACCCTATTTGATGCTTACCAGTACTTGATGTACTTACTGATTTACCCCACAACCAATGGGTTCATTGTAATTTTGTAATATTATTATTTAAAAGTATTTTTATTTTATGTATATTTATTTAATTAATTAATATATAAGATAAAGTCTATATGATAAATGTACACTATAGATAAAATTATAATGAAGTCATAATTATGAGCTTTATATTATAGATATGTATTACTTCTAAATTTCAAGTCATTATTTTATTAAGATTGAACATTAATAGAGTGTAAAGATAAGCACAGTTTCTTCCTTATGAAGGGAGTATTTGATATCTAGACTGAGTATAAGATATTTAAATAAATATATAGGTGTTTATTGAAGAATAAGTTCACTAAGCTGACATGATATGATAATTTCATTTAGAACATTACTTGTATGTCTATGAAAATTCTTGTTGAGATAATTGTATAGGTGATCATTTAACTTGAGATCTCTACAGTATCTTATATATGGATTGATAAATCTTGATACTATTTATGACCTATCATTATCAAGGGTACATTAATTAGTACTCATTGGATACGACATGCACTATGTAGAGGTAGTTGAGTAATCGATATAAGATTCATCATAAAATGAATAGAGAGAATGTTCTATTATTCTCCATTAGTATTAACTTAAAAAATAGTTGGCCAAGGTAGAATGATACTTTAAAAATAATTTTTAAATGTTATTAATTGAATAAAGGACTAATGGTAGAAACTAATATGATTAGACTTAAATAGAGTAGCATTAATTTCATGCTTTATGTTTAATCAGAACATTATATGATAAAAGATTAAATTTTATGAAAAATCATATATAGAAAGATTAATTAAAGTCATTTTGACATTCCTAATATTTGGGTAGTAATGATGCATTGTTAAATGTCAATCTTAATCTATATATGGACATAAATTATTTAATTAGAAATAAAAATAAATTAAGGAAGTTTAATTTATCTTATCTTAAATATGATTTAAGGTTATGATTTATTCCAACTGACAATATATTTAAGAACCTAATGGATTGCATACAAGGAATAGTCGACAAGAAAAAAGATAATTTAATCAAGTTAGAAGTTAGACTTAATTATAAAGTTTGAGAAACTTTAGAATTTTAAATATAAGATATTTAATAAAAAAGGACCAATATGAACTATTGGGTCTCATTTGAGCCGCTACTTAACTAGAATTAATTGTAATTTATTGAAGTTTAATTGAAATTAAAATTTTATTTATATTAAATTACTAAAAGGTCCAAACCTATTATGTTTATATTTTATTATGTTCATACATTAATTATTTTATAGAATTAAATGCGATGTTAGCTTTTAAAAAATCAAACAAAAATTGCACTTTTATTCCACTTTGCACAGTATCGGTCCTGCATCAACTTTTCAATACTGGTATCTTAGATTTCTTGAATTTTGTAACTTGTTTAAAACGATTTGAAAGTTATTGATTGCAATTTTGAAATTGAAATTGTAAATAAGGTCCAAACACTAATCCTAAAATCATATTTGGGATCAAATATTCTTTCAATATGAAAAGTTCAGATTACATATGCAAACCCTAATTAGAAAATAGAATTAAATTCAAAGTTTTAGAAATCAGTGAACCTATACCTCATCATCATTAAAGACGAGAAATATGAAAATTAGAAAAGTTACAAAACCCTTGAAGTCACATAAGGATAGATTCATAAGTTTTGGATTTACAAAAGAATCAAGTTACCATAACAAATCACAAAAAATACTTGAAGACAACTGGTTAATGGTGGCATAATAAGCCAAATGACTTGCAAATTTTATATGCCTTACCGCAACCACGTCAAGTGAAGGAATAATACATATAGCAAGACTAGTTGGTGTATTTAACATATCCTAAAGGCCCCTATGAGTGAGAGGTTTGAATCTTGTATTGCCGAACTGCCCAGTTGACTCAAAGATCTCTAATCGAAGTCCTTTCGCTGTACTTGTTTACTTCTTGTGCTACTTGATCCGTGTTTTCTTTAGAGTTATATTTGGCTATTGTGGTAACTATATACCGAGATGAAAGATGATTTGTGTTCCTATGGTGGTAGTTGACATTAGCAAAGATGACAATTTTGTTGGATGGTTGTTGAAGCTAGTGGCCATGTGTTATCGCTAGAGGAAGTAGGAGGAGGCACGTTGTTTTGCAGGTTGCTTCTAGCATGTGGTGGCATGAGATGTTGTTAGAGTAGGCCGACAGAGCGAGAAAGATAGCAGGAGGCGACGACGATACATGAAAAAAGCAGATGCTGGCTAGTGTTTCTAAAAGAAGAATAAAGATAGTGTTTGGACATATGTTATGCTATTCGTAAGTTAGAACAAAGATTTGGCAATTGACATAAGTTATCCTAACGTTACCCTATGTCTAGGGACTAGGGTAAGATCTTTTTGACAACAAAGTTACTAGAACATTAATTAGCTATGATAATGGCTGTCTGATTGTTGGAATTATGTATTTCAAACTTGGATTCTAGCCTTTTAGAATTAGGAGTAATTCAACTTAGAATAACTCATATTTACATTAGAATTTAATATATTTTAATTCTAATTTAACTCTAAAATAAAGTAATTATTTATCTTAATTTGATTAATATTATTAATTAAATAATTATAATTAAATTTTAGAAAAGTTGTTTCTAGAATTATGTTTAATTATATTTTAATTAGATAAAATAATTAATTAGACTCTTTTACAATTAAGAAAAGTATTTTCTTAACTAATTAAGATATTTCTTAATTAAATTTATTTTTTTCATTTTGAATAACATAAATTAAGTTTATTATTTTATTTAGACATTTATTATTATATCTTGTTTAAATTTTTTTATTAATTTGAATTTGAAAATCATTTTTAAATCACATTAAATTTCTATTTAGAGTAGGAATTAAATTCATTTATGAATCAATGATTTAATCTAATTTAATTACCTAAAGTGTTGGTGTCACGACTTGGAATCACATTGGGCACACGACAACTGCCGCATACCTAGGCTAATTAAGGATACTCACGATACCTTTAACCCGACTATGCAAGGCTAACTGGATATCTTTAAAAACATCTCGGTAGCACAACGACTTTATTTTGAAAATCCCAAAATGAAAAGTACCTATAAATCAGTTTTAAACGCACTTCTATATTCACATTAAAACTTTACCACAACTTCTGGACTTTGAAGTCCACTCAAGAGCAATTTCAACAATAGTACAAAATGTTCATACATAAAGTCATTTACAAACTACAAGGCAGACAAGAGTTAATTTACAAAATTATCAAACATTTCAACATAATCATGAGCCACTATACAACAAAATGACAAAATAGAGTTTACCCACGTGCAATAACGCCCCGAATATATCAAAAGACCATACGAATCACTCAAAGCTTCAAGCTCACCAAATTAATTTGCATGGTTAGAAAATAGAGGGGGTGAGTACACTATGTACTCAGTGAGAAGGAAAAAGACATATATCGCAAACAGAACCTAGTACACACCAAAACGATCTAAATAACCTAAGGATGATTTTACATATCTGATATGCATATAACCACCTATGAAGTAAACATGCATGACATAGAAACATATAGACCTAGTTTATGACTCATCCCATACTAGTTAGGAACCACATAGACCTAGCCTATTAATCACTCTTTCAGTAAACAAAGGTTCCAGTTCCAGTACACAAGAGTAGAAAAGTATGACATATAAAATCAAAACTCGTCAGGAAGTCAAATCTTAGAATAGGCCAAAATAGCTATATGTGTCGCCACTAGTCGGCCAAACTAGTGTGCACACCCTCTGAATCCCATTGTTGTCTCGACTTTTATCTGTGGTGAGTCCAGGCTATGGTCGACGAGAGCATTATGACCCTAGGTGATGACCTCGTCAGTGACCACACATCCAGGTGTGCAATCACTCGCAAGTTTTGTAAAATAAAGTCATTACAAGGACTCGACTTTTATGTACCAGCGTCAAGGGTACGGGAGAACTTAATCTTTTATACCTAGCACACGATTGGCCAATTGTTACCTCACCAATTTCAATCAAAAAAATCATATACAATTAGTACTAAAATCAAGTAAGTTATCATGCTTTTATTTATCGGTCTAACCAATAAAATAGAACCTTGCCATAGCTCTAAGACAAAGGAGAATATATACATGCAGTATACATGACTCAGTTATGCATATGTAAGTTCCAAAACGTTATTTCATATAGTGAAAGTCATCTTTTGCACTCCAAGTGCAAAGTTACTCAAAAATGTAGTTTCAGAAAATAAAACATTATCCTTTTCACTTCAGTTATAGGTTTGTTAAAGACAGTATCATTCCTTAAAATACAAAATAAAAACATCAGTTTTACTCCAAGTACAAAGTTATTCAAAATAATGTAGTTTATTAAAATATAAGTATACTATTATTTATTTGAGATTAAATTCTACTATGTATTACCTAGGTTTAAAATTCACATACAAATCATTATGCATGTCTTTGGTTGTCCTAGTCCTATTTGAGAGACATGTTTTCCCCAACTTACCTTAAAGGAAGGTGTACAGCCTTTTAACTTCAACAATCCTTGGTACGAACTCCTTGATTCATAGCTCCCGAGCCTTTATACATACAAATGCAATATATTTACTACTCAATTATATATCTCATATTTATACACCATAATATAATTGTATAAAACACAATATCACAATTTTTAAGCTATAGGATTCGGCGATGAAGCTTCTCACATGGTTACCTCCCTTATTATTCACATAAGCTTTCTTTTGCATTTTCCAAGGCATTTAATGCCTTGATCCAATACTTACACATTTCAAAGCATAATTAAGCACATTTTTATCCAAGCACATTAGGCCACTACTCATTAATCTAAGCAACAATTCAAGTTTAATCTAAGTAAACGTGAAAGCCTCTTTCCAATGTATACCATCAAAATCCTTAAATCCTAAACCAAGTTCACTTATGCATTTTATCAAACACCTAAAGGCATGAACTTGAAAGCCTCCTTCTAATGTACATCTTCCTCATTTTTCATCATCAATTCACATTATATATACACAATCAACATCATAGAATTCATTTAAACCATCAATTTCAAAGGATATTCAAAACTTCACAAACTTTCATCAAAGATAGGGCATTTCGGTTTTGGCTTAAGAGACTCATTTCATTCATCTAACCGTGTTTCATGCATATTCAAGCATAGAGAACAACATATCTTAACATCAAACTCATAATCATAATGTAGAGAGAGATGAGACAAAATTTACCTAAACTTTTCTTTGGTGATATCTTAAAATCCTTTGAGAATTTCTCAAATCTAATGATAGATTTGAGTTCCTTGATCCAAAATTAACTTAAAATACCTTGATTTGGGTTGGAGAATCAAAAACTTGGTGAAGATTAAGTGATGGTCGAAACTTCCTCTTCTCCTTTCCTTTAATTAAAACAAAGTGTTTTAATGTCAAATAATGGGGTGCACTAGCACACATAAGAAGAAGGGTCTAGAAATTTGACTCTTCCTTGACCAAACATAGTAAATTTACCTTTTTGTCCTTAGTTTATGTGAAATTGCGATTATACCCTTCAAATTTTCCTAAATTTGCAATTAAGCCCAAAATTTCAAAATTACTAAAGCTTTTATTTTCTTTTTGGTCCTCGGACTTTTTCAAATTGTAATTAAATGGCCTTATAAAATTACATATTGGTCTTCCAATAATTGAAAAATTACATTTATGTTCCTTAACTTTTAACAGGTTGTAAATTTATATACATCAACTTTTCAAATTAAGCTTTCTAAGTGTCCAATAAGTCAATAAATCATGTCTAAGCGCCTTTAAGGCATTAGAATACATTTAGCTCAGCCACCATGGCCATATCCATCTAATGGAATCGATTTTACACACCTAGAAGCTTATATGTCAGAAGTCTCCATGATTTCGCATACCAATAAACTCTAAGTTCATGTAAGGGCATATAACATTATATATCACTGGCAAATATACTGAAAGGATTCAAATACATTTTTGAACCCATAGACGACCATGTATATATAAATATACAGTAGTATCTCCTAGTACATACCAATACAAAAGGACTTAAAGAGTCCGGCGTCACAGTTAGAGTATTATTTTATAACATGAAGATTAATAACTAGAAACAATGCTTAATATTTCATGTATATAATTCCATTATACTTGTATAACAAGTTGTATGTATGTATATACATATATGCATATTGGATTACATGTTTAAATATATGACTTACATGTATTTGATAAGACCATTTGAAATTAAATTTTTTGTTAAAATATAAAGTACATGTTTGTAACATGATTATAACCTTCCTTTGTTATAAGAATAAATCAAAGTTCTATTTATTGTTAAGTTTATTAAGTAAAATTAAGGTTACAATGGGTTATTAGAAGCAAATCTTGATATATGAATATAAAATTTTAATTAAAGAATTAAAGATAAATTAAATGAACTTAATTTATCTAATCTTAAATACGATTAAGATTTTATTTATATATACTGCCATTATATTTAGGAATGGTTGATGAGATAAGAGGTAATTTAATCAAATTAGACTTAATTGTAAAGTTCGAAAAACTTTAAGATTAAAAATAAGATATTTAACAAATAAAGATTAATATGAGATATTAAATCTTATTTGAATCTCATTGTTATTTAATTAGAATTAATTGTAATTCTAACTAAATTTTAATTAGACATAATTTCATTTTAATTAAAATGTTAAATTGTTCAATTTTTATTATAAATAAGCGTAGGCTTTAAATGAGTTAACACTTCTTACTTACTCTTCTTTAGACTACCTATAGAGTTATTTCAACTAAGTTTGAATTGATTCCGTTAGATATCAGTCACGTATATAACTATAGTGGTTATGATGATACAATTTTAAAAACGTTACGAGGAAAATAGTAAGAAAAAAGATTAAGCTACACAATAAAGTAAAATTTACATTTATGTTTTATTATGTTCATGCATCAATCATATTATAGAATTTAAAGTGAACTTGACTTTCAAAAAATTAAAAAAAAAAACTTTATTTTACTGTAAACGAAATTAGATCTCGTCCCAATTTTTCAACGATATTTGTTTGTATATGTTTCATACCTTTGAATTGATCGACACTACTTTTCATCTAATGGGTATGTACTAAACTTTAAAATGTTTTCATTAACTCTCAATCTTCGAAAATACTTCCAAAATCAATTGGAAATGTTTGTAATATAAGCACATTTTTAACACACACTACGTCAAGAATAAGAAGGTTGTACTACTTAAATGCAAATGGTTTAATCTAACTGACATGAGAGTAAACGGGTATATTACTAGCATAAATGTTAGTAAGACATGGTATGATAATGATCATTTTGTCCTTGCAAGTCAAGCCAAACAATTTTTTACGTCAACGATATTATGTTGGGTAATAATTGGAAGGTTGTCCAAAAGTTTCAACAAAGGAATGTATTCAATTTTTGTGAAAGGGATATTGTTGAATTGAATGAGGATGTTGATGAAGTCTATCAAGATATTGTATTGGAGATCAATAATGAAGGCATTCTAGTAGAAGATGCAAATATATTATCATTCCATATGAGAGATGTTGAGCTCTATATAGTTCAACTGGATGAATTCCAACCTTATCTTATCTTACAAACAGATGAAGACTATACTCAGGATGACTTCAATGAAAATCATGATACTTTGTTGGAATATATTAGTTATGAAGAATCAAACGATAATGTACTTAATGATGATGATTTTCTTCATTTTGATCATGATGTTTGAATGTAAGTTTCATTGTTTGTATTGTTTCAAATGTGAATAAGATAATTATAGGTCTTATGTTGTTAATGTTGTAGTTATGTTAATTTATGATGACTATAAGAATATTTTTAATGTTTCAGTGATGTTTTTGCGGTAGTTAATTATTTTGACAAAATCTTGTTCCCAAGGATTTCTATAAATAAATTGTTTTTTTTGTTTGAAATGTTAAGAATATAATTGTCCGATGTTGTTGATATTTTACATAAGTTAATTATAATGGCACCTGGTCAAAACAAAGGAAAGAGGGTGGTAACGTGCGATGAAGTTCCTTCCTCAGAACAATCAACAATTACATCATCGCATGAGGAAAGTCAGCAACAACAACCTTTACCAACATCGTTTGGTAGTTATGAAAGATCTTTAGGTTTGTTCTTGATAACTAAACATATTTACATTTATGCTCTCATTACATGTTTAGTGTGTTTTTATCATTATGTTTTTTTCAGGTTTTAATACTGGCCCCAGAAAACAAGGTAGAGGTAAGACAAAAGGAACTGAGTTTTAACGGATGAATGTTACAATGAATACCAAGTTGTCAATGACAATTGATCCCACACAAGGGCACCTAGTGGACAAGCTCCAAGCTGCAAAATTGGCCAGTGAGTTAGGTGTCATCGTGAGGAATGAGTTGCCTTGCCTTCAGCATGTCAGGCAATTGAAAGAAGACAACTTGCTGCAAAACACTTTGGATAAAGTTTTGGTAATTTTTCAATTAATTTCATTATATATATTGCAATTTTACTTCACTAAAATAATAACTTATCTAATACTTGTTTTCACAAATAAAGCTTAATATTGTTGATATCGACACGCTTGAGGTTTCAAGCAGTGTTAGTTCATTGTTAAAACAAAGGGTGAAGGATCATTGATATCAAATTCATAAATATTATCAATCTTTCCCTTCCAATGAAGAAGCAAGGAGATATGTTCCGGAATGGGTGACGGAAGAAAATTGAAATAAAATGTGCGACTATTGGACTTCAGCGAAGGTTCAAGTAATTAGTTTTCTCTCCATATTTCCTTCCATTAATTATGTTTAAACATCTCATAACCACTTCTCTTAATTTAGGAAAAGTGTGAGAAAGCCAAGGGTAGAGCAAAAATAAAGACTCCTCATAACACTAGGTCTAAGTCATTTGTAGTCGTCCGACAAAAATATGTAAGTGTAACGTTTTCAATTTATTATTCTATTTTTGAATACAATAAATTCTAATTAGTTATAATTTTTAAATTCATATTATAGAGTCAAACACAACTCCAAGGGCAAGAGTGTAAGCGGATCATACTCTACAAGCACACACACTACAAGGAAGGTTAAAGTTGGACGACTGAAGAGGCATAAAGCAATTATGTAAGTACAAATAAATTAATATTACAATTTATTTTTCTATGTAATAGTAAGTAATTATTTTTTAGTTAACTCAAATTTCTACTTTATATTGTAGGACACGATGCAGGAGTTGTTGCAAGTGTCATTGACTGAGGGGATTTAGCCTAATGTCAATGACATTTGTAACAATGTCCTTGGTACACGATCGAGCTATATCAAGGGTCTTGGGTGTGACTCTAAGCCTGTTGGTACCTCTTCGTCCCAATCAGCATTATTGACGACGCTTCAAGAGGAGAACAAGATACTAAAGACTAAATTAGATCGCAATATTAAAGAAGTTAACAAGTTTAAAAAATTGGTTAAACAAATACTAAGTTTTGCATATATTAGTGGTAGTGACTCATTTGAAGGCTTTTAATTTGTAAATGATGTGTAAATATTTTTTAATATAAAATGCATTCCATTTTAAATTCTATTTTATTTCAATTTATTATTATTTAAAAATTATGTCACTAACATTAATTATAAAATGAATAATATTAATATTTCAAAATGTCTTAAAAATTTAATAAATTCAAAATAAATTTGTTTTTAACAAATATAATAATAATTGAATTCAAAATTAAAATTTGTCACTAAATAATATTAGGTACCAAAATAAATTCGTCACAAAAGTCTTAAAATTGTAATAAATTTAAATTCATTTGATTTTAACAATTATAATAATTATTAAATTCAAAATTAGATTTTGTCACTAAATACTATTAGCTACTAAAAAATTTCGTTACAAAGCTCATTTGCTACGTATACAGAATATCGCTAAAAATGTTTCGCTACAGCAAACATAATAGTAGCTAAAAGTATTTTGCTACCAAAACAAAATCGTCAGAAAAACCTATTAGCTACCAAAACCTAAATCGTCATAAAAAGTTTTTACCTACGCTTACGGACCGTCGCTAAAAACATTTCCCTACAACAAGAACTTAGTAGCTAAAACTACTCTGCTACTAAAATAAAATAATCACTAAAATCAATTACCTACGAATAGGCTTTAGTCGCTATAAAGTTTTATCTACGAAGCATAAACGTTGCACATAACTATGTACGATGTTTTTTTATCGTCGGTTATACTTTTTTGTGACGAATTGTTTGTGTCGAAAATACTTTTTCGCAACGACTTTAGGAAAACGTCGTGGATGTTATTTTGCTGTAATTTAACGACGATTTGGGCGACGATATGTTTTCGTAGCACGTGAGTATTTGCGACGATTTATTATTCTTTAGCGATGTTAAATTTCGTTGCTAAATGTCCTTTTTGTTGTAGTGACATTTTTAACTTTGAAATCATTTGACAATCATATTTTAAAATAATCTTAAACTATAGCCACACGAGAACATACTCAAATTTCTTATATTTAATCGTAGGGCTTCAAATTGATTTTTTTAATTATTAAGCTTCACCTGAAAATTTTGACACATCTCATTGGAACTCTGCATGGGAATTTCCTTTTTAATGTACCCATCTACTCATATGGAATTCAAAATGAATTACCAATTTTATGTTATAAATATTTATTATTAATAAAACTATCTTCATAAAATTTTAGACTTAATAATCAGTAGTTTAAATTAATTTTACTGTAATTAAAAATAAATATTATTTATATTAGTGAAAAAATTAACAACAAAAGTTTTTAATCTTTAACGAAAAGAAAATAATATTTTTATTAAAAATTGGCTGTGTCACATGCACCTTTAATAGTGTATTGGAAATTTCTTTTCTTATGAAATATTAATTAATAAATTTAAAGTGAATCTAAGTTAAAAAGTCAACTTTATTACTTATCTTATTCTTATGATAATTCAACATTACTGCATTATATCGTTTTATA
>JANZXR010000005.1:19301831-19320857 GCA_027575705.1 Erythroxylum echinodendron
TTGAATGGTGTTGAATTGGAATGGAAGATATAGGATGTGAGTTAAGTGCAAAATCTGGAATTTTATATTTGGATGTACTTTCAGGTTTTTGGCCATAATTTTGTACGTGGGTGTGCAATTGATGTGATCTTTGGCTTAAATGATAAGAGTATTAAAAAAAAATGTATACCGAGGTTCAAGTGTTAAGTGATGTGACACGCCACCCTTGCGGGGCACGGATCCGGATATCACCATCGATATCAGGTTCGGGTCCAGCGAAAATGAGGTGTTACAAACATGATAGCCCTCTTGGTTTTGATGGAAAACAAAATAACCGCATGCTTAAATTACAAATGATTAAAAAAATCATCACTAATTTAATATAAGGCTTAACAACATTTTCATCATAAACAAGGTATTTTTTTCTCCTGGTCGCATCATCTACCATTTCATCTATATCACTAACAAGTTCCCCATAGTCATCACTGTCATAATATTAAAAAAAATACCTCATCTTCATTATTTTCATTATTTGCATCATCTTCAACACTTGCATCCTCTTCGTGGTCTCCATCATTTTCATCACCTTCATCTCCTTCCTTTAACTCTTCTTCAGTTAAACCATCCTTATTAACATCCACAAACTCATCCTTTTCCCATTCCCCTTCTGGATTCCTAAACTTAACTCTGAAATCATCTCCCTAATCTCTATTATATACCTTATCTCCATCATCTACATCATCAACACATTCATCTCTCATATCCTCCATATTTGCATCATCTCTAATTAAGCTTGTTTGAGATATCATCTAAATTTTCTACATTCTCTACATTTTGATCAGTATTATCTACATTACCTCCAAACCCTACATTATTAACAGTTTGACCCTCATCTTCAACTACGTTATACTGATTAATATTTCGACATTTTCATCAGCAATTCCATTATCTACATTATCTTCAAACCATACATTATTAACTTTATGACCATTATCTTCAACTACATTATCCTAATTAAGCTTATTAGGTTCATCCTCAATTAACTCAGGAGGTAATTCAAAGGTATCTACACCATGTTCAATATATCAATAGCACCAGTAAGCATCATCTTACTAATCATATCTAACACACTAGCATCATCTTCTACAATCCTCAAACTATTAGATAGTTGAAAACTAGAACTAAGCTAAAAAATCTTGTTCACATTATTATAACCCATTAATCTTACATACATCAATGAGTTCAAAGTAGCCGAGTAAGTCATGATCAAATTCTATTTCATCCACAAAACCACCGTTATACCTAAGATTATTACCCACATTAACCAAAGATCTTGCTTAGTGAAACCTCAAAATAACCTCATCAAATGCCATTATGGCAAACCATAATGCAACACCCCTCAAAAGATAAACTAATATTAGTTAATTATTCTTCTTATGCCACATTATCAAAATTTAAAAAAATAAACACACAAAACATAGATATTACAAAACAAGTGACTGTTAACTTAAAATTTGGTTTCATCCTATTACATTATGCTAATATCATATTAAACATCAACAAAGCTAAATACTTCTGCAAATAAGTCCATGGATTTCATTAACTAAGGAAACATTTGAGAGCACAGAAAACCATAAGATACAGAATGTGGAGTTTTAGCTTGAGTTAAAATGTGAATTTGTGATGTTTAATATTCTTTGACCTTCATGCGATATTCAAAAGCCTAATTTCTTTAGCTCGCAAGACAAAACCCTAAATGATCTCAGATTAACCCCTCAAAAGCCCAATTTCTTTAGCTCGCCAGATGAAACCCAAAATGATCTCAGATTAACCCTTCAAACAACTAAAATTTCCAAATATGCAGTTAATAAACCCTAATTCTACATCCCTAAATTGAATCGATACTATAAATAAACCCTAAACTGAAGAAAAGCACGACATTTGAAACCCCATTCTTATAATTTTTCCTTTTCAGAAACCTTACTGTTTGAGAAAATAAGTTTCCAAGAAAGAGAGGTGAATATTTGAAGATTACAAGTAAATTTAGGGTTTTGAGTAAAAATTGAAATGTTTTTTTTTTTTTGAAAATCCACATGACTTTTATGTGTTCGACATAGCAAAAAAAATCTACGCCGTTTGCTTCTGTTCTTTATGCATGGTTTTGCTAATGGTATTTAATTCAAATTTCAATCTACATTAACTATATTATATTATATCATGTAAGCGGGAAACTGATTGAATCCCATTACGCGCATACGTTTTCAAGTGGAGCCAAAAAAAAAAAAAAAGACATAAACGAAATGAGAGGTTCAACGCGGCGGCGACCTGCCGAGTCGATGAACCCACAACCCACTCCGGATCACCACCATCGCCAGTTTCCCCGCGATTCCGACGCCAGCTTTTCCAGCAGTCGGCCGTCATCCATAGGCGTCGGTCGCCCCTTTGAGCTCCCCACCGACAGAGCCCACCAAGGGGCCGCAGTGCGAGCGGTGAATGCGTATCTCTCGTCCCACTCTTCTCATCTCTGTCTAAAAGCCCACCCAATCTCCTCCGCCAAAGACATCACCGAGACCCTCCACTTTGTTCTGCACCAACTGGACTACCCCTCCACAAAGCTGGAGGACGATCTCTTCCTGCTCTTGAAGTCCCTCAATTGCCCTTTCAAGGTTAACAAATCTACCCTCCGTGCCCCCAACACCCCCCACAATTGGCCCTCCTATTTGGCTGTCATCCACTGGCTGGTCCAGATCGCCATGTATAAGGAGCATTTGGTGGCTAATTCCAGATCCTTTGTGGAGAGCAACAGCATGTTTATGTATGCTTTGGATAGTTATTTGAACTACATTCGAGGCGAGGATGATGCTGTGGATGCTCTTGATAGAGAGTTCATGGAGAAGTTGGAGAGGGAGAGGGATGGTGTGTTGGAGAGCGTGAGGGATTTGGAGAGGAGTTATAGTGAGCTCGAGGGGAAGGCAGAGGCGTTGAGGTCGGGGCAGACAGAGAGAGAGAGGTTAGAGAAGGAAAGGAGTGTGTTGGAGGAAGATGTGAAGAAGTTTAACGCAATGATTGGGGAGTTCAATCAGAGGATTGAGGCGATGGAGAAGGTTTTGCAGGAGAAAGGGAAGGAGTTGGAGGCCAACGTGGAGGAGAAGAAGAGGATAGATATGGAGAATGAGGAGTTAAAGAAGAGGGTGGAGGAGCAGAGCCTAAATGCCAGGGATGCAGAGAGGATGAAGAGGGAGTTGCAGGCTGTGGAGAGAGACATATCGGAGGCTGAGGCTGCCAGGAATTTGTGGGAGGAGAAGATTTGGGATCTTCATTCTGCTATTGGACATAAGTTTAAGGAGCTTGAATCACTTGCCATGGAATGCAACCATGCTGCTAGAAGGTTTCTCTCTTTCTTTTTGTTTTTGTTTTTTTTTCCTGTTATCATCATGCCTCACATGATTTCCTTCCTTCTTCTTTCCCCTTTCAAGATTAAAGCTTGGTGATGGCTTCCACTACAATTTGAATGCCAAGGGTTCTACACCTGCTCAAGTTATGGGAATCGACTACAAGTCCACGCTTAAGCCTGGACTTCAATCCTTTACTGAAGACATAAAGCGGACCTCTATGGCTAAGTTGGAAGAGTTGATTTTGCTTCAACAGCAGTCTTCTGAATTGAATGCTAAAGTTGAGTCCAAAAAGAATCAAACTGCTTCAATTCAATCTTATGTGGAGGAGGTATGTATAGTAATCTTCTTACTCAAGTTATATTACCAATTAGAATGTTATACAACTACTTGTTACGCTTAATGTAAGACCTTGCTGAGGGACTCTTCTTTTTGCAATCTCATAGCGAACAATGGATAAGGGTGGGGGTTTGATATAGAAATTATTTTCCTTTGTCCTAGTGTGAACAATAGATGTATCAAGACCAAAGTCTCTTTGATTAGTTTTTGAAGCATTCAGGCCTCCAGTGTTTCAGAGCAAACGTTGTTCTGTGATATTCTGCTATCTTTTTCTAGCATGGTAACAAAGGCTTTTGGAATCACAATGTTGATATTTATGGACCAAAGCTATTACCGAATAACTAGAATAGTTCCTACAGAGTATTTATGTGCATCACTTACGTTTTTCAGTATGATAACATTTACGTATCCCGAATACAGTGATGTACCCTTTGTCACATAGGATGTCTAGGAAGACAATAACTTATTCATCTGGCTTCAAAATGCTTTTTTTTTTTTTTTTGCATCGAGTATTAGCTGTTTTATGTATACGTTGCCTTGGTAATTCTTCAATATTTTTCCCAGGTGTTCAATTTTTTGTTTCCATTCTCTTCACCTAGATCTCTTGTTTATATTGTTTGATCAGTATACATAGATATGTTAGATTTTCTTATTCCATTTTTTGCATTTGGCCATAGGTTTAAGAGAAATATTTTGGTCAAAATATGATGGATCTGAGTATGATGTGATCATGTTTACTATGTACACAACTCCCATCTTCGTTCCCCAACCCCTCTTTCTTTCTCTCTCTCTCCCCCCCTCTCATCCATTTTGCTAAGCAGCAGCATCGTTCATGCTTTTCTGCTCATTAGTTGTGTGGTGACTAGTCTTGGATCATTTGTATGTGTTATGCAACATAGTCTGTCTATGTGCCCCATTTTGACTTTCATATCATTGTAGCTGTGCTCTAGAATCATTATTCATCTAATAATGAGAGACATTTATCCTTAGGTGGAAGATCAATTGAATTCATTGAGGAAAGAAACAGAGGAGTATACCCATAGGTGTGCTGCAGAAGCGAAGAATATTGTGGAGGATGTTCAGATGCAGGCGCACCAGTTGGATATATTAGAAAAAGAAGCAGCAGAAGTGATGAAGGTATGGGCTTTATGGCTTAACTTGTTCGAGTAGCTAAATGGAAGGTACTGGTGTTGCTTAGGATCATTCGTCAAATATGCAGAATATACTTTTTTCTGTGGTTCTTTTCCTTCCTAATGAAATCACTAATTTAGATTCTGAACTCTTCAAGTATCCAATATTCAAAACAAACATGAACGTGGAATGGGGTGGTATTTTTCTTAACTTGTTTCTTATGTATCCGTGAAGGATTCTGAACTAAAGTTGCAAGAGGCAATCAAACAAAGTGAAGAAGAAATTCAGATGCAAGCTCAAGAACTCTTCTTATTGGTTGATTCGGTTTCAAAGTACAAAGAGCATGTTGAGTCCAAAATTGTGGAGATAAAGAATCAGCTCTCAGAAACGGTTGTTGCTGTATCAGATGCTTACAAAAGTTCCCTGAGAGCACAATTTGGTATCAGCCTTGATGGCAGCCACTAATTCAAATCTCATGTATATGAAAAATATTTCCCTTCTTTGCACAAAAGTTCACGTCTTGTGACTAGATTCAACTATTGAACGAGTGATCTTAGAACAAGATGCATTGTGCCGTATATCATTCAACAGGGGATAATGGTGTTGGTTCCCAGGTAGGCTTTTGTTGCAAGACGATGGGGGTGAGCAAATCACCAGATCCTACTCAAATTAGTCGACAAAATCTGAAATTAAAAAAAAAAAACCTTTTTGAATAAGACAAATATTTGATTTTTTAAAAGATTAAATATATTTTAGAACTAAATTAATATTATTAGTTAATTGAATTTTGTTTGGCTTAAGCTTTTAAAATGACCTTGATTTGATTTTAAAATGTTTTAAATTTATAGACGATAGAGGTGACAATAAGCTGACTTACTTGGGCTTGAGTTTGATAAGATAATTACAATATTAAATAATTACAAAAGCAATTCAATCCCCTCCCTGTTTTAGTTGTCGTGACGTGACCAATAGGTCATTATTTTTTTAATCTTTCTAATGTCCCCTAGTTAATTTAATTCAAATGTTTTCTTACTTGCTGCTTCAGAAGTGTTTCTCTGTAATAGATTTAATAAAGAGAAATTTAAAGGCCTATTTGGTTAAGGTTGTGACATTTGATTTTTGTTTTTAAACTTCTATCTTCAATACATTAAAAATTACTTTGTAAAAATATTATCAGAAGTTTATATTTTGAACATTTTTATTTTTCAAAATATTTAATTATAATATAAAGATTCTTTCAAGTAAGGAAACCATGTAATATGGTAAAATAAATGTAACAGTTATTTTTATTACCAAATTAAAAACGCTATTACAATATAATATGTCGTATGAATCAATATTTAAATATTAATTAAATAATCTTTAATAAAAAAATTACAAGCATCAATATTTGAATGAGGTAAAACAATAACAATCAGTCAATGAAAAACTATCAATTTGCTATAAACAATATGTTTATACTGGTCGCGTCCTTTTCTTTGATGAAATCGTCTTGCAGCTGCAATGTGGTGGCCATGTATATAAAAAATAATATTAAAAAATTAGGTTTTTCGTTATTTTTGTTATTGGCATCAACCATCTCCAATATGCAACTCAATCGAACAAGCATTTTGTGTTTCTCTTGTAAAGTTTTATGATTTTTCTTTCCATTGTTGTTGTCATCTCTAATTTGTATTACAATAAAGCAAGCAATTTCACTTGTTATTGTCCTACCAACAATTATTACTTATCCCGCATACAATTTTTTTTTTGATCAATTTTTATGTCGCAATCAACTATTACAAGTATTAATCCAATATTGTTGATAAAATTACAGGTTTATGAATTACATAACTGATATAATATTACAAATAACAATATTATATCTATATTAGTTGTAATTATTTTACCATTTAAAGTTTTGAGTTTTCCATATACATCTATGCATAAGTGAGAGTGCTATCGTAACATAAGAAAGGCATAGTTCTAGAGAATTTTGTAGTATTTTATTAATAATTAGTATTTGAAATTTTACTAATAAACTTGAATTCCAACTTGATTGCTATTTGTTTAGAGTGAAAGTTGTAGTAAAAAGAAGAACAAGGAAGAAGTCTACTACTTTTGTGTAAGAGCAAAAGTTCTATTGTGCATGTTTAAGAGTTGATATTCCAGCGTGACACCCATTCAACTGGTATGTGAAATCGTTTTTTAGAATATGATGCTATCTATTATATAATCTGGTGGGTATCATATGTGTAATGTAGTGATATTTTTTAAATAATGTTGTGGTATTATTTATATAATGAAGGAGTTTATTTGAGACGACTGATGAAATTAAAAACTAGAAGAGCTCTTTAAATATGATGATTTAATGCAAACGAGCAAAGAATATTGAGATGGAGGTGGCATTGGAAATGATAATGACGTTTTAAAGTTTTAAAATGATATTTGATTTGCAGCAAAAGTATGCAAAATCTCATGGATTTGGAGAGAAAAGAAAGATGAAAATAGAGAGTTTTAAGAATAAAATATTTGTTTATCATTGCACTAATTGCAAAAATCATGATGGTTAAATAAAATGAAACTTAGATCAAACAAAAGAATTGAGTGCAATGCTCAACTTTTTGCACTGCCTCTCAATCAATATGATGCTTCATCGGGTGTTACTCATCACAATCAACTATCCACATCTTATACTAGTTAAGTAATTATTCCATTTAATTCTTGGAAAATATTATTTTCAAATATTACCATAAATTCATATTTTCAAATATTACCATAAATTAATTGTTTAAGTGAATGTTGTTTTGGTTTAATTTTTTCAAATGAGATTTATTTTATTTGGAAATGTTTTAAATTTATAAATGATAGAGGTAGCAATGGGCCGAGTTAAGATTGAGTCTAACCAAGCTTGAATTTGATTGGAAATTATATAGTAGGGCTTTATGCCTAAAGCTTTTAGCCTGAGCTTTAGTTTGAGTTTAGTTTGAAGTCTGCATTTTTTTAAAAAAAATTCAAGCTCAATTTGAAATTTAATAAACTTAAAACAGGTCGAATTGGGTCGAACAAACTTTGTTAACCCTAATAGATGAAGTTTTTTAGAGAAAAAGTTTGATATGCTTAGATTGACCTTTGTTAATTTAAAATTTGAACAACATGAATTTGATTTGATGTATTGGATATAAATTTGAGTTAGACAAGTTAGACTAAAATTGTCAAACGTATTATTCTCCTTCCTTAGTTTTCTTGAACACATTCAAGGTGCTTTCTCATTTTTTCATGAAGATGAACAATATGATGCTTATCATTTCATTACTTAGGGAATGGCAGAACATTTTCTCGTTACTGTGAATACTAAGTTAAGAAAGAATTTTATAAATACACTAAAAATGATATCCATTATAAATGAGGAATCAAGATGAGAACAGTTATTTTTAACATGGAGGCAACATTTAAAAAGAGATTTCGAACCTATGCTAGAAAAAGTAAAATTTCTTTTTTAATGATGGCTTTAGCCAAAAAGACACCATTGCCTGGTGAAAATTTTGTAAAAATAAAGATAAGAATATTTGAAAGAGGCACGAATAGACATAGTCCTGAAGCATAAAAAAGGTTTTTCCATCTCTAAAAACATATAGAAAATATCTATCCTTCTTATACAGGTGGCTGAAAGACATTTAAAGGAAAAGATAAAGCTGAAACATCTAGCCTTTGTATGTATGATGACACTTTTGAAATAGAAAGATAAAAAAGATAACATGGAAATCTCTCTAACCACTCAGATAAATGGGAATCCACTATTAATAAAGATAGAATCTACTTTATGAAAAAGTTGATATGATGTAATATTTGTTAAATTTAAAATCTGAACTTCAATCCACCAGTATAAATAAGACCACTAGGGTGTTGTAACAAGGGCATATAACATTCTTTATGTATCTTATCTTTGTAATATCTTCTACTATGAAATAAAAATTTCTCCTTTTTGCAGGTACATTTCACAATTTCCATCTAGAAACCTTATTCTTTTTTTAAAATCTTTAGTATATGCCTTAAGTTAGGAAACAAATCCAGGTTGTGCTAGACTTTGCTGAAGGAGCCTCAAGGGCTGTTACCTTACTCTGAGTTGAAATGCTCATTAAAAGACTTGACGAAAACCTGATAAAACTACAGTAAAAAATTAATGATACAAGTATAGAAATATAGTGGACCCTCTAATTTAAAAATTTGAAACTATTATGTATATATTTATATCATGACTTCTTATTTTCTGAAAAATTCATATATGGATTATCAGGAATAGATTTAGATTCTATAGATTCTATAAATAAGATAATTACATATTTTTTGAAAAAAGTTATTAATATTATCACAAATATTGATAAATATAGGATGAATATTTAATTCAAATCTCTTTAATTTTTGAGTAACTTAGATATGATAAAATCTTTTATTTCTTCTCATGATTGTATTTGATCGGGTTTTCTTTATACCCTATACTACATTGGACTATGTGAAGTTTAAATGGGATTGATGTGGAACAAGCATAGGAATTTTTAATTTTATTAACAATGATCCAATGACCATAAGGAGTTTTGAAATGTATTTGTTGTTTAATAATATCAAATATTTTTTTGTGAAATAATTAGAGAAAATTATTTTATAAAAGAATATCAGTTTCAATATTGTAAAAGTAAACGGTGTACATTTTATTAAAAATTATCATACTAATATATGGGGTTGATTAATGCCTTTTGATAAATGTATCTTATATATCTAATCCTATTATATATTTTTAAAAATTTCATGATATTGAAAAGGAAATTAACATGTCTTGTATAAACAAGAACCGACTTCACTATCTTTGTAGGCAACAAAGTATTCTGCTCTATAATCTTTACAACTGATTGGAATAAAAATACTAGTGGGATTAGTCATTATCTTAGAATATATATTATATTGTTATTATAGGATATTTGTATTCAATATTGAGTTATCTTATAAGGTTGGACTTGCTCGAGGAAACTCGTTCCTAGCATTATCTCTAAATTGAACCTTTTATATATTGATAAGGTTCATTTAGTGGAAAACTTATCAAATTATTTGTTGTATTATAATTAATGTAACTTCCACTAGTTCCAGTATTGACTAAGATATTACAGGAAACATAATTTGCAACATTAAAATATTCTCCTCTAATTTTATAATTAGAACTTTGCTTTCATAGGCTCTTATTAAAGTATTAGCATATCATTGACTACTCGTAACACCAATTTTTGAATAATATAATCTAGGCAATAATTTACTGCGAGAAGTTAGTAAGTGTTTTTATTGTAAATCTAATGAAAATCTTCTTCTATATTTTCCATATAAGTATAATATATTCATTCAACTTCAGAAAATAATCTTGGAAAGTCAATAATATCTTT
This sequence comes from Erythroxylum echinodendron, assembly GCA_027575705.1. NCBI lineage: Eukaryota > Viridiplantae > Streptophyta > Magnoliopsida > Malpighiales > Erythroxylaceae > Erythroxylum > Erythroxylum echinodendron. Next base: position 19,312,081 of record JANZXR010000005.1, read on the forward strand.
TCCTACAAAACATTTTGAATAATGAGTATTAGATAAGTGATAGCCTGTCGCTAACTACCAAATAATAAATTCCTAACTACTAAATTATGCAGTAAATGACGAGCTAGGTTGAACCATAGAGAGATGGGATGTAAATGCTATTTCAAATATTGCAAACAAAAGAAAACAAAACACCCTGAAATGATGAAACGAGACAACTAAGATGCAAAGAATGTAAACAAAAGACAAACATAAAACATATTTATAAAATACTAGTAATAATGGTAAAGAAGTGGGTTGGAGATATCTTCAGGATTCCGGCATGTTCATTGATCCTTGAATCTAAATAAAAGGTACTCTCATCATAGTGTTAACCTATGGACTCAATTAAGCTCTCGAACTCTTAATTTCTCTAAAATAGGCAAAACTAATAAGCTCTAGAAATGCCCCAATCTGACTATAACCTAGAATAGGCTCTTTAAGTTCAATAACAAAGATGTATTAGGTACTAAGAAACAACTAACTTATGTCACCTACTTATAAGTTCAGAAGGTGTAACCTAAAGGTATGGGATCCTAGATTAGTTGATTAAGTAACTTGACGAATTTAACTAACCTATTTCTACTTACAGGAATCACTATGGACTATTATATATCATACGCTCATCCCTAGCCTTCGGATTAGAAAGTTACCTAAAGGGTGATCGAGCTTATAAGCAATTGCTAATTCACGACATTTATCCTAAATCCTAACCAACCTAGACCTACAAGCACCAATTTAAGACAAATTTAACTCCATTCTCACAATTTCCATCCCAAATATCTCCAAACCCCTAAGTAGTCTAGCGACACATGTTCATATTAAGCACAATTGATATTAATAAACAAAACCCATACTCAATTAAATAAAACCAAGGCTGGAAATTATAAACGAAGTGATAAAAACTAAAATTTAACACTAAATTAATATAAATCAAAGCTCTTTATGCCAACAAATGACTAATCATATCCCAAATTACAAATTCTAAACTAATTGCATCAAAATGAAAATTCCAGCATACAAAACTTGCGCAAAAGTCCAAATTAATTGATCATAATCTAAGAACATACATAAATCCTAACTATTAAGCACAAATTAATCAAGAGCATCACAAATAAGCATAAAACTATAACATAAACCATTAAACATTCAAATACCTAATAATTTCAGATTTGAAAAATCACATAAATAAACATAAATAATCAAGATTAAAGCTGAAAAATTGAAGGAATAAACATCCATTGATCTAATATAAAGGTTCCTTACAAAATTCATGAATTTTAACTAAAAAATCCATTAAACATTCATTTTCAATGTCCTAGAACATGTAAAAACATGATTAACACTAAGAAAACTTTAAACCAATGGAATAAATATTAAAAGGTTCGGACATATGAAAATAAAGCAATGAAACCCAAAGAAAATAGCTACTTATGGAGAGTAACGAATGAACAATCGAATATAGCTATAAACCAATGCAAAAGCTAAGGCAAAATGGAGTGAAGAAAACATTTTAGCTGTCTCTATGGTGGAGAGTCTCTTTTGGAAAGCTAGCTTTAAGTCACCACCTTGCCATAAAGCGTTGAAGCCGTAACCATCATTTTTCTGCTCTTCTCCACGCTACCATTACTGCTCTCTCCTCTTTTTTTCTTTTTCCGCCTTGCTACTGTTCTATATATCCCATTTATTTGTTGGTCCACCTCTACCATTCATGCTACTCGTTACTATGTGTTTTAGTTAAAACACATCTGCACTGCATATTGAACGTTTGCGTTTCACCTTCTTCCTTATCCTCTTGTACCGTGTTTTGGTTCATGCCTCAAACAGCTATTTTGTCATTTCTATTCAACGTGTGTGAGTGCTTGAAACACACACACATTGCTTGCATGTTGGCCCAACTTTTTTGTCTTCTTCTGCTGATGTTTTGTTCTTACTGTACTACTGTTTTATGCTCCTTGTCTCCCAGCTGGTGCGTTGAGGTTGTGGTCTTTTTCTTCTACCCTAGCCTATGTTATTGTTCTATGATTTTATTAATTAGTTTCTAGTCCACCTATAGTGTTCACACACTTATCCACACCTGCTGCTATGCATTACTGTTCTTTCTAATTTTATGATTTATTTCTTGGTCCAAGTATACTGTTCATGCCCTTTAAAAATGTCCCTCCTTTTAGTATGAACGACTGTGATTGCGTTAAACACAAACCATTGCATACGTTGTCTGGCTTTGTATTCACTCTCCCCACACTGCTGCTGATGCTCTCTCTTCTATTCTGTCTTAATTTTATGATTTAATTATTGGTCCAATTTACTAGTTATGCCCCCTTAATAACTCCATGCTTCTGTTGCGTCAGTGTTTCTCTCCTTTGGACTGTGCGTTTGGTGCCTTAGCTTAGACTGCTACTGATAGCCTATCGCTAACTACCAAATAATAAATTCTCAACTACCAAACTTCGCAGTAAATGATGAGATAGGGTCGAACCATATAGAGCTAGGATGCAAATGCTATTTTCAAATTTTGTAGCCAAAAATACAAAACACCCTGAATGATAAAGATGAGACAACTAATATGCAATAAATGTAATCAAAAAGACAAACACAAAGCAAATTTAGAAAAGTCTAATAACAATGGTAAAGAAGTGGGCTAGAGATATCTTTGGGATTACGGGATGTTCGGTGATCCTTAAATCTAAATAAAAGGTACTCTCATTATGGTGTTAGCTTATGGACTCGATTAACCTCTCGAACCCTTAATTTCTATAAAATAGGCAAAACTAATAAAATCTAAAATGCCCCCGATCTATAAAATTTCATTTTGTGTGAATGGTGTTTCTAGGTGAATGTAAATTTTATTTTAGCTAAAAGGTGAATTGGGGACCTAACCTTAAATGATTTGACAATACTTGATACAAGTATTAAAGTCAAATGATAGTAAAAAAATATTGGAGTTGACTACTATAGAAATAAATTCAATCATATGGATTTATGGTAGATCAAGATTGATCTTGTTTTAAATTATCATGGAGTAAATTGGAAGCCCTTTCGGGCTGAAACATAGGGACATAAACTAAGTAAACCAAGTGTGAGAGAATCAACTATAGTTAAGGATACTTAATGCAAATTGATCCAACTTATATGTTGATATGTTTAGGTGTAACATGTTATTAAATGGACATGAAATTTCTATCAAAATTGGACAGATTTTTATTAAGCCATTTAATTATTTTGGACAAGAAATAATACATGTACGTTTGAATGAACCTTAAGTGGCAGCTATCACATAGATGAAGAAGTTCTCATTATTTTGGATCAAGAATGCATGAAAATCTTATGTTGTCATATTTATGAAGGAGTAGTCATGAGGGACATAAAATTCATTACATGAGAGACCAATTCATGGTATGGACATGTGTCATTTTGGTGAGACAAAATCAGAACAATTTGTTTTATTTAGCGGACAATAATTACCAAGGATGATACAAGAAGTTAATGGCTTAATTAAACAAAGATGATAAGAATTAAAATAATGGACAACTGTTGGAAGCTAAGCTTGCAGCGTATTGGACAACTTCCAACAATATGTAGCTTATACAAGATGATGGAGGAGCTACTCCACCTTCATTCCATTGAAACTTCACTTATCCTTTGGACCAGAATTGATGATATTAATTGCAATCGCTCCCTTCACGCATAGATCTTCCAAGTTATTGCCTTTATGAAATAAATTCAACATATTGTTTAAGCCTCAAACTGTGGACAACACCTTCACCAACGTCAACTACATGCAGGGAAAAGAGGGACAACACGTTACCACCTAATTATAATATGCTAAATCACTCTTATCCATCCTATTTAGCTAGTCACGTGAATGCTTACGTTGGAAACATGAATTCCTTTGTGAATTGCTTGAATGTTTGAGCTGATTGTATAGTTAAATGAAGAGAAAAACAAGATGGTAAATGGAGAGGAAAACAACATGTATATCCATGTCTTATGTATGTTATTCAATGGGTATTAATTGGCAGCATGTAGATGCTATATATGGCTTAATGGCTGTTCAATGGCAGCATGTATGTTGCATATAGTTCAATGGTTCAATGTAAGGAAAACAAAATGTATATACTATATATGTTATTTAAATGGAAAGAAGACAACATGTATAAATCATGGACGTTGTTCAATGGTTGTTTAATGGTTGAACGAAAAGAAAACAAAATTTTAGTCTTACTAAATGTTAAGATTTTGGCTAAGCCTTTTGTCATAAAATTTGCAAAACAAGGTGGTAAGTTATGGATGTACTTGGCAGGTTTTAGGAACCTTTTAAGGGTCTCCCTCATAGCTAAGTAAGACAATAAAGTTTTCTCATCACCGTAGACTTAGGATTAATAAAGAAAAAGCACCGAACACGTGAGGGTGGTTAACGATAAATGACAAATAGTGAGTGTGTATTTAAATTGATTTGTTCAGTTGGTTTTTACCTTATTATGAAAAGTATGTTTATGAATAATTCCATTCTGTGAATTTAAAAGTTAATCTTCATAAGGTATACATATGCTTTGATTTAGCATTGGATTGAGTTTTGAATGGACTTAGAAACTAATGAGATGTACATATGTTTTGAATTGGCATTGAATTGAAATTTTCATATGCTTTAAATTGGCATAGAAATGGATTTTGAATATGTTTTTAATGGGTATTGAAATGAGGCATGCTCATGTATTAATTGTGATTTAACCTATGATACATCATTAGGTCTTTATAGATATGATTACATGGATCAGAGTACGTCTTAACATGTATGGTGGTGTTTGAAGGGCCATCTGTCACTAACATAGGTGGTGTTGTGTCTGTCAGTATGTCCTATGAGTCGCCTTCTGCACTTGTGGAGTATATATTATGCTAGCACTGTTACAGGTAAGCGATGCAAAACTAGTTCTGTAACCACTGATTTATATGTAATGATAGCATAGTTATAGGTAAGCGATACATAACCAGCTTCATAACAATTGGTATATAGAGGTTAACCAAGCACGAGTAAGTGATGCATAACCAACTCCATGGCCTTACACTCATGACAAAGAAAATTAGTGATAGGCTTTGTTTTAAAAAGAAAGTTCATGAAGGAATTGATTGCTATCGCTGTTTACTTTACAAGACAAGCAGAACTTGATCTCACAAAAATATATATGTTTCGTTTTACAGATGCACTGATCTTATGAAAAGAAAAGAATGTGTTTTGTAAGAACATTGGTTATTACTTGAAAAGAAAAGAAATTCTTTTCTTTTATGGAGGTTAATATTTGTATAAACGGTTTTATTGGAAAACGATAACACTCACTGAGCTCGTTTAACTCACCCTTTATTTTCTATTTTTAAATAAAACATCCTAAGTGCACGCTGAAGGACTTCAGTAGCAAGGACTCCACCTTGCAGGTAGTCAACTTCATCACGTGCTGCTATGTAGGCATCTTATTTTTCCTTGTACATATTTCTGATAACTATTGCATATCCTTGAACATGTTTTGGAATGTACATTTGTGTAAAGAATGGTTGTGTATAAAAGTTTTTAAGTGGAATGCATGATTTTGTTTTAGCTTTTCAAAGTTTATTGATGTAACTATTTGAGACTGCACGTGAGTGGATTTGAGTCCTCAATTTAGAATTGAGAAATCGGTCCTTAACAAGGGCAATATGTTTAGCTTCTCGGGAACTTTCTAGTCAACTCAGATATTGATTAGAGAGCCACCATGGATTATTAGGCAGGTTGCCTAGTCATTACAAGATAGGGCCTGTTAAAAAGGATCTAAAAAAGAATCAATAACTGGTGTAATAGATGTCTCTCTTTATAGAAATAGTGTAAATCGTTCACTTGGTCCTCGATAGGTTACATGTTTATTGGTCATATATGTTAGTCTTTCCTAAAAATTTAATTAAAACATTAGAAAAGATGTTGAGATATTACTTACAATCTGAAGAACTCTCTAAGAGATTAATTGCAAAAGTTAAGTGGTAAGATATTTTCTTGCCTAAGGATGAGGGGCGTTAGGTATCAATTTATCAAAACCACCAATAAAGTTTTTATGATTAAGAGGATTTAGATAAATATAGGTTAAAATGGGTCCACACACAATATTTGAAGAAGCATAACTTCTTTAGTTTCAGTCCTAAATCCAACAGACAATGCTCTATATTCTAAAAATCAAGAAGCAAGAGAAATTGGAATTAAAAAACAAACTTGGTTATGACAAACCAACCAAGGTACAAAAATTGGAGTTTATGTAAAAGTAACGAGCTCTTAAACTTGAGAATATAATTCAATGAAATGTTACTATTAAAGAGGCATTAAAAGATAGGAATTATAGAGCACATTTTCAATCACACTCTCATATGGTTAAAGCACTCATGTCGAATCTTCACAAACAACTCCTATAAGCATCTAGTTAGAAATTGAGCCCAAAAAATCAAATAGTATAAAATTATATGGTTCAAACAAGCTCTTCTAAAGGCTTCATTCATCTTATGGATTTTTACCAAGACGAGGCTAGCTACCATGGATAGGCTAAGGGGGTTCTTTAACCTATATAACTATTGCAAACTTATAAATAAAATAAATCAATTATTCACTTGTCTTTATAGTGCCAATTATCTTAAACCATTAAGTAAAAGGTTTAACAATTATGCAACATATCTCTGCCATAATTGGATTGGTTAGAAGTTATTGATTGGATTATTTAAACAAGAAGAATACGCAAAGGTGATCTCTTAATTTATAATTTACTTTTAAGAATATAATAGATGCCATATAGAGAGAAAGAAATTAGAGTTTTTTTTAAGGAAAAGAGCTCCAAAGTAACTATATCATTTAGGAATTGTTAGGATTTATGAGAGAGTAGCTCATTAGTCATTATTCATAATATTCACCTCCTTTGCAGCAGGAGCTTGTCTGCAAATTGGGGTATATGACATATAGGGAATTGGTACAAATCAACATTGTTTGTGACTTTTGTAGACGACTGTACTTGAAAGACTTAATTGAAACATAAAGATGAAGTTTTTAGTGTGTTTCAAGCATTTCATGCTATGATCTAGACTCATTTTTAGCAAAAATATAGATTCTTCAATCTAAAAATGTTAGCAAATATGACAATCCTGAGTTTCAAGCCTAATTCCAAAAGAATGATCTTTTTGATGAAACAACATATGCTCAAACGTAAAAAAATGACAATTAACTGTCAAAAACTAAAAATTAATTGGATAAAAATTAATGGTTGAAAAGATTTAAACAAAAAAATTAAGACACAAATTTGAATAGATGGAATGAAAATTAGTAAATATATTAAACTAACAATTAATTGTACACAAAAATTTTTAATTAAAATTTTTTAAATTTTGTAAATGTAAATCACAAATATAAGAAAACATATTAGACAAATTAAGTGTTACAATTTTGTTTCCAAGTTAAAAAAGAGAGGAAAGAAAGAAATTAAGATTGTATTTTTGATTGTCAGTGTTATGTTTTTATTGGGTCAGTTTGATTTTCATTACATGTGTTTTAATCGTCGTAGTTTTGTGCATTAACAATTTACATTTTATTAGCTTTAATTGTGTTATAAATTTGTTAGCCTCTAATTTTATTTTTTAAATCATATGTGTTAATAAATAAATAACAATGAGTTCTAAGTGTTAGATTTTGGGATTTAATTGCCATTTGGGTAAAGACTGAAATGTAAGAAAAATGAGAAGTCAAGGGTTGTTTGGAGAAAAAAATAGAAAAATACAAGTATAAAACGTCATATGCAAAAACATCAAAGGACATTAGATTTGAGGAATAGAGCTAGGTTAAAATGCTGAGCCAAACGTATAGTATCAGGTGAAGAGTGTAAGGGTTTTTTAATCAAACATGTGGGCTTATATGTGTATAATTGTGTATAAAGGCTATCATATAAAGTTTAGCCCAATTAATTAAAGTGGTCAAATATGGTTATCGTATTTTGAGCTTTATGTATCTATTTTAAGTGTGGGCTTTATATGTGTAGAGACCGAGTTTATAATTTCTAGTTTTATGATGGGACAAATTAGAAATTAGATTAGGGTTTACCCTAATAAAAGTAGTTATGGTCCCCAAATTGAACATACGCAAAAAAATTTTTTGACATCCCACCATGAGAGAGAAAACAGAGAGTTAGGGAAAACTCCGAAGAAAAGGCTACGTTCTAATTTGGAAGACAAACCGAAAGACTCTAGTGCAGATTTCACAATGGATGCAAATATGTTTCCTCTTTTATTTGATTCTTGATGATTTAATATGAACGGATCTTGTGTTTAAAAGGATTAAAGACCAATAAGTGGTGCCAGAGCTTTGTTCATAATTAGTTCATCAAGAATGGCTGTTTTTAATTATTTGTCTTCTATGTTTTCGATGGCTTCGGTGAATGTATAAGGGCGAAGATTTTGTAATTTGGTAAATTTCTATTGATGATGTCGATGGATTAGGCATCTGTTTTGGTTCTCCTGTTTGATGAAGAAATGAAACCTAAGAAACATATGTAAGGTTGTTTTTTGGTTATTTTCAAAAGGTTTTAATCTTTATCCAACGTCTGTCTTCTGTTTCTTCATAAAAGCCATGACTTTTTTTGTAACACCCTCTCACCCTAGGGTACGCACCGGTACGCCCGTGTGTCATTCCGGTACATATCCTATGGTAAGGGAGCGCTACGTGCGATCACTACAGTACTCCACATGGCATCATACGAATTTGAATA
>JANZXR010000005.1:19320957-19341884 GCA_027575705.1 Erythroxylum echinodendron
CATGTACAACATTTTCATGTGCAAAATTCACTATTTCTTATTCATGTGCATATATGAATGCATGAATATGTCAAAAATACTTTAAATAATTCTAACCCGATTCAAAATAACCAAAATGCCCTTTCAAATGGTGAGGGGATGTTACATTTTTACTTTTTTACTTTAATAAAGCCTTAACCTTTGGATAAAGAGAAGAATCACCTTTATTTAGTTTTTGTTCTTTAACCATAAGATAAATACCAAAAACAATCTTAAAGCTCTAGCATCTTAGAAAGTTTTAAATTCATACTTGTTAGTATGTATGTTACGGATTAATATTATGAGGGATGAGTTCTGTGGTTCAAAATTTATAATTTTTGGTTTGATTTGTGAAATTTTGACCCAATTCTCGATTTGAGCTGACAAGATTATTAGTGTCATAAAATCCAGAAATTGGAGCTATGACGCTTTCATTCAGCTTATACAAAATTTGGGTATTTTAATTTCATATTTTGGTAATTTAAAGAAATATATAACATTTGAAATTAAATTAATTGAAGCAAAATGTTTCCAAAGCAACCTCTCTTATGAAAATTAATTTAACTTAGAATGTTAAAAAGTTTTTTATGTATGTTATTCATGCGAATATTGATTGCCCCAAAGGAAAGTTAATATTTGGCCCGAATTGCATATACACTTGTGGTGGTAAATGTGTGGCAGTTATTCAGTATAATATGTGAACATTAAATCAGTCCAAAGAAAGGTTTATTTTTTGACATACCTTATTGCCAGTGTTTGATCGTTATACCAAGGTACCACTTATAAGTTAGTATTTTTATCTAAAGACTAAATAGTAATGTTGTGCTAGGTATCTTGTGATAGGGTCATATCATTGTTTATATATAATTAATTTGGAATACTATAGTGTTGTTATGTGAGTAATTAAATTCTGTTTATTTTGTTCTCTGTTCAGTTCATGGTTCTGCTGCAAATATCTCTGCTAGTGTTAATTCAATTCCCATGCTTAATGGCACCAATTTTAAGTTATAGAAGGAGAACGGTTTGATTGCTCTCGGAGTTATAGACTTGGTCTTACTTTACGAGTCGATCAACCTGATCCACTTACTAGTAAGAGTAACTCTGATCAAAAGAGGGAGATGGAAAAGTGGGAAAGGTCGAATCGTATAAGCTTGATGATCATGAAATGTGCCATTTTAGAAGCTTTTTGGGGCACTATGTCTGATCAGATTACTACAGCTAAGGGTTTCCTTGAGGATCTTGAGAAAATATTTGACAAAAATGAAAAAATTGAAACAAGTACACTTTTGGCAAAGCTTATCTCAATAAGGTATGTAGGAAAAGGAAACATAAAAAAGTATATTATGGAAATGTCTCGTATTGCTTCAAAATTGAAAGCATCTAAGTTGGAATTATCCGAAGACTTATTAGTGAATCTGGTTTTGATATCTCTTCTGATACAGTACAGTCAATTCAAGGTAAGCTATAACTGTAAAAAAGAGACATGGTCTTTTAATGAGCTTATCTCACTTTGTTTCCAAGAAGAGGAAAGGATGAAGTATGATAAGGAAGAAACTGCTCACTTAGCCATAACATCTAAGGACAAAAGGAACAAAAGAAAGAAAACTAAGGAAGCTGCGGTTTCGGAAACACAAAAGAAATAGAAAAAGGATGAAAATCCAAAAGGTTATTTTTCCTATGAAGCTGAAGGTCATGTAAAGAAGCAGTGTGCCAATTATCACGCATGGCGTGCAAAGAAAGATATGCTTCTTATTTTGGTTTGTTATGAGGTTAATTTGACTTCGGTACCTAGACACACATGGTGGTTAGATTCTGGTGCAACAAGTGATAGTGATGGTGATGGTGAAAGATACATCTATATAGTTGATGGTGAAAGATACATCTATATAGGTGACGGTAAGTTAGTAGAAGTGGAAGCAATAGGGAGTCTTAGATTATTATTAAGAACTAGATTTTATTTAGATTTAGTTGAGACTTTCATTGTTCCATCTTTTAGGCAATGCTTGATTTCTATTTCCACTTTGGACAAATCTGGTTATTGTTGTTCATTTGGAAATGGAATATTTATTCTCTTTCAAAATTTAAATTTGGGATGTGTGGGTTCTTTATCAGGTTATAATAATCTATGTATACTTGATACTAATGCTTCATTTAATAAAGCCTTGTATGTGGGTACATGAAGTTTAAACCGTAAATTAACCGGAGAGAATTCTGCCTTGTTGTGGTACAAGGGATTAGGTCATATCTCCGGAAAGAGAATTGAGAGACTTGTGTCTAAAGGAATTCTCGATCCCCATAATTTTATAGATTTTGCTACTTGTGTTAATTGCATTAAAGGAAAACAAACAAATGTTAGGAGATTGGGTGCCAATAGGGCTTCAGACGTCTTAGAACTTATCCATACAGATATTTATGGGCCATTCAGTACAACGTCTTAGAATGGTCAATCGTATTTTATAACGTTCATAGACGACTTCTCGTGATATGGCTACCTTTATCTCATCCATAACAAATCACAGTTTTTAGACGTGTTAAAAAACTTTAAGACTAAAGTTGAGAACCAACTCAACAAAAGGATTAAAAGTGTCAGATCTGATCGTAGTGGTGAGTACTATAGTAAATATGATGGATCAGGTGAACAACATCTAGGATTGTTTGCTAAATTCTTAGAGGAATACGGCATCATCCTATAGTACACTATGCTAGGTTTGCTTAGCATGAATGGTGTTGCTGAAAGACAAAACATAACGCTCAAGTATATGGTGAGGAGTATGATTAGTCATTCTACCTTGCCAGAGTCACTATGTGGAGAAGCACTAAAACCAGCAGCATATATACTCAATAGAGTTCCAACTAAAGCAACTGATAAGACCCTTTATGAACTTTGGAGGGGCAAGAAGCCTAGTTTAAAGTACTTGCACATTTGGGGATGTTTAGCTGAGGCAAGGCTTTATAGGACAAATGAAAAGAAACTGGACTCAAAGACTATCAATTGTTACTTTATTGGATATTCTGAAAGATCCAGGGGTTACAAGTTTTATGATCCCACTACTAAAGCAATTTTTGAGACCAAAAATGCCTGATTTTTTGAGGATGTTGAGTTTGCTGGAGGAGAAAGGATTAAGGACTTTGTTTTTGAAGAGGAACACGTTGAAATTCCTCTAATTGCTATTGATAATGATCAGGGTCAGGTTTCCATTCCTGATATTGTTTAAGAAGCAATTCTGGATCAAGAAAATGTCATGAAAACTCCTCCCCAAGTTCAATAACTTGTTCCAGAAGAACAAACTCTACAACCTCACGAACCTATGCCATTAAAGAGATCCATTAGAGAGAGAGGAGAGGTGCAATTCCAGATGATTATGTTGTATTTCTTCAAGAACATGAAGTTGACATTGGTATGGTGGAAGATGATCCAATTAACTTCCATCAAGCAATGGAAAGTTCTAACTCTCAAAAGTGGATTGATGCCGTGAATGAAGAGATAAAGTCCATAAAGGATAATGATGTTTGGGACCTTGTACCATTGCCTAAAGGTGCAAAACCTATTGTTTGCAAATGGATATTTAAGACCAAGAAAGATTCAAAAGGCAATGTAGAAAGGTAAAAGGCTCATCTTGTCGTAAAGGGCTTTACACAGAAAGAAGGCATTGATTATAAAGAGTAAGACCAAGAAGGATTCGAAAGGCAAATTAGAAAAGTAAAAGGCTCATCTTGTCGCAAAGGGCTTTACACAGAAAGAAGGCATTAATTATAAAGAGACTTTCTCTCTGGTTTCTTCGAAAGACTCTTTCATGATAATAATGGAATTAGTGACACATTTTGATCTTGAGTTACATCTGATGGATATTAAGACAACGTTTCTTAATGGTGACATTGATGAGATTATTTATATGGTGCAGCTAGAAAACTTTGTGTCAGGAGATGCAAAGCAAATGATTTTCAAACTAAAGAAATCCATCTATGGACTCAAGCAGGCATCTCGTCAATGGTATTAAAAATTTCACCAAGTTGTCATCTTGTTCAGTTTTGAGATGAACTTGACTGATGATTGTATATACCATAAGTTCAGTGGGAGTAAGTTTAGTTTCTGGTTTTATATGTCAATGACATATTGCTTGCCACTAATGATATAGGCTTATTACATGAAACTAAGAGATTTTTGTTAAAGAAATTTGAAATGAAAGATCTTGGTGATGCCTCTTTTGTTTTAAAGATTTAGATACATCGAGAATGCTCTTGAGGTATTCTTGGATTATCACAAAAGAGTTATATCAAAAAGGTACTTAAAAGGTTTGGCATATAAGATTGTATACCAGGTGATACCCTTATGTTTAAAGGAGATAGTCAATGCCCCAAGAATGACTTTGAAGCTAAGGAAATGCAGAAGATTCCTTATGCTTCAGCTTCGGAAGTCTAATGTATGTTCAGGTTTGCACGTATCCAGATATTGCATACATTATTGGAATGCTAGGGAGATATTTAAGTAATCCAGGATTAGATCACTAGAAAGCAGCTAAAAAGGTCATACGATACTTGCAGGGAATGAAAGATTATATGCTCACATATAAAAAATTGGATAAGCTAGAGATCATTGGTTATTTTGATTCCGATTTTGCTGGATGCCAAGATAGTAGGAGATCCAATTTGGGCTATATCTACCTGCTTGTTGGACGAGCTATTTCCTGGAAGAGTGCTAAGCAGACACTTATAGCTTCTTTTACCATGGTAGTGAAATTTATAGCTTGTTATGAGGCATCCAACCATAGGATATGACTGTGAAATTTTTCACAGAGCTGCATATTGTCGACTCTATCGAAAGACCACTTAAGTTATTTTGTGACAATAACTCAATAGTGCTATATTCCAATAACAATATAAGCTTAACAAAGTCGAAGCACATCGACATCAAGTTTCTAATTGTTAAAGAGAAAGTTCAAAGTGGACAGTTGTCTATACAACACATGGGATCAAAATCCATGATTGCGGATCTACTTACTAAAGAAGTGCCACCCAAGGTCTTACATGAGAACACTGCGCACATAGGTGTAGCATCTTTTTAGGATATATAGTTTTAGTGGGAGTTTGTATTGTAGATGCTTTCAGATTAGACATTTTTCACTATCATTTTGGATACAATTTTTAGTTAATTTGTTCGAGGTTATTTTCAGCTTAAGATATTTGGTTTATTTTTTCTTTGAACTTATTTAAAATTGATCTCACTAAAGCATAAGGTTGGCCCAACTGGAAATAAGCATGCGAAGATCACACTGCTTATAATTTCCATGCTACACATCCATGCTTGATCCATGTCATTTGGTTATATTAGCATATGTGACCATTGATAGGACTAATTATGTTAATTGTAGCGAAAGACGCTTTGATCCTATATTGATATAATTGATGGACCGGATTGTCTAGGGATGCATCTAGTAATGATAGTAAAATTCTGAATACTCATAAGGTTAATACACAATTTGAAGGTTACGCATATAACTCAAGTGGGAGAGATTGTAAGGATTTTTTAATCAAACATGTGGGCTTATATGTGTATAATTGTATATAAAGGATATCATATAAAGTTGAGCCCAATTAATTAAAGTGGTCTAATATGGTTATTATATTTTGGGCTTTATGTATCTATTTAATTGTGGGCTTTATATGTATAGAGACTAAGTTTATAATTTCTAGTTTTATGATGGGCCAAACTAGAAATTAGATTAAGGTTTTATCCTAATAAAAGTAGTTATGGTCTCCAAATTAAACGTACGCATAATTCTTTTCTGACATCCCATCATAAGAGAGAAAACAGAGAGTTGGGAAAACTCTGAAGAAAATGCTACGTTCTAATTTGGAAGACAAACCGTAAGACTTTAGTGCAGATTTCACATTGAATTCAGCTATGCTTCCAATTTTATTTGATTCTTGATGATTTAATGTGAACGGATCTTGTGTTTAAAAGGATGAAAGACCAAAAAAGAAAACAACTAGCATAGTAGACCACGAGAAGGAAAAAAAAGATGGAGAACGAGAAATAACAACATTTAGTGGCAGCAACATGAAATTGATACGACAAATAGGAGTAGCCTAATGGTTTCAATTCCTCACTTAAGTCTCTCCTTTGTAAGAGGTCTTGAGTTTGAGTCACTAAAGGGGAGGAGAGGAAGAATTTTCCTTATTGATGATCCTCTAGCCCCCTGGAAAGTCGGATCAATTGCTGACGTCTTGCTTCTAGCGGCAGTGTGGGAGTTGGAACTACTGGAACCTGAGGCTGTTGGGAACTGATGCTAAGTGGGGACCAGTGATCAATCAGTAGTTGACCAATTAATATGAAGAATCCTTGTGTGTAGAAGTGTACAGGCTATGTAGAAACCTGAAGGACCTTGGGGTTCCAACTTTACCTCCTCTAGGGCTCTAGGGGTGGGGCTCAAGTTTTTAGTTTATTTACCATGCAACCATCTAATTTCTTGGTTTTACAGGCATTGATTCTGATCCTACATCTTAGTTGCACGTTTAAAACAGACTTATAATTCGAATCATCAATCCATTGGGCTACTTCGCACTTATTAGATTATCATCACATAAATCTAAACCCTTTGTTTTTTTCTGGCATTTCAGAAAAAGTTGAAAGGAGCAAGTTACACCAAAGCAATAAAGTGGTTGTAGTATCATCCCTATAAAAAATACGAATATCACATATTTTAATGCAAAGATGATAGAGCTATCTCTAAATTGGGGTTTTAGTTGCATTGTCTATATAGAACTAAAAAATTTCAGAGTTTTTTGATCCATTTGAATGTTGGTTAAAGATGAATAAGGTGTTTATAGGAATAAACTTATAATAAGTTTTTAATTTTACGAGTAAAAATTAAGTTCATTAGTTAAACTTGCATAGGTTGACTTTATCAAACCTCTCTCGTAAAAATTGAATTTTAGCAAACCTCTCCCTAGTTCTTTCTTCTCTCTTTTGCTTTTCTTTTCTTATGAGATTTCACCTTTGTAAAATGTAAGATAGTTTTTCTAGTTTTTATTCTTTTGCAAATCTTGTTGAAAAATTTGCTAATTTTTCTTTCCCTTTTTCTAAAATTGATCTGATTCTTTTTACTAAGTGAATTTTTTAAAATTGATCTTGGTCTTTTAATGATTTTATTGAAGATTTATTCTCCTTGAATTGTTTTACATTCATTGAAAGTTTTAGGTTTGTCGATCCATTATCAAAACCTAGTTATCAAAATCTTAAATCTTTCCATCTATATACCCCCATAGTTTCTTTTTTATTTATTTCTCTCATTTTTCTAGTTCCTTGTTTTCCATTCATATCTAGTTTTTTTTGAGTGACCAATTTATAAATTTGAAGTTGTTGTTTAAGTCAAAAGCTTTGAAAGTTACAAACTTTTGGTGATTCGACATATAATTAGAAAGTAGAATTATATATGTTGGTTATTGTTGTTTCCAAATTGTCCCAACATGCTTTTGAATGCATATACATAAATAACACAAGAAGAGCATATAACACAGAAGAGAGGAAATAAATAGAAAATCTATGACATTATGAGAGGTAAGCTGATGCTATAAGACTCGATGGTCCTGTTCCTACTATGACAAGCCCATGCCTTGAAATTTAAGTTGGGTTAGAATAAGGTCGATCCGAAAGACTTAAGCCTTAAGGAGGATTGCTCATTCTCAACCTTATATCCTATCGCTAGATGTTATATCTTTTCAATGTGGGATTTAATATCCCAATACTCCCCCTCACTTGCAACCTCTTTTCGGGTATGTCAAGTGAATTTATTTAGGGTTTTTAAGCTCTAGAATCTTTACTGGGCCGTTGAGCTTTATAGACTCTAATACCATTTTGAAATTTAAGTTGGGTTGAGAAAAAGGTCGATCCAAAAGACTTAAGCCTTAAGGAGGATTGCTCATCTTAACCTTATATCCTATTATTAGATGTTGTATCTTTTCGATGTGAGATTTAATGTCCCAATACCCTAAACATGCGTACACTTAGGTAGTATCTTCATCTCCTACATTCGTTGATCTTTACAAAAACCTATATAGGAAATCATAAAAAGAAGAAGCCAGGAAGAGGAACCATGCAGTTGATATCAGACTGCTACTTTGTTTTGATATTCCTTAAGACTCTGTCTTTATAAGAAAAGAAAATATTTTGGAGGGGTATGATAAAGTTGGTATTCAAAGAGAGAAATAGGGTGCAGTGAATGAGAAAGAAGAATAAGGGTGTAGATTGGTTATGGTTATAAATGCAACACACAAAGAGAGCAGAAGTTTCCAAAATAGATTATTAAGTTTGAGATATGAACAAACACTGTAACGAATGAAAACAAAAAGAGAAATTTCATATTTTTCTTTACAGATTTTATATTAGTTCAAGCTAGTTCTTTAGTGAATAGCTAAAAGACAATGATGATATATGATGTTTTCTTATCTTAATTTTTCTTTTTCACTCTTAGTTAATATCTTACAACTTCTATATAGAGTTATAATGATTTGAGTTCTTGACAATTAATTGTTGATTTATTTTCCATGTTAATTAAGGATATGAAAAATTATGCTAAAGGTGTTTAATAAAATGCCACAAAGAATATATATCCTTTTGATAGATACTAACTGATTTATTTGCTTCTCATGATTATATTAGTAATATATGACTTTTCTTGTATTGCTGTGTTTTAAGGGGTAATTTTAGTGGTAAAAAAAAAACCTAATCCCCCTATAAGGGAAAGCAGTCGATGATATAAGTTATTAAATGACTTGCCAATATTGTTGATGTCAAAACCACTTGGTCAATATAAGCTGGAGTATTCAATTTGAAAATAAAAATTGAATGTCAAAATACCAATCTTAATAGTTAAGGGAATTTATTGAATATCATGAGATGATTCTTTGCGCACTTTCCTTCACTCTCACATTATATTTACGAGATCATAGTAAGATTACATGTAACTTATATAATATTTTCTTATCACTTTTTTCTATAGTCAGTTATATGTAATTACTTCTAGTGATGGAAGCTTTAAATAATATAAATGATTCCAATGATTATATGGAAATAAATAAAAAGAATGAAGTATGGAATGATGCCATAAAGATTTATTTAATCTCATAAATTGTTAAGGAAGTGAAGAAGGGAAATCGAATAACTACAACATTTTCTAAATATGGTTGAAAGAATACTAAGGTAGGTCTTGAAACAAAATTCAACAAAGAGTATATTAATATTCAATTAAAGAACATATATAATGCATTAATGGCTAAATTAAAGAATTTCATGAACTTACTCAAAGAAACAGGAATTGCACTCAAAGAAATAGGAATTGCTTACAACTTCTTCACTAGTAAAGTTAATTTTATAGATGAATATTAATAAAATCTATTTAAGGTGAAAATATATCTTTACTTACTGATATTTCATATTCTTTTTAAACTCATGTACACTTTTCATCATTGTAGGTATATAAAATGATGATTTAAAAATATATGCAAGTAGTTTTTACAGTTATGTTATTTTTTTAGATACTACTGCAATTGAGTTGCATGCATATCTATTAACAAAATCTTTATTGAATAGTAAAGAAGATGATCATAGAATTGATGGTGATGAAGTTTGTGTATTTAATGAACAAGAAGATCAAGTTGTAAATTCTCCTTCTAAAAAAAATCTCCTAAGAATAAGAAAGAAAAGAGGCATACTATCATTCTAGAAAAGGTGTTGATTACAATTGGTGAACAATAATAATAAAAAAGAAAATCTCCTAAGAAGAAGGAAACGATGACATACTATCATTCTAGAAAAGGTGTTGATTACAATTACGAACAGTAAAAAAGAAGGAATGTTTTGCATGAGAAAAAAATGGCCTTAACAACATACATTGTAGAGGATGGATTTGAAGCTTCATTAGTTAATCAAGAGACTAATGTAATGATGGAATCTTTGAATTCCTTTTATGATTTAGGTGTCAAAGATTTGTAATATGAAAAAGTAATGAAGACTTTATATGATTCTCCACTTATACAAAGATTTTATGAAGATGCCAAATGCAAGAAAGATAGATTGGATTATGTCTCTTTAATTATTTTTTCGTGTTATTACATATTGAAGTCCTATTCTATTGGCTTAAGCACTTTTATATTAAGAACTATTCTATGGTTTGAATATTTTATATATATGTTTTGTATGAATATTTGGGATGAACCTTTTGACTGAATGTTTAATATGAACTTTTTATATATACGTTAAACATTATGTTGTCTCATAATGATTTTAGTATTTATATTCAAATGTCTTTATTGGTTATTTAATGTTGGTATTGTTGATATATGATCTCTTTATTGGATTTCGAATCAGATTCAGATGATGAACTGTTGAAGGTAGTTATTTTTTCTCTAGCTGGGGAAGATAATGGATATTTTCATTTACATAAGCAACTATATAGAACTTCTGTTTTATCAGGTCATGATTGGATATTGGAGCTTTTCAAAAGAAATCTTCTAAGGATTTATGAGAACTTAAGGATGAAAAAGATAGTCTTCTTAAACTTATGTGATGAGTTAAAGAGTTTATGAGACTTAAAGCCAACAAGTAATTTGATTATGGAGGAACAAGTTACAATTTTCTTGATGACTATAGGGCATAGTGAGATAACTAGAGTATATGCAGTGCACTTTTAACATTCAACATGGACAATTTTGAACTATTTTTGTAAAGTCTTATATGCAGTTAATCTTCTTGTAAAATAGTCATTACTCTACCATCTTTTATCAATACACTTCATGAGATTCAACATAATTTAAAAGACTTTTCATATTTTCAAGTGCATTCATATATTTAATTATTAGTTTTATTATATCATTACATTTATTATATTATTTTCATAATAAAATCTTATTTTTTAGATTTTGTTGGAGCAATAGATGGCACACATATTGATGCACATATTTTAACTAATGAACAAATATCATATAAGGGCAGAGAACTGATCCAACCTAAAATATTATATGTTATTGCTCATTCGTCATGCATTTCACGTATGAAATGACTGAATAAGAAGATATTGCAAATGATTATCAAGTTCTTTTAGAAATAGTAACACATCTAGCAAACTAATTTCTTAGGCCCTTATAAGATATTATATTATTTTAAATAAATAGAGCAATTACAATTATGTTTAATAAAATTTTGTTAATATATGTTCTTTATATATTTGGTAAGTTCTATTTGGATAATTTAGGCTATACTAATATGCCTAAATTTTTTTTAGCATATCAAGGTGAAAGATATTAATTGTGAGATTATAGAAAAATAAGAGGAGCTTAAAGTCTATGTGAGTTGTTTAACTATAGGCATTGTTTATTAGAAAATATTATTGAAAAATATTTTGGCGTTCTAAGAACAAGATTTCCTATACTTTCGAAAATATCGAGTTATGATATGAAAAGACAAAAATATGTTTTTATTGCTTATTTTATTATACATAATTATATTAAAATGCTTGGAAAATAGATGAATTATTTGACAATTGTGTTAAAAATAAAGTGCAAATTATAGAAAGTGTAAATAAAGATGCATGTTCTTAAGAAGAATATAATATCACTCTTGCCCAACTTTAGAGTATGTCTCGAAAGTAGGATAAAATTACTAGGCAAATGTAAAATAATTATATTGGCTCTAATTGATTTAAGTTTTTTTTTATAAGTGATACTACTATTATATTTTGAAGCATTATAATATGATAGAGTGACTTAATGTAAATTTTATATTTTTTTAGACTTCTATTATATGAAATTGTTGTATAGATTTTTTAATTATATTAAATATTCATACCTTTTATTTGAATATAATATGATATATTAAAATTAATTAAATTAAAAATTAGGAATACAATTTAATAAATTAAAAATAATTTAATTAATATTAATATGTAATAGTAAAATAAAAATAAAAATAAAATGATAAAACCAAACATGTTTTTTACTTTCAATTTTTATTATAAATCTCAATTAAATAAAATTTTATTTTTAATACAAAATAAAAATAAAAATAAGAAACAAAAATTAGAAATCAGATAAAAAATAGCAGTGGAATCACCCTAAATGTACAAATCATGATAACCTTATATGTATAGATATATATATATATATTGCTCATTACTGATCTAGAAAGCCAATTTCCCTCAACTATAAAAGGCTACATCAAATGAAAATCCAGAAAAGAAAAGTCTTCTAACGATTAAAGCCCAAGAATACAACCAATCCCACTTGTTACACGTGCTCTTCACAGGCCGTCATCACTACCGCTGCCTACTACAACAAAATCATAACAAAATTTGTATTATATAGTAGGAACGTTTATCTACGAAGCAAAGCTAGGAAGATCATACCCGCACTTCCCTCTGCCTTTTCCTTATCCCGAAATAATGCCGCCGACGGCCAACCCGAACGGTGAACAACGACCACCACGTCAACATCTTCATCTGCCCGAAACTAACAATCTTCGCCGCCACCTCGACTACCATCCATCTTATCCAGCGGCAGGTTCTTCTTGTTCATCTTATTCAGCTTCATTGAAAGGGTGCTGTTGTTGTCTCTTCCTTCTCTTCTCATTCATTGCTCTTCTTATCCTTGCCATTGTTCTCGTTATCATCTTAGCTGTGAAACCCAAGAAACCCCAGTTTGATCTCCAGCAAGTGGGCGTGCAGTACATGGGTATTTCCAGTCCCAACCTCAACTCACTCGATCCCACGACCGCCGCGACCACCACCGCTTCACTCTCTTTAACCATCCACATGCTCTTCACCGCTCTTAACCCCAATAAAGTTGGGATAAAGTACGGAGAGTCCAGGTTCACCGTTATGTACCGTGGTATTCCGTTGGGAAAGGCTTCGGTTCCTGGGTTTTATGAGGAGGCCCACAGCGAGCGGCAGGTTGATGCCAACATCGTGGTTGACCGCTACAGCTTGATGCAGGCTGATGCTGCTGATTTGATTAGGGACGCTTCGTTGAATGATCGAGTTGAGCTCAGGGTTTTGGGTGAAGTTGGCGCTAAGATCCGTGTTCTAGGCTTTAACTCTCCTGGTGTTCAGGTGAGTTGCCAAAAGTATGTAATTGGTGGTGTTTGATGTTATTTGTAAGGCTTCGTTCTGGTGACTGTTCCTAGTTCTAGCTGGACATGGATTTTAA
Organism: Erythroxylum echinodendron; assembly: GCA_027575705.1. Taxonomy (NCBI): domain Eukaryota; kingdom Viridiplantae; phylum Streptophyta; class Magnoliopsida; order Malpighiales; family Erythroxylaceae; genus Erythroxylum; species Erythroxylum echinodendron. Next base: position 19,334,173 of record JANZXR010000005.1, read on the forward strand.
TGTTTAGCTAGTTCTGATTGGTTGTGTCATAAATTAATTTTTGTTTTAATCTTGAATAAGTTATGGCTAAAATGCGCCGCGTCACGTCTTGTATTCGATGTTCTTCATGGCTTCCTTCTGGACTCGGGTACCACCTATGTTTGAATATATATATATATATGTCAGTAGTTCGCATAGCATTCATGTAATGGGGATGGGCATCGGCAGGTGGAAGATAACTATATTCTCATCCCCTAGTTTATGTCTGTGTTATGTTGGAAGATACCTAATTACCTTACCTGAACCTGATGTTCGTTTTCTTTTCATTTTTTTTTAAAATTTCCTTAATTGAAAAAATATCAAGAGTTGGCCGGATCCGTAAGCAAGCCGAAGAAAATCCAAATCCTTACTAAAGCGGCTTTGTTTCTTGGAATCAGTTGATTAGCTGCAAAGCCTTTCCTTCCTTTTCACTCTCTTTGTTAGTTGATTCTTAACTTTGGCCACTTGAGGTTGGAATGGACGTTCCCACAAGTTACTAATTACTTGTTATTTATAACTCTTGGATGTTATTTGTTATTTTGGCTAATTTACTCTCAGATCAGGTTTAATAATTCCTTTTTCCGTTTTTTGGTGTCTTGAGATAAAGTGTTATTTCTCTAACATGGAAGCACTTTTCTTTATTTTTTGATAGTTGTTGAGATTATTCCCGTTAAAAGAAGTTATTAAATGGAATCATCTTTTGGCACCTACCTTTCTTCTTTCTTTTCTACTTTATGGGTTGTTGGCTGATGAAATCTCTTTATATATATATGTATATGTTGTTTCCTTAACCAATAAGAAGCTGACTTCATGTCTATCTTTCTGGGCAGGTATCGGTGGATTGTGCAATTGTGATAAGTCCAAGTAAACAGTCTCTTACTTACAAGCAGTGTGGTTTTGATGGGTTGAATGTGTGACTTTTCTACGCACATGCAAAAAGGAAAGAGGAATTCTTGTTTTAGCTTTTTCTAGGCTTATTTAAATAATTCTGCAATTTCTTAAGATATCTCCTACGCTATAGATTACAATTCTATTCTAAACACTAAAAACTTTTTGACGGGGAGCTTGATGGCAACATTTTTACCAGTAGCCTCAAAACTAATTTTGATATGAAAATTAAGGGACTATTTGATGGGGTGGTGGTTCTTTTTTAATTGTAATTTAAAAAGAGAAACTAGAGTTTCTAGTTATTTTTTTTAAAGTTTCTATAATTTATTAAAATTAAAAAAATAATTTAACATAATAAAATAGTTATAGTTTTTTATGACAAAAATATTTATATTTAATTGACTATTTTTTTAATAAAGGATTTAAATCATTCACATTTAAAGGTAATAGTTCCCCTTAAACATGTTTCTTCCTAAAAAAAAAAAGAAAAACAGACGCAGAGTTTTACTCCTGTTTTCAAATATTTTTTAGTTTTATTTTACTAGTAATAATAAAATGTCAAATAAAAATTAGAGATAAATTAATTTGATATTATTGATAAATTTGCTAGACTTTGTTAAGGACGAATAATTAATTTGATAAGTAATAAACTTTTAAAATTTTTTTAAAATTAATATTTATTTATCAAAATGTGTTTTAATTATGTAAATAATTCTTATTATTTAAAGCTGAAATTATAGTTTTACAACATTTTATTTAGTAAAAATCTATTTTAAAATTTATGTGTCTTTAATATATTATTAATAAATAATTATTGTTAACTTTATATATTTAATGTGTATAATTTTGAATAGGTCACAAATTTTGAAAATGTTTTTATTTTTACAAATAAATTTTATTTTAAAATTTAAATTAATTATAAAACTAAATTGATTTTAATAATTAAATTGTATTAGTCAGCTTTTGTAGTTTTCATAAGTTATGAAAATATAAAGAAACCAAAACAAAAATTAGAAATTCAACTTCTAAATTTAAAAAATAGAAAAATCAAAATATAAATAGAACCATACAAACAAAAAGTTAGAAGCAAAAACCACAATAAATTCCTAAAAGCAAAACTAAATAACACTTTCAAAAATCTTTGTAACTATAATTTAAATCATAATGTTGAATCACATTATATGGATCAAGCTCTACTGATCTTACAATGGCACGCAAAAAGAAAGGAGGACTTAATATCTTTTCACTCAAAACTATTAATTATGCATTAATCCTCAAAAGGTAGATACTCGAGGATAAGAAATCCCTGTGGCTAAGGTGGTTACATTTATACTTCCTTAAAAGCAAATGTCTATGGGGAAAAAGCAAAAATATCTCAACCGCTTACTTCTTGAACCAGCTACTTCAGCTGAAGGATATGGTTCAAGTAGATGTTTCATGCAAAATTGGAAATGGGAAATTGACTTCTTTGTGGCTTGACAATTAGTCTGGCCAAGGCGAGTTTTTCCATTCTCAAAATACATTAAGAAGCTCTCTGATCCTACCTCTTCACACTAAATTCAACTTATTAATTAATGGTAATTCCTTGAATGCCTGGGACACTTGCCACCTATCTAGCCCCAATCCATCTACTCCAGATACTTTCTACTGGAAAGATCAACCAGTCCACAAACTATTCAACAAACTTATAAAGGATCTGTTAAGAAGAAGGGATGATGTGGTTGATTGGCATCAGTTAGTCTCGAGTAACGTATTAACACCCAAAATGTCTTTTCTTCTTTGGCTCACCATCAAAAACATGCTTAACACCATAGATAGAATTAGATATTTGAATATCTACATATCCTGCCCTTTGTGTTTGGTACATGAGGAATCAAGAGATCATCTGTTCTTCAAGTGTATTTTCTCCAACATTTTGTGGGAAACCGTGAAAATAAATGTTAATGATCTACTCCAGGGAACACTCTCACAAACATCATGTAGTGGCTTTTAGTCTAAGCCTCTTTTTCGAAGTCTACCAAGCAGATATTTACGATAATTGTGGGACTTTGTGCGCATAATATTTGGAATGAAAGGAACTTTAGAAGATTTGCAACCAAGCCCACCACAGTTAAGTCTCTCACTAAAGAAGTTAGCAATGGGATTAGAGAATTAATATTGTTGAGGAATATGGGCCAAAACTGTTGTTCCAATCTGTTATCTTCTCTCAATATTTAACTGTACTCTTTTAACACCTAACACCGCATTCTTGGTAAGCATCTGCATTGAGTTTTGTAATACGTGTAAGGGTACCCCCTAAGCTTTATGTTTTGGTTGTAATACATTCCTTTATTAATGATATTTCATTTTTTTCAAAAAAAATTTTTAGCCTATTCCAAAGCTATGACATAAATCACTTAAAAATAACAATAATACCTAGTGAGAGTTTTGTTAATACGAGAGTTTTGAAGAGATGCAATTATATACAACTTTACTTTTACTTAATAGAGAGGTTAATTCCGATATACGCTTATATATATATATATCGCTTGTGGAACCTCAATGTCCACTGACTTATTAGCCAAATGACAATTGGCACTTACAATACAACTAGTTGCTTTGCGTGGATTTTCATAACCCTGCTGTAAAAAAATGGGATACAAATTTGAAATAGACGCCTGAGTTATTATATATATATCATGAGCGATATGGAATCAAGAGATAGCTTTTCAATTAGCAATGAAGCATATAGCGCATAGCTTAATGCCTGGGAAGGGGATATTGCGTATACTAATCCACCCTATTAAGGAGTGGGGTATACTGCTTTCAGTTTTCTACTAGCAGCTTTAACTATAACCTCAGTTCTATTTATTCGTCTGAGCAATAAAAGACTTATTTGAAATTAATTGAAATGAATAACAATTCCTAAAAAAAGAGATTTTTCTGCAGTATTCAAGATATTATCTTTTCTAGTTCCTTACCGTATCAATTTAAAATTTTTGGTTATTGAGATTTTTGGGCAATATGGATTAATATTTAAGGATATATATTCCCTCTCTTTTTCATTTTTAAACAAAAGAAGCAAATCCAAGGCAATAAAAAAATATGTATTTTTTTATAGAATTAAACAAAAGGATTCGTAAATAAACGTACTCATGCGACAACCAGTCCATAAATTGTTAAAGTTTCTATAAATGCTAGGCTACGAAATAGAATAAAGAAATATATAATATTTGTCGAGAAGTGCAAAATCATATGGATACGATCCTCATTGTATATGTTGATCAATTGGATCGTTTTTTTGTGGACTCCGATATGAAACTTTTGTAGATGCGTTTTCGGATATTTCTTTATCATTTCATCCAAGCAGAAGAGTTTCTCTAATCCTATGAATTTTGGACAATACTCTTTTCTTGAATATCATTTAAAAGAGTTTCATATTTACTAATATTCCACCAATTAATATCCCAAGATTCCAAACTTTTATTAAATGAAAAAGAAATCCATCAGGGAAAAAAAAATACTATTTTTGTTCAATAAGATACTAAAGTGGATGATTGACTCATTCAATACTCGAAATAATCGTAGAAAATCTTTTGATAACACAGATTCCTACTTCTCAATGATATCCCACGATCAAGACAATTGGCTGAATCCCATGAAACCATTTCATAGAAGTTCATTGATATCTTCTTTTTATAAAGCAAATCAACTTTGATTCTTGAATAATCTACATCTCTTCTATTTCTATTGTAACAAAAGATTCTCTTTTTATGTGGAAAAGTCCCATATCAAGAATTATGATTTTACGTATTGTTCCTCCTGAATAAGCCGATTAAGCACCAAAGAATTTCCCGCTGCTACCATATAGTATTCATCATTATTAGGTGATAAATAAAGCATACTTTTTTTAATTCCTTAGATATTTCATAAAATGGGCTTTTTAAAGCACCCCAATGAATACGCTTGGCATGAATTGCTAAGGATCCAATAAGTCCATTGATTCCTTTAGACTCGTCAATTGGGCAAATGCGTCCATAATGACTAGGATGGATATCTCGTATCTGAAAATTAGTAGTTCACCCTATCACTCCTCCAGGTCCCAAATAACTTGATTTTCTCCCATGAACTATTTGTGTTAATGGATTCGTGCGATCTATACAAAGCAAACAAGAAGGTTTAATTACCATCAGAAATAAACTTTTATATATTTATCTTATCTATAGATCCGTACTACAATTTGGTGAAGAAACTTTAGGGCACCCTTGGGGAAATGTACCTCTGGTGTCGTAGCTAGTCATAAGGGTAATGAAATTATCCGTGAGGCTAGAAAATGGAGTCGGGATATCTTATTTGTTTCTCCCAGAAAATAGATATCTCCAGAAAGAATTTTAATTTCAATTTTTTTGGTTCTCTCCACTTAGACCAAATTGGCTACTTTACTTCTTGTATTTAAAGTTATTTGTGTATCCACTCTAATGATACTATTGTTCCGTACCATTAAGGAATAAGATTCTCAAGTTTTAGATTGCACGAATCCATTAACATAAATATTTCAAAGGAGAAAATCAAGTTATTTGGGACCTGAAGGAGTGACAGGGCGATATGCTAATTTTCAGAATTTGTCAACTACTATTTATATATATGTATAAAAAGAAAAGAGGGAGGTTATGCTAAACCCGAAAACATAAAAACTAAGAATAGGAATCTTAGATGAATGGTATTAAGAATCATTAATATTTCGACACAAGAAAACATGTGAAAAATTCCTTTTCTTGTGTTCAAGGACCCCGCTTGAATAGCTTCGAATAAACTAAATACATGCATTAAGAAACAGAGGCTTCTGATTCTGCAACAACGAAAGTACTTTTTCACTCTTTCCTTTACTAGGGGATTTCACTTGGAAAAGAAAATTCCATACTAATGGATAACCATGGGTCAGTATTGCGATGAAGCAACTGTTGCTCACCTGACTTAATCGTACGAGGTCACAATTCACCCAACACAATCATCCATGGTGAACAAGAATTGGGGATTCCTAAAATTATTCCTATAAGGTAGATTTAAAAGAATCGAAGAATTACAGATGAATATAAAAAAGAAACTTTTGTTATTGGGTTAGCAATAGAATTTACATGTTTTTACCGATTCTCAAGGCATCATCAAATGATACAAGTCTTGGATAAGAATATCCAATGCACTAGAATGCCCTTGTTGACGATCCTTTACTCCGACAACATCTGGGGTTCCTCAAATAATGTGATATCTCACACATAAAAAAATGATCTATGGATATCATTGCTGTGGTAAAGGCTATAATGCTAGAGGAATCATTACTATAAGGCATAGAAGGGGAGGTCGTAAGCGTCTATACCATAAAATCGATTATATATATATATATATACACATACATACATATACGTATTAAAATAATAGAATAATAAATAATAAAATAAAATAAATAGATATTTATTAAAAAATATGATAAAATAATAATGCCAAAGATATGGAATAAGGTAAAGAGTAATAATAAAAGATATAATAAGTAAATAAATACAAAAACCAAAAAGAAGACAAATATAGGAATAAATCACATAAGCCACTACGAGAAAATAATTATGCTAAGTAAGAAATTGTTTAGGCTAAATATCTATGTAGAATTCAATTAAGTCCAGTGGAAAACATTATAATAATAGGAAGAGTAAGGCATAAATATTGTATAGTCATTTTAACAAACTTTGACCTATGTTTACTCTTTAAGTACCACTTAAAAATTCATTTGTCTTCTTTAATATGTAAAGAGGAACACGTCATACAGTGACCTTCTTTTCCCTAAATTGAGAGGAACCTCGTAAATCTTATTTAAGATCAAGAAGATCACAATGTGCATATCAACCATTATCCTTAATTGTAATGCTTGTACAATAATATACAACTTGAATACTTTATTTCCTGATCACATTAATGAATAATGTCCAATACGATTCATGTTATGCATATATACACTTAAACATATGTTTACACATATATCACCTTTGATTCCTTCGTCCTCTATCATTTAGAGCTTTAACCTTCAGCAATTTGAGTCCACTTTTAGGATATCCTATCCTGCCTTATTCCTTGTGTTTGATTTTTTTTTTTGGTAAAGTAGTCCCTTCACTTTCATTTGTTGCAAGATAGTCCTTTAATTAATTAAACTCATGCTCATTTCATTTTTACTTTTAGTCCTAAAATTATTTTAAAATTTTTGGGTTAATTATTAAAAAACGCCTAAACTTTCGTCAAATTTTCAATTATAGCCCAAACTGTAAAAAGTAGTAATAAAATGCCCAAACTTTTAAAAATTTTCAATTCTAGCCTGAATTTCAAAAAGTCGCAATAAAATGCTCAAACTTTCAATTTTTTCTATTCTAGCCCGACATTAGTATTTCCGTTAATTTTGTTGACGTGAATTGCCACGTGTTTCAGAAACCTTAATATAACAAATGAAGATTAATGAAATGAAGTCATTTAATCACATAATTAAAATGACGTCGTTATTTAAAAATGACCTAAATCAGATTACACAGCTTGACAACCTTACCTTTTGATTCATAATGCTATAATGCGAGAGTAGTTTGGGGCTTCAGAAGAATAAACATAAAACAAAAGGATGAGGATATCGGGAGAACAACAGATAATGTTGGGAAATTGAAGAAAATTGAAAATTTGAGCATTTTTGTAACATTCCGTTCTCATATTAAGGGTTCAGACCTGAAAGTTCAGTACATATGAGCTTAAAGAGAGATTAAGGAAATGCATTTTTTTCTTGCTCATCCATAATGTTA
>JANZXR010000005.1:19341984-19354516 GCA_027575705.1 Erythroxylum echinodendron
TAATATGAACATGTGTGGCTAGACTACTTAGGGGTTTGGAGATATTATAAGGATGAAGAGATGGAAATTGTGAGAATGGTGTCGAATTTGTCTTAAATTGGTGCTTATAGGTCTAGATTGGTTTAGGATTTAGGATAAATGTTATGAATTAGGAATTGCTTATAGGCTTGATCACCCTTTAGGTAACTTTCTAATCTGATGGCTAGGGATCATACTATAGTGATTCTCGGAAGTAGCAATAGGTTAGTTGAATTTGTCAGGATACTTAATCAACTAATCTAGGATCTCATTCCTTTAGGTTACACCTTCCAAGCTTGTGAGTAGGTGGCCTAAGTTAGTTGTTTCTTAGTACCTAATGCATCTTCCCTATTGAACTTAGAGAGCCTATTCTAGGTTATAGTAGTGATCGGGGCATTTCTAGAGCTTATTAGTTTTTCCTATTTTGATAAGAGTACCTTTTGTTTAGATTCAAGGATCAATGAACATCTTGGAATCCTGAAGATATCTCCAACTCACTTTTTTACCATTATTATTAGTACTTTCCAAATTCGCTTTGTATTTGTCTTTTTATTTATGTTCTTTGGATCTTAGATGTCTCGTTTCATCATTTCAGGGTGTTTTGTTTTCTTTTGTTCGAAACATTTGAAATAGCATTTGCATTCTAGCTCTTCGTTATTCGACCCTAGCTCGCCATTTACTACATAGTTTGGTAGTTAGGAATTTATTATTTGGTAGTTAGTAACAAACTATTATTTATTTTCTATCAAATAAAGATGATACTTTTGAAGTTTTTGAGAAGTTTTTTAGGAAAGTTCTGATTGAAAAGGGGTACTACATTACATCGATTCGAAGCACTCGTATAGGAGAATTTGATAACAGAAAATTTGAAGACTTGTTCAAAGAAAATGGTATAACTCACAACTTCTCATGCCCAAAGACTCCTTAGCAAAATGGAGTTGTTGAGAGAAACAATAGGACTCTCGTAGATTTGGCCAGAACAATGCTATGCGAAAGTGGCCTACCTCATGGTTACTAAGCAGAAGCCATGTCAACTGCTTATTATATACTCAACAGGTGTCTCCTAAAACCTATTCTGAAAAATCCCTCCTGTGAGTTATAGAAAGGAAGAAAACCAAATGTTGCTTACTTTCGAGCTTTGGCTACAAGTGTTTCATTATAAACAATGGAAAAGACAAACTTGGAAAGTTCAATGCGAGATCAGACGAAGCTATTTTTTTGGGCTACAGAACCGCTAGTAAAGGATTCAGAGTATATAATAAAAGAATAAAAAAGAGAGCTCTTTTAATACTCAATAGTACGCAGCTTGACCCCTAATTAGTAGAGAGATTGTTTGCCAATTCTTACAGATACAGTAATAAATCAACTTTAAAGCTGAGTCCAGTTGATTGCATCAATAAATGACAATAAAATAATTATTTTTTGGATTCCAAGTGACATGAGTCATTAAAGGTAAATGATTTCCAATGTTTAGATTCCTAATAAGGGTTCTTGCATATTTGAAGGCACCAATTGAAACAATAATAATGCTTCCCTCAAGTGTAAGGTTTTTCACACCCTCTTGTAACAACTTTTTCACTATAGCTAAACTTATAAAGGATACAATGAATAAGTGGCTAGATTTAGTATGGAAGACAGGTTCGTCAGATGAACTACGAATTCAAAATGGATTACCTAAAACACAAACAGTATAGAAGTTAGATATTGTCAAATTAGTAAACCGTTAAATGAATCGAAATTGGAGTGACATGCATACGTGAACGAGCAGATGAAGTCTGTGGAATTGACGAATTTTCCAAAACAATCAATTTCTCTAATCCTTTATGGACTGGTATGACATCGCTCCCGCCTCCATGGGCATACGTGCATGTTCGTGACTCAAAGAAGCTTAAAACAACATATAATATATACTATCAAATGTGAATATATATAATAACCTCATAAAAGGAAATGAGATGTACATAATAAGGAAAGTGACATTGTTTGGATGATATTAAACACCTTGAATCAGAAGATCGGCCGTGGAAGGCAAACGATGACTAGTGTATGAAGTAGAGATTTTTTCTGCATTGTTTATTTTTTCAGTAAGGACAATTTTGCCACATTCCTCCTAATGGAATGAATTAGGTTCATCCGAAACTAGTCTCCATATTGACATTCCTTAATTAATAATATTAAGGGTTATATTCTGCAAATGTCAATTTAGAATAAAATAATGATATGTTCAACTCTAATTTCGATGATAAGTGAAAGTAGTCCAATTTTTGTATCATAAGCAAAATTTAGAATTTAAAGTAGAATAGACATGGCCATGTTCTTGATGTATAGAAATATAATATTATCTATATTGGGCTATATTACTTCAAAACAAAACCATAAAATGCATCAAAGATATAACAAATAAAACACAACCATAACAATTGACAAAGATAGACAGACATAAACAAATAACAAAGATAGATAGTAAATCATCTTCAAATTATAACCATAAACACAAATCATACATCAAATGCATAATTAAGAACTCACAATAAACACCTAAAGTTATAAGTTAAACTTAGCACAACTTCGTTGATGAAAATAGAACAAAAGAATAATACTGATTCAGCTAATAATGGTTCTTCAACGGTGATGTGTGATATACAGAACCCAAATAGAAGAGAGGATTTTGAGAAATGTTAATGGCTTAAACGAGAATGAAGTAGCCTTTTACGTTTTCGTCTGCGGAATCCTAGTACAAAACGTCGTCATTTTGTAAACGATGTCATTTATTGTTTACTATAGATGTTTGGAAGTAGTATTAATTAATTTGCTACGATCTATTATATTTGGTCGACAAACATCAGATGTAATAACTAATACATGGTTCGTCTCCAAAGCCCGCGGGTTTATAAATAATTTTTAATAAATTTATTTTCCTATTCCAAATGAAATATAATTTAAATTAAAAATTAAATTATTTAATTGAAAACTATTTGCAAATTAATTTGTTGACCGTTTGAATAAATTATAATTGACTTACAATTTTCAGAAAATTTTACATTTTGATTATTATAATTTCAAAAAACGTATTTAAAAAAACTATACATTTACATTATGGTTGGTCATGAAAATGATCTTCTGCAACTAAAATTACTTCGTCGCTAAAACTCTCGAGTATTTAAATTAAATGTATCTTTTTATACAAATAATAAGGTTAATGGTAGATTAAGGGCTAAAGGATATATGTTGTCATATTAGTGATGAATTTGGTTTAAATGAAATATGGTTTGCAATCCTTATTAATTGAACTAATAACAAAAAGAAGATACAAATTAAAAATTTCCCCATTTTATTTTGTTTATCCACCAAATTAAAAATATAGATTAGTAATTCCCAAAAATTAAGCAAATCAGGAGCAACTCCATATGTAAGTGTAAAAGACATATTGTTCATTTTTTATTGGTAATAGGAAAAACTCATAGATTTAATCAATTAAGTTGGCAACGTTGTGTATAATTGGTAGCAAAATGGTGATAGGCGACGAAAGTTCTGAGCGTCGGAAAAAGTAAAAGGCTTAGTATTGGCTACGAGGTAGAGGTAAGACAAAAGGAGCTGAGTTGCAATGGATGAATGTTGCAATAAACAGCAAGTTGTTTGTGACCATTGACCTCATGCAACGTCGCTCACTGAATGAGATCTAAGTTGCAAAATTGGCCAGTGAGTTGGACATCGTTGTGAGAAATGAATTGTCTTGCCTTTAGCATGTCAGTAGTTGAAGGAAGACAACTTGCTTCAAAATGTATTGGACAAAGTTTCTATAATATTTCAATTCATTTGATTTTTTGTATTGCGATTTTACTTTAAAAATTTATAACTTAACTTATCCATGTTTTTTACAGATGAAGCTTAAGATCGTTGATATTGACATGCCTGAGATTTCAAGCAGTGTTAGTTCAACACTGCTTGAAACAAAGGCTGAAGGATTATCAATATAGACTTTATAAATATTACCAGTCTTTCCCTTTCGATAAAGAGGCAAGGAGACATATTCCGGAATGGGTGACTCCAGAAAATTGGAGTGAAATGTATTATTATTAGGCCTCAGCGAAGGTTCAAGTTTGTTTTTTTCTCTTCATATTTCCTTCCATTAATTTTATTTATACATTTTATGACTACTTCTCTTAATTTATGAAAAGTGTGAGAAAGTCAAGGTGAACAGAGCAAAAATGAAGACTCCTTATAACACCGACTTAAGATTATTTGTTGTCATTCGACAAGAATTTGTAAGTGTAACGTGTTCGATTATTATTCTATTTCTTAATAAAATAAATTCTAATTGGTTATAATTTTTAAAATTCATATAATAGAGCCAAACAGAACTCCAAGAATAAGAGTGTGATAGGATCACATTGCACAAGCTAACACACTACAAGGAAGGTCAAGGTTGGACGTCTGAAGAGACACAAAGTAATTATGTAAGTACAAACAAATTAATATTACAATTTATTTTCTATGTAATAGTAAGTAATAATTTTTTAGTTAACTCGATTTTGTACTTTAAATTGTATGACAAGATGCAAGAGTTGTTGCAGACGTCTTTGTTTGAGAGAAATCAGCTCAATGTCGATGACATTTGCAACAATGTCCTTAATACAAGATCGGGCTATATCAAAAGTCTTGGGTATGACTTTAAGTTTGTTGCTGCATCTTTGCCACGATCAGCATATGTGATGACGCTTCAAGAGGAGAATCAGGCACTAAAGATTAAGTTAGATCATAATACAAAAGAAGTGAACAAACTTAAAAAGATAGTTAAACAAATACTAGGTTTAAGTTATATTAGTAGTAGTGACTCAGATGAGGACTTTCAGTTTGTATATGACGTGTAAATATTTTTTATATAAAATGCATTCCATTCTATATGTTTATTTTATTTCATTTTATTATTATTTAAAAAATATATCACTAACATTAATTATAAAATGTAACATATTTATATTTCAAACTGTCTTAAAAATTGTAATAAATTAAAATAAGTTTGTTTCTAACAGTTATAATAATATTTAAATTTAAAATAAAATTTTGTCACTAAATAATATTAGCTGCAAAAACAAACTCACCACAAAAAGTTATTACCTACATTTACCTACAACAAGAAGTTAGTAGCTAAAACTATTCTGCTACAAAAATAGAATCGTCACTAAAAACTACGAAATGATGTTACCTACGTTCACAACAACATCTCTAAAAACATTTACCTACAAAACGAAATTAGTAGCTAAAATTATTCTGCCACAAAAAAATCATCACTAAAAATAATTACCTATAAACTATAGTTTAGTAGGTAAAAACTTTTATCTACGAAAAAATATGTCGCAAAATCCTATGTATGACGTTAATGGTTATCGTTGGTTACATGTTTTACCGACAAAAATATTGTATATTCAAAACATTTTTGCGATGATTTCATGAATGTATCGCAAATATTGTTTTGCTACTGAGATTTAGCAACAATTTGGACGATGATTATTTTTTCGTCGCAAATTAATATTTGCAGCGATGTTTTAACGTTTAGCGACGTTTATTTTCGTTGTCAATAGCCTTATCTGTTGTAGTGTATCCTTTAAATGGCTATCAATGAAAGCTTGTTGATTATGAATAAATTCAAAGGCATCCAAACCAACATGATATATAAACTACATAGTCAAATTACTTGAAATTATCAATCATCTGCATCACACATTCTGCTTCTCTTTTGCTTTCCTGAGCCAATCACTTTAGTTGTGTATGTAAGATCTGTTTATTTGTCAGTTCTTGGCCTCATTTCAACTCTTGAATTGAACAGGCTGAATTCACTCACAAAAAGAGTAGTGTTTTGAAATCCGGACCGAACTGGTTGGTCGGACCGGAGAACCGGTGACCCGGAGCATGAAACGGTACAATTTAGCCCATATTTTTTGTGAGTGATTGGCCTGTTCATTTCGCGGTTAAACCGGTAAAAATCGCTAAACCAGTGAAAGAAAGAACCGGCCGATCCATTTAAAATATCTTGATTTTGATAATTTCAACTTGAATGAATATTATGATCAGTGATTTTTTTTTCTTTTCGATGAAATATGACTAATGAGCTTTATTATCTTATTTTGTGTTGTGTTGGTAAACTTAAAAAAAACTTATATATTTTAAAATTTGAAGGTTTAAGTTAAGTTTACAATTATATAAACAATTAAATAGTATGTTTAAAAATTATCTTATATATACTTATAAAATAAATATTTATATATTTATTAGTCATAGATTCGATCACGGTTGAATTCCGGTTGAACCATTAAGCCTTGAATCAATTGCTTCTCCGATTTAATTATGGGTCCGATTTTTAAAATATTGCAAAAAGGTCCTAATTGTATTTAAGCTTGTCGTAAATTGTGACACCTATGCCTTTCGAAAGGAAAGAAGTGATAGTGTTTTCCAAGGTGCTATATGTATGTAAATTTAATTTGCGTTGCCTAAATAAACAGGAGCGTGCGAAACCTTTGAGCCATGTATACATACAGATGTAACAATGAACCGCCGTAATTTGGAAGTGAGAAGTTGCACTTAACCTGGACAAGAGGCCAGTCGCCGAAAGGAACACGATTACTATGTCCGGATCGAACGAAGCAACTTACGCAAGTCAACCAAATTGAAGGCTTCTAGTGAAACGATGAGTTCATGGCCATACTTTTTTGACCCAATCGCTCCCCATCCAAGAACACAGCTAAATGTAGCTTACTCGATAGTTGGTAGAACAGTTGAAATCAATTCCAAAGTCGGTTTAAGCAAAACTTTTGTCGCCAGGAAGGCTCTTTCGACTAGTCTTTGACTTTTTTAAAACGCGTCGTACTTGTGTCTTGTATAACCTAACCCAGTGATGTATCCTTTCCTGGGTAAAACTGCCTTTATGTTCAATAAGCTGTGATTGGTTGCTATCTCCAATGGGTAGAGATGGAACGAGACAGAAATTTTAGAGATAGAACAGAACAAAAATTGAAGACGGTAAGGTGTTTGGTAGTGGTAGACAGAACAGAAAAAACTGTCTCCGTCTCGGGAATAGAAATTTGTTTGGATGCAGTTGACAGAATATAAAAATAGTACAATGACAAAAATACCCCTGCATTATAATATGATTGGAAAAATGTAATTCATTAATAATTACATTACGAATGATTTGTATTAGTAAAAAAGTTAACAAATAATAATAATAACAATTAAAAATTAATAAAGAATAATTTTTAATAATAATAATAATAATAATAATAATAATAATAATAACAAAATTTATAATAACATTAATACTAAGAATAATAAATACAAAAATAATAATAATATAATAACATTAATACTAAGAATAATAAATACAAAAATAATAATAATGCGAATCATGATATGATTATAGATTTATATGAAACATATATTTTTCCAATGAATTATATTTTATACATTAGTTACACATAAAATAAAAAATACTTGTAATTAATTAAGTAACAATACTTGTAATTAATTAAGTAACAAAATCTATAACCAATCAATTACTCCGAAAGGTATATATCAATAAATAAGTACTTTTTAAATTTTTTACATGCGCAACAAATTGAAGTTTGTCTTATCTTTTTTGTAGTCTTCTTTTTGGTTAATCAGAGTTCTTAGGAAATTAATTTAAATACGGTCACTTGCAAGGGTTGATTTAATACTAACATACATTCAAATAAAACATATAACATTCATAAAATTACTTACATAATAGGTTCCACAGACATGCAAATAAAACATGTAAGGATTCGTAGAATTAATTACATATTGGTTCAACATAAATTAAAGCCTTATAATTTATTAATAATGTCTTTAACAATAATTCCTAAAATGACTCAAATGGCAATGAATAAAAATGCTTGACTCCATGCCATTTTTTTCTGCAAAGTTGCAACTTTATTGACTTATTCATTTGTTGGAAATGCAAATTGAATCAGCATTGAAGATGGGTCATTGGTGGTAGGAACAATGTCCTCATTGCGACGAGTCCGCCTATATGGGTCCATGACATAAGCACTATATGCTTCATCTAATGTCCGATACCCCTTGAATCTAGCATTAGGAAACCCCTCAGTTGCCAATTTGACATCATCCTAATTTGTAAAAATACCTACTTGACGTCCAACAAAGACCACATAGAAGTTGTATCGGCCCATAGTTAAGTACCTGAAAATGAATCATATTATCACATCATGCATACACATACATAAATGACAAACATTAAGAAGTTAGTAAACCAACCATTCAGCATTAATATAAAATTTTACAAACACAGTCAACAGTTCATCATATCATCATTCAACATCACAATCCCGTTTTCATAACCATACAAATTAACAAATCATACATCAAGTCATATTTCATCATCTAACAGGCTCCTAACATAAGCTTGTTTTTGTGCTGAAGTTAAACCCCAGAAAATATTCCTATATTCGGCATTCTTAACGAAGATCTTTGCAGTCCTGACAACTTCGTCAATGGAGAAACCCAATTTCCCGAGCTCTTCACCTTCCTTAGCTCCTTGCATTACTACAAGTGCATCTGCAATTGTCCTAGCATTCTCTTGACTAGTGTCAATGGCACGGGAAAATGTAGATGTTAGGCTTTCTAACGCTTCACTATCCCTCATCTTCCTTTTTCCTTTGTTTTGTTGGTTAGCGCTAGTGTTGCTAGAAGATGCGAAAGAACCAACTACATTGGGTGAAATAAAAGGACCAGGAGTGGTCGATGGGCCTGCTGGATCAGATGGAGTAACAGGTGCTGGTGGATCAATTGGTGCTTCAGCTTCAGCTTCATCTGTGTCCAGCTGAGCAATAGCATCTGCAGCATCTTGAGCCCTTCCACCATTGGCTCTGTCCTTTCCAAAGACAAACTCAAGTCTTGGGTAAAGCGGGAAAGGCTTTCCAGGAGTGTAGTACTTGTTAGGGTGTCTCTAGAATAAAAATCAGAAAACATCAGCATGATAAACATATTATTATTCGGATACTTCTATAAACAATCAACAATTAACACAAAATTACCCTCATCCATTCATCCAGCACTTGCTTGCTGTCAACCTCAACACATTGCTTGGTTTCATTCCAACCAAACTCACTGCAGTTTAACATGTCAAAGGCTGTCTGATATTTGTCCTTCAACCTCTTGTGCTTATTTTTCACATGTCTCTTGTCAATCCCACAATCAGGAAACTTCTCCACCATCATTCGAGCAAGAAATTGGAAAGTACCAGGCTTAAATTGACCATTATCAGCTCTGTGACCAGCAACAATAGCCTCCTCCATAAAGGTCACAAATGCATCTATTTCAGCGTCAGTCCAAATTCTGGACATTGCACCTAAACCATGCAATGTCAACATTCCCATAACGTTCCAAACTATTTCCATAAATGATACAGCAACATACATTGAAACGTTTTGTGAAATGAAGAAGACAATATTGTATTAAAAGAAACATATGATTAAGGTGAAAGAACACAATTCAACATAAATTTAATTGTCTGCTCAAGTTCAGTTTCAATGAAAGTCAACAAATGCAGAAGAAATGAAAATAAACCCTCAATTCATTTACAACCAAAGTTAACCAAATTTAAACCCACAATTCACTCAATATAAACATTAAACAACACAAAGTGCACATTTTACTGGTTTCTTCTCTATTCATAAAACATGTCCGTAGCTAAATCCTCTCTCCATTGACTCCATTCATTACTTGTCTCAACACGATCAACAGTTTCAGGGAAAGATGCATCTTCCCCAATAGGCATATCCTCAGCTTTAAAAAGAGTCAGCTCTGCTGGATCAGAAGTCATATGCAACCTAATAAAGTTGTGCAGAAGGCAGCATGCAAGAATTATGTGCATATGAGTGCTTGGTGCATAAAAAGATAGATTTCTGAGAATTTTCCATCTTTTTTTAAGTAAACCAAATGCACGTTCAATCACATTTCTGGCAGATGAGTGTCTCTTATTATAGAGCTCCTCTCGGTTCCTAGGTACCCTTCCATCTCTTGCCTACTCTTGAATATGGTATCTTGTTCCTCTAAAATGAGCAAGAAAGCCAGAACCGTTGGTATAGCCAGCATCTACTAAGTAGTAATTTCCTATAAATAAATGACACTATTACTATTGTATTTGTAAGCAAACATTTTAAAAATTAGCAAATTTATTATAGTTCTGATCTTACATACCCCTTGGAACTTGAAGTCTATTACGCCTCGTTACAATATCATGTAGAACCCTTGAATCAGATGCTGAACCCTCCCTGCCCGGAAGAACATAAATAAAGTTTAAATCCTTATCACACACCCCTAACACATTGGTGCATATTTTCCCTCTCCTACCTCTGTATCTGGGTTTGTCTGTTTGGGGAACTATTATATCTAAATAGGTCCCATCTAGAGCACCAAGGCAACCCTTTGAACAAAATTCCACAGAAAACAAGTTATAGTTTGGTATTTTAACAAAGTTACATTAGACAATTTATTGTAGCTAATTAAATTTACTAACCTTAAACAATTTCCATCTATTGTCTGTGCAATCATCTGGAATTGGTATGGGCTTCACATACAACAGATGTTCCAACTTTAGTACGGCCTTAAACACACTATGGAAAGCCCTACTTATTGTTTCTACGGACCTCATCAACCTAACTTGTAATACTCTATTAGACTCATTTTGTGCTAATATTCTTAGGAAGATTAAAACTTTTTCTTCAATAGGCACATAGCCAGTATTCATCAACCCACCGTGGACTTGAAGCCTTTCACATAACAATGTAAATGCATTTAAGTCCATCCTTAAATCCCACTGGCTATTCCTATCACCCTCATTCAATATCCTATCTATATTAGCTTGCCTAGTTGGCACTGTCAATGCCCTATTACCTGATGCATTTTCAATCCTCCTCCGTTTTTTTGTGTATACATACAAGATTACCAATACGACCATTCTCATTAATTCCAACTCCCCATTCCACAGCTCAAGCAAAGTCAAACACTTTAACATTGCATCATGAACCTTGTTATCCATGTTTGTAAATAAATACTGTCTCCAAAGAGTAAAACATTTAATGATCATTAACAAGCTACAACCATTTTACTTTCGGGGGTTTAATAAAAATTTACTACACATTTGACATGCACATATTCTAATCAGAAATCAATGGCATTAATTCCAAAGATATTGTTCGAAGCACAACACTTATACATTGTTATAAAAACCAAGCTCATAATGAAACAATGTATGACTATGAAGTTTGTTATCTTAATTTTTGAATAATGTAAATAAGCTTTTCAAACAATTGGTTATGGACAAACAACTGCAGATCAACAAGAATGCTAGTGTATATATGTGTGCATGATATTCCACTTCAATATTATATGACCAAAGGCCTAAACTACATTCCAAGCTATTTAGGTAAACTATTATATATGGATGAAGTAGCTGTAGAAATCAAAAGAAATAACTATGTTAGGATATGGAAAAGCACAGGCTTTTATTGCTGAAGTTCATAACTGATTGTGTGCAGTTTTCCAAATACTTTTCTCTTCTTATTAATCTATTATTCAGGATTTATATTCCCTTAAGTCATGTAGTTATCAGATATTTGTCTTCATTATTCATGGATAAGATATTGCCTGGATTGTGTTCTCATTCATTCTGATTGTGGTCCTTATTATTGTCTTCTCCACTTAATTGGTGTTCATGTTCAATTTTGACTTAGCTCATGGTCTTTTGCTTCAGGTGTTTCCAGAAAGACAGGGAAAGTGGAACGCTACAACTCAATCTAGAGAGTTTCTCAAGTCTATAAATCGATACTACAGCAATGCCTACACTGATGGTGAAAAGCAAGTTGCAATAAACTTGTACTGATCTTCTCTATTATACTTTTTTTAATTTCATTACCAAGTCTGTTTACATCTTACCTGTGCATATTAGTTTGAATATTCGTGCAGTGACAATTTGTTATGTTCTTTGCATAACTACAATTTATTACCATCAGTTCTCACGTAATAATATGCTACTAAACTATATCGTAATCCCTCCACCTTTCTTCTTCAAGAACTTAAAAAGCAAGCTATGCTCAAGTTTTACTAAAGCACTAGAAGTGGAGTATTCATCATAAGACAAAGATTAATAGAGTAATGGATTCCAAAAGGAGAGATGAATACCTCCTATTTTCATATGACAGATTCTATGAGGAAGTTCATAACTGATATGGAGATTTTATGTAGAACTATAACTAGGATGGAGATTATTTAGGAACTATAAACAAAAGAGAAATAGCATAAACTAAACACTAATAAAAATTAACTTTCAAAAGGAATACGATTCAATGGACTTGAAATTAACTCTAAATTACTTAAAGGCTTATGGTTTCCTTCATTGAGTGTTTTGAGTAGTGCATTACTGGGGTGTCTTATAAACTATTCACCAATGGTGAAACTATGAAGATTATTAAATGAA
>JANZXR010000005.1:19393434-19414245 GCA_027575705.1 Erythroxylum echinodendron
TCTATCTTAACACTTTAATTCAATTAACCTATGTCATAAAATCTTACTCACCTTAACATAATAATTAACTCCACAAAAATATAGAATAATTAATCTATCAAGACTTCAAAATTTATTTAAGTCATTGCCTAACTTCTTCTAAAAATCAAGACCTTTTTCTGATTATGTAATTGAAGGAATTAGATAACACTTCCTTCTAGAAAAATGTTTCTCACTGTCTTCATTTTCTAATGACACTGAAATCATTCAATTTGGTTCAGAAATCTGAAAATTATATACCACACTTCTGAACTATTCTTATACAGAAACAATATTCTGTGCTCAACTTCCATCCAAAAATTAAAATTCTTAGGGACTGACTTAGAACTCGATTTCACAAGATAATTTGTAGCACTATTTCTCTAGTTTAATCCAAATTAAGAATCACCTCATTTGGATAGCTAAAGAAAAAGTTATGGCTAAAATACCAAAGCATACTCAGTGAATATGTTCCAACTACATTTTCCATCTTACCACTTCCAACATTTCACATATAATAGTTCTAACTTCCAAAAAAAGTTTTGGGGTCCAACAGAACCTCTCATCCTCTTAAATGTTAGATTCCCACATTGATTAGAGAGGGAAACGAAGTAGGTCTTATAAGGCTATGAAAACCTCTCCCTCATAGACGCGTTTTTCTAAGGGTGGAAAGAGCAAAACCGTGAGGGCTTAGCTGGGCCAAGGCTCAAAGTGGACAATATTTGTGAACGGGTTGATTCGGGCTATTACAAATGGTATCAGAGCTAGTATCTGGATCAGTATGCCAGCAAGGATGCTGGGCCTTCAAGGGGGTGGAATGTTAGATTCCCATATCTATTGGAGAGAGAAACGAAGTAGGCCTTATAAGGCTATGGAAACCTCTTCCTCATAGGCGCGTTTTTCTGAGCAAGTGTGTGGGAAAAGCAAAATCATTAGGGCTTGACTAGGCTAAGGCCCAAAGCGGACAATGTCTATGAGCAGGGTAGTCCAGGCCGTTACATTCTAGATAAGCTTCATATTTTTTAAAAAAGAATTAAGCATTTAGGCCATCTAGGTCAGGTGCTTTATCAAGATCGGTCTAAAATAAGGCTTGTTTTGTCTCTTCATCACTGAAAGTCCTCATAGGCTCATCTTTTTGCTTTATATGATGGAATTAGGAATAACATTGAACTTTTTCTTTCCATTCATATGGATTATGATTAATAATTAAATAATTATTGATTAATAATCCATTTATTTCATTTATTGAAAAAAATTTATCCTTATGAAGTGGAGAAATAAGAATCAAAATTTTAGAAATAATAACATATTCAACTTCAAAAATATTTATAATTTTTTAACTCTATAGTCTAACAATTATAATATAAATCTCATTACAATTTTAAATTATGGCAATATTAACCAATTTAAAATTGAATAAAATTTACAATAAAATTTAATTTTTAAATTAATTAATTTGTAATGATATACATATAATTTGCTATTGCAAATATCAATAATATTACTATTCTCCTGTCTCTCCCTTTCTCTCTCTCTCTCATCATTATGTTCATTTAAAGTTTCTCATTTAAAAAAAAGAAAAATATAATTCTTCAACTTAAATTTGTTTGCTTAAAAGAGGTGGAAACACAATACAACACTAACACTACTCATCATCCTTGACTGTCATTATCATCCTAACCAGTAGGGCATAAGTATGTCTACATTGTCAATAACCAATAGTTAGCACATATTAACCAAACATAGTTGGTGTGAGTAGTTTAGCACTTTCATCCCTTAACTAGAAGTCTCGAATTTGAGTCCTGAGAATGGAGATACCTGTTTAGCCAGCACTTTACTCTTTACGGGCTAACCCGATACGAGCAGAGATTAATCTGAGTGTAAATGACTTAAAGATATCTTCCCATAATTGAGACCCTCCTAGGACACCTTATGGGCTAACCAAAAAAATAGTTAGCACATATTAATATTATCCTACTATCAACTAGTCAGTAATTATAGAAAATGATTATGTTTCTTATTCATATTAATATCAAAAACATCACTTACCCAAATACAACAACCATAAAACTTGTCGCCACTATCATTCATAACAAAAAATCCATTTTACTTGCATACACCATTAACAAATAAAATGAATAAGTTAAATTTTAATTGTCGAGTCGAGCCTAACTCCTACCACTTGGTTTTTGTACGTTAATCTATCACATAAGAGTAATTTCTATAAATGAAGCTATATTTTACAAAATGAAAACTCTTTGTTTCTACTTTAAAGACCAAGTTCTTTTATATTTCAAAAATCATAATAAAACATGTCATAAAACTTTACACACAAGATAATATTTATAAGTATCAAAACTCCAATCTTTATGACCAAATCTTTCTATACTTTACTTCAACCCTTTTGATCAATTGTGTTAAAAGTAGTAGGAAAGGAATATAAGTAAATTGCTTGTTATAAATTAATTTGGAAAAGATATAAGACTATAGTCGTCAGCTTAGAAGCCATTGTTATTTATCATATTGAAATAGAGAATCGAAATAAAGAAAGCCATTACCTGTAGGCGTTTTCCTTCTTTCTGTCGTTGCTCTTGGCAAATTTGGACTTGTGTTTAACATCAAGAAGAGGATTATAACTTGGAGGAATCATTAGCTGTGAAGATGCCATCCCCTTCTTCCACTGGAATACCATTGCAAAGCCAAATATATACAGTAAATCCCTCAGTCTTGCGGTTTATTCTAGGAATAATACGAATACTCAACCCGTGGCAGAAAATTTTGATAAAAAGAAATGTTAAAATAGAGGTTAAGTTGTGTTGGGTTTCTGTGGGGCAAACTAGAGCACCCTCGGATTAGGAATGGCGACTTCATCTTAAGGGACGTAACTTGCCCGATTAAGGTAAGGTTTATCATTTATGAAATGTACCAACGAGTTGTCGATACATTCTGTTAACCTATCCGTAATAGCTATAAGGCTCTTCATAACTTGCAAGTGGATGAGATACTCTGAGCCAGAACCCATTCCCACAAATAAAATCTTCTGTACCTTTTTCCTGTATCAATTCTGTGCTCTTTCATCTCAACCATCCATTTATATGAGTCTCACGTAAATAAATGGTTGAGATGAAAGGACATAGAGTTGGTACAGAAAAAATGAAACAGAAGATCAAGTCCCCAATTCACAACCTGTCTACAGAAAATCTTATTTGCTTTATATTGACATCTATGTTACAGAAAAATAATTGATAATTAACAAATTATAAGGATAATATTTACCAAATATGTTGATTTTTTATTTTTTGAATTATCATAATTACATATAATTACTCATATTTAAAATATATTTTTATTTATTTTATTAAAAATAAAAATATTAATTAATTAATTAATTTTAATATATTAATTAATTTTTAATAGTAAATTAAGTATTTTATTAAATTATTATTTATTATATAATAATACTATTAAATAAGATGATTAATCTATTATTTTTATTTGTATTTTATAAATAGTTAATAATTAATTTAATGAACTTTTGCTACTGATAAATAATATTGTAATTATTTTTATATAACAACAATTTACATATTTTAATAAAATATTGTTTTATATTTAACAATACTAATAAGTAAGGTAATGATTGTCCTATATTATATTTTTAAATAAATAAAAATTGATTGTTTATTTTTTGGGTAATCAATAATTCTTTATTAAATTTTCATTTAATAGCAAAGCTAGTCAACTTTTCGTATTGTATTACTCTTTTATGCTCGATGTGATTAAATTTTTGTATCTTATTCATCTTTTAGATTTCGTATCAACCCCATTTATTTGTTTTTGTCGTATCGACCTCTAGAATCAACAGTTCAATACAAGTACTAAGCTATTTTCCCTGTTTTATTAGTTCATTGGATTTAATGATAATGCTGAATAATTATTACTATTAATAAATTATTATAAACTCAGTATTTTTACAATATATGAAATAATTATTTTATAAATAGATTTAAATAATATATAAATATAAATATTACTAATAATATTAAAAATCATATTTATTAGTATTATTATATAATAAAATAAATGATTAATAGAAAAATAAATTAATATTATTTTAAATTGATTAATAAATTATTGATTATTAATAAATTAAATTAAAACAATTAAACTATAAATTAAAATTATTGATTAATAGTAGAATAAATTTATATTACATATTAAATTTTTATTTATAATTTTTGTCATAAATAATGATATGTAAAAAAGAAAATTTAAATAAAATAATAAAAATTATAAATTTATTTATTAATAGTAAATAATAAGAATTTTTCTTTGGTTAAATCTGCTTGCCCTTTCCTTAGGGAGATATAATACATTGATGTTCCTCTTTAGATCGTAATATCTTTTAATTCTAAAAAATCAATAAAGTTAGTTATTAATTATTTACAAAAATATGGTCTATAAATAGTAAATAATAAATTGATAATTACATAATAAATAAAATTTTAATTTAGTGTTATAACAAACTACAAAATCTAATATTATTAAATTTTGGTAAACTTTTAATGAAATAAAATAATATTAAACATTGTTATATTTTAATATATTCAATGATATATAAAAGGATAATTTAATAAAATCAATTTATTTGACCTGTACTACTCTTGAGATTTACTAATACTTAATCATCTTTTAATCATCCTCCTGTAACGTGATTGTCCACGTATCCAATAACAAATTGTTACGCCAATGGTTGTCTACTGTTAGGACTTTGCTATCAGTTGCCACTATCAAGCATTGGCAAGTGTGTCAAATGGACGCTTCCAATGCCTTTTTGCATAGAGATTTGGTGGATGATGTTTATATGGCTATTTTTAAAGGTTATAGGGAATTCTCAGTAGGGAGCATCATCATTGGTGGCTTGGATCTAATACTAAAGTAGCCTGTAATCTTAAGAAGTTATTGTATGGGTTGAAAGATGAAACCATCAACCAGACAATAGTTTACAAAGTTGTCAACAGCTCTAATTGATGATGGATTTGTTCAATCTAGAGCTCACGACACTTTCTTCACTAAATCAAAAGGAGATAACTGGATGACTCGACAATGCTATCGGTTTATGTAGATGATATGATTATTAAAGGGACAAATGTAGAAAAGATTCAAGTTTTTAAATCCTTTATACAATTTATGTTCTCTGTCAAAGACTTGGATTCTTTCAAATATTTTTTGGATATTGAGATCATTCAAAACTCAGCTGGCATTTGTTTAGCACAAAAGAAAATGTCATAGATTTACTCCAAGAAACAGCAACGGCTCTTATCTCTATGATATTTTAATGGAGTTATTAAAAGATTAAATTATCTTGATTTTATTCTTCTATATCTAAAAATGATGTAACTAGTTTTGGTAGGCAATAAGACCCTGCTTATAAGGTGAAACGACAAATTTTTTTTTTTCACTTTTAAGATGAATGGTTATTAAACTTTGATTTTACAGTACATAATGCTTTTACGTACCTCCTTTCTTCTGTTTTTGTACATTATACAATGAAGAAACATGTAAAGAAGTATCTTCCTTCCACCCCACATTGAGTCACCAAAATCACATCATCAAAAAATTCCCCCACCTTTGCAGATCAAGCGTGTATGTTTTCTGCTCTGTGCAATGGCTTTGGGTCCTGCATACAAAATGCTGTTTCATTCTCTCTTATCCTCTTGTGTTGTGTCATCATCATCGTTTAAAGCACCAGTACTTTCACCATTCCTTTCTTTCTTTTCAACTAAGCCAATATGGCCGTCCACCTTTCCACCAGTTAGAGATTGAGCCTCTTCATCATCCTGCTCTTCTCCTATATCGTCTGAGTAGGCGTAACTGCATGAAAGCAAGCACAAATTTTAGGTTAAATATCTGTCCCACTGCCTTCTTAGAATATGGAATCAAGGCAAGGTTTGAATGTAGTCAGAAAATAACTTTCAATTGAAAACAAATCTAACCGTTGGGAATTTTGGGATGGGGCCCAAAGATAGCAGATAACACACAGCAATACAAATGCAAGAATGTCCCAGAATGCAGTGATGATCCAAGCACTTTGCCATCGTTCATTGAATGGGTCTGTCGCTTTGAAGTAAACCTAATATAGTGCATGTCATAACAATTTACAAGAACTTAGTAATGAGCATATTCAGGAGAGCAGCCAAACATTGATATCTATTTACAAGAAGGATGATGTCATTGAAGCAAGAAAGTTTCCTACCAAAAGAAGTAAAATAATCAGTGACCAAGAGATATACAAGTTCATAGAGGGATAATCCCAAATATTTATCGAGCTTGTTACTTATGAGAACCGGTAATAGATCTATATTCTGCAAGTAAATTATGGTATCAATACTTGCCATAAGCAAAACCAAATCTCAAATAAACAGCTAAAAACTGCAAAGAGTGCTCCTTAAAGGAATGGGCGGCGTCCTTTCTGGTCTAGGAAGCTTGACTTGTAACTTTAGTCTTCAATTCACAACAAAGTACCAAGTCCTTTGATACAAATCAAGTTGTGTAATATCAAATCTGTGTCAGGCCTAAGAATTTGAATCCTTGGAACGTTTACTGGAAAATTAATTTCTTGAATTTAATGATGAATTGCAATTCTAATTCCATGTGATGGGCAAACTGTAGAATTGGATCTGATAGCCTTGAACAATTCAAAATTTTAGTTATAAGGTGTTCCAAAAACAAACCATTGAAAATAGAAATTTTAAAGAAATACAGCCCTTTAATCCAAAAGATAATATTTCATTTAATACAAAGAAAAGATCCCTGTTTCTTTTCTGCAACCTAGCTCCACATCAAAGACATTCAACCATCATCAATAGTTCAATAATTTAAAAACCTGATGCACAGACGAGGCCATCTTAGATAAAAGAACTGCAACAGGACCTCTTCAGTGTAGTAGACAGATATACGCAAACTTGTCCTTCAATTAAGAAAGATTACTAAACAAGCTTACTAGAAAGTTTCTTTACTTACCTAGGAAATTTATAGTAAGGTTGATTTCTGAGCTGCAAAATACCTGGCTTAAATTAGTCATTGTTTGACAAATTATTCTAAATTCTTCTTAATCTATAATAGTTGGAATGTTGAGTCAAATGGTCAAACATTGATCGTTATCTTTATGTTCGATAACATTTATCATTGATATCAGCAGCAGCACAAGCCAAAAATATTTGATAAATATTCCCAATCCTTGCTAGAACAGTCAAAAGAACCATTTTGTCCATTATTTATTTTCTGGTTTCCAATATAGTCATACTGTTTAAAGATTTGTAATGCCTCACTAAGTCTATAACAGAACAAGAACCTAATTCCCAGCTTTTGATAGGAAAGATGAAGATAAGAAAAACATCAAGAAGCCTTCTAAATGCTTCTCCACAGAACAGAAGCTTGCATTTCAATATAAAAGGAGAAGCATATGGGTAGAAAAATGCTTCAAGAGGTAGTAGGCGTGAAGCAAACAACTGAAATTATGAGTATTGCATCAGTTCACACACAATAACACGACTCCATTTCCATTTGAGGGCAATTGTCGTCGCACAACAACACTAAACAATAATAAGAATAGTAGAAGCAAGAGAGCCAAGAGAGAATGAAATAGGAAATTATGCAAGAAAAGGGCAGAGACCAAGAATTAGAGAAAGATTACGGAAGCAAATTTTCAATTGTGAGTTAACCCATAACAACTGAATATGACAAGCTAGTTAGGATATTTAACTAATTTTAGATTTCTGAAGTCCTAAATGAAAGAGGAAACAACATACGCCTCACCAAAATATCAATATCCAAAAGACTAATGGACTTGAACCAAAAATAAGCACACCTAAAATTTTTAACTGGCGATGCATCAATTAACTTGACTATGCGATTATGTTTACCTAGGATCGGCAGTGGGCCGGCCAAGCTTAGGCCTGGGCGAAAATTATTAATCTGGCCTGAGGCTTGAGGCCCAAGCACATGCTTGATCGGCTTGGGCAGCTTGAGGCCCGATCAGGCTCTGACAAATCCCGATTGTTTTCTTCCTTTTCTTTTAAATTAAAATTTGAAAACAACGTTGTCTACACGATATATTTAGGCTTTAGGTCAGGTCAGGCCGAACAGCCACAATCTGAACCGAGCAAGCCCGAAGTCAACTTGGGCTGGTCGGACAAGGCACAAATGTCTTCCTAGTTTACCATACACCAATTACTAAATAACAACGGATCAAGCTCAACCATACCACAATTATCACAATTTTATAAGCCCAAAATAACCTCCAAATTTCAGGAAAAAATATGAAACCAAGAAATCTAAAGACCAAAACGATAAGTATGTCCAAATTTAAGCTTCCTCTTTAATCATTATTTTTCAACCAAACAATCAATTTATTGAAGATATGAAAGATAAGTTCATAAACCAAGTTTTTACAAACTGGATGCAGATCACAACAATGCTTAGGCAAAACCTTTGAATATGTTATTGGACAGTATAAAGGATGCATAGGTGGTGGGACTGCACAACAGACCTGAATATAGATACGAAGAAAATCCACCAAGCGAGAGCAACGAACAAATAGAAAAGTGAAATTAAAAGAACAACAATCCATTTCTGCATTTGAAAATCCAGCCCCAACCATTACGGACTTGCCTACAGCCTAATTCACATTGAAGCCAGAAACTTTTGCACACAGGATCCAAATGAAAGGATACACATCAATGATGTGTCAGGTCAACATCTATGACAGAGTGTTTGCATGCTTGAATTGAAATAAAATTTCCTATGTTAGAATTAAGCGGTAAGTACTAAGAATATCTTCACATTAAAAGTTTAGAAAATCTGAAGACAACGTTGTGCTCTTCCACGTCAGTTGAAAAATTCCTATAGTCAAAATAAGATGGAAAGTGGAAACTACAATTTAGAAAAATGGTTCCCCACCAGTGAAAATTATTTAGTTTTCAGAAAAGGAGAAGACACTAGCTATCTAATTCATTGAGAATTTCTTTTCAAAAGCTAGAAAAAATTCCCTCTATGAATAAGCCTGATTATCTCGTGCCGAGTCAAAATTTTGTGCATAACTTCAAAACCACTACTGTGTTCAAATTTCATCAAGGTATGTTTCCTATGGTGTAAACCAGGTGGAAGGCCTATAAGATCCCTCTATGATTAAGCCTGTGCATCTTTTCCCGAGTCAAAACTTTGCGCATAAATTCAAAACCACTACTGTGTTCAAATTTCATCCTCGTTCGTTTCCTATGGTGTAAACCAGGTGGAAGGCCTATAAGATGTAGATTCAGTCATGGCCATCCAATAGATGAATTATTAATCCTGCATGATATATGAAACCTCTCTTCTAAGTCTTAGTGATGAAGTTCAAGTCCTATAGAACTTCCATCCAAGAAGATTATAACAGAAGAAAGGCCAAAATAAAGGGTAGGACATTGTTCGTTTGAGTCCTCATCATAGACATTCTCTTATTACTTGTTCAACTGTAAGTTTGTAAACTTTATCTGATCCATCATATAATAATCCTAGGTTACATAAGTTAGCCATCATGAGTTCTCCAAAAACCACATGAAAGCTCATAAAAATCATACCTCATAAGCTATCCAAGCAACAGAAGCAATGACTGTGGCAGCCAGCACATTTGAGAATTTCCTATAAATTTCCAACTTAACAGTACTGCGCTTCACCTGCATTAAAATATAAACAATTGTAGAAAGTTAAACAGCACAAGGGGGAACAGAAATATGACGATCAAAGAAGGAATAAATAGATAGTCTGGTAAACACAAGCACAAGCAGATAAAGAAATTTATACCTGTAATTGTTCTAATGTCCTTGAAAGAGAAGTAAAGATCCACAATACCAAAAATGCATCCAGGAGTGCATCAGGAAGGACTAGAAATAGTCTTGCTCTTCCTGATACATCATTAATAGTACCGACATACTCAGTAATATCGAGCAACTCAGATGCCAAGAAGTACGTAAGACCAAGTAGTAGCACCTTTGAGGTAAGACCACCAAGAGTGGGCCGTACAACACCATAACCCATTGAAATAGAAAGCACAAGGAGGCGTGATAGCGTTTTCCTTACAGCTCCAATTGTCACAACCCAGGTCGTAATTACAACAGGCCTAACACCCATGCTGTTAAAATTAGCATATTCAGAATACCAAAGAACCATCTCAAACAATCCCAGCGCTATTACAGCTGTGATACAATGCTGAAGTTGCAGTATATCCTTCCAAAACCTTGTGTACTGGACGAACCAAATGGAAAGAAGTAAAAGATAGGCAAATGACATATAAACATAGAACTTCATCAAAGGTGCCATTCGACCAGGCAAATAACCATCAGGGTTCTTCCATACTGTCCTGCCACTCATTATTAACCCCTTGAGTTTTGGATCACAAGCAATAAAGAATAAGTTGTACATTCCTGTCTTTGTAATGGGAACCTCCTCCCTTCTAATGTTCACAGACAAGTAGTTTCCACTGAATTGAACATTCAACACAATAGGCCAGTTAACGTCTGTTGCGGAAGGTATCCTAATAAGTTCACCTTGCTTGCAACCTTCAAGCTTAGCAAGATCAGGAGTGCAGCAAATTGATCTTTGCCCGCCGTATGCAGAACCACCAATATCATTGCGATCAGCTGCCTCAAATATCACAACTTGCACCAATCCTGTACTATGTTCCATGTTAGAATGTTCTTCAGCTGCAGCCTTTGTCCTCCAAAAAGTAATATTATCAAATCTACATAGATAAATACGTATCTAAATTAATAATGGTTAAATTAAACAACAATTTAAGTGGGAGTCCATTGAGTAGCAAATTTCATCAATCAAAACAAATTCTGAAATAATTACTAGGAATTAGAAATTGGATCGAGTTTGATATGGTTAGAATCACACGACAGGAGAAAGTAGTATTAAACGATGAAGGATAAATGCAGAAGTAGTTGGGTAAGGTAGAAAATGCCCAGATTTGTATGTGGGCACCATAAAGGATTCATCTTTATCAATGAGAAAAAAAAAAAAGCCCAATTACGAAAAGAAGATCAGTCATGAGATCGTATCAGAGATAATAAAATAGAAAAACAATTGTCCAAAGAACAGATCTACCCAAATAAAGAAATTGCAGAACAAACATAGTGGGGAACCGCACCGGATATAAGAGGTAGCGTGAGGGCGAGCGGCGATGCCTTCACTGCCACCGGAAAGAAGATAAGAGTTGCCAACGTCCTTGAAGGCTTCATTCCTGTAAATGTGAATGGAGGCATTGGCAAATGATGCTACAAGAGAGTATGTCAGAATTATTATCCAAGTGCTAATAATAAGAGATTTGTATATGGAAATGAATGCCAAGAAACCCATTTTCCAACAAATACAACACAGTCAGCGCAGAGAACAAGTGAGAGACAGAAGGAGTTATGCGAGAGATTTGGTGGGCTAGTGAGTGTTAGAGAAGCTAAGCAAAGGTTGTCGGTGAACTTGAAAAGGAGGAATGTGCTTATTACGCGCCCGTTAGTTGAAAAGATTCAACTCAACCAACCACTTTTTTCAAATGATTCAAGTGTCCATAACTATTATTATTCAATATAATAACAACTTTCAAATAATTCACTTAATTTCTTTCTCTTTTCTAATTACTATTAAATTCTATATACTATTCTTATGTACTTAATTTTTTAGTATGATATTATTTATTTTCCTGACGCAAAAGTTGTTGCTAGTGCAAAATAAACATTTGATTTATGAAATTAATAACTTTGTCATGCTATATTTAGTTGGTTGAGAAATTGCATAGTTTTTTAAATATTATGATTAAAATTATTACCTTCTATAGATTGTCCTTTTGACTTTTATTAGATAAACAATACTTTGAAATTTTGTAAATTTTATTAATTCTAGGAGGAGTAAGAACAAGAATAGGTCTTATTGGACCATATTTATTAAATTGGTTTGATTGTTTTATTTTGTAATTTAAATTGATTTAAGTTAAAAATTTAGTATATAAATGATTTAGTTTATAATTTTACTTCAAATCACTCATTCAACTTGTGTTATATTGACCATACCTTTGCTCATTATTTTAGTACAAATTCATGTTTATACACATTTTAAGAGAGCATAACATAGGTTATTTCATAACTTTCATAAAAACCTTTTTCTATCATTTAAAAGTTGGGATTCTATAATATAGTCATTACTTTTCTTTCTACTGTTTTCTTGCATTATTCTTCAACCTAATATTTGCTTTGAAAGTATATAGAAGTTGCTCTAGTTTTTCTTATATTTTGTAACTTTCATGCGATGCTTATATGTCACCGTATGGATGATTAATGATTAGTGCTAGCAAAAGGTCAATCCAAGTCTAACTTGAGAATGTTCAGATTTAACCTGGATTCCCTTATAGGTAGTTTGAGCTTGGTTTAAAGTTTGACAAGGTCTAAGTTAGTTTCTAATAGCACCCAAGAGATTAGAGAGGGGTGAATTGGGTGTTCATAAAATTCAACAATTTTTTCCACCAATGTACTTAATTATAATTAGCCATTATAAATAAGTATGAGGAAATTGTTTAATATAAATTAGTCAAACAACTAAACAATAATTAAAGAGAATGTAAAGTAATATATAATGGTTCAGAAAACAATCCTTGCTTACATTTACTCCCACAACTCTTGTTCAAATTCCATTATAACTCTTCTTTTAAGGCGAAGAATAACCTTTGTATAATCTTTCTTCATAAAGAGAAACCCTTCTTACAATCTTTTTTTACGGTAAAGAGGAACCTCAATCTCACTTATATCACACCTAAATACAATAATTTATTGTCCCAACCAAATATTATAATTAGAAATACCTCACTTTATCACTTAATAACTTCAAAATGGCTTACTTATACAAATATGACACAATGATGCTCAAATAATTGAGAAATTCTTTTAAATGCATGTATATAACACTAAAACCTTCTTGATGCGAAAAAGAATGAGAAAACAACTATTACAGTGTTTTGGGACCTAAAATAGTTATTGAAGCCAATAAATATTTGATACAACAGCTATATACAGTGCATTTGTCGACCAATATGAACTAGATTCACTAACTGCTGGAATACTGGTCATCCAGTACAGATATTGGTTATTGGTAAACCAATATGGCATGTTGGTTGACCAATACATCAACCAATATTACTACAAACTCTTGATACATCAAAATTAATAACTTTAACCTACACTGGTCGCTCATTAAGCCATATAGGTCAACCAATTACCCCAAAAATATGATTTTAACAACTTTAAATGCTTAAAAAATTGTTTAATCAAAATATGATTAAAACATTTCCCAAAATGTTTCCTAAATATTATTTGAAAGATAATTAGGCTTTTATATTAAATTCAAAAGCTTCAATGCCTCTTTGATGAATGTAAAGACTAATATAATAAAGTAAGATGAAATGAATATGCATGGTGAGTCTTTTGGATCATCAAATTAACAAAGTGAGCTTACAAATAATAATACTATATCTGGCATGACCTTGATGAGCCTTGATCTCCTTTTGTTCTTATTTCAATCATCATTTCATCCATTAAAAACTTTAACTTCTCTTTGTCAACTTCATACATTATCTTCTTGAATTTATGACTTTATTTGTTCTAATATTCTTTTTCACCAAAATAATAAAACACATTAGAAGTAATTATGTTTTGTTATCACTAAAACATCACATTAAACCTCCCTTATTTCAACATTCTAGCTTATGTTGTGTGAATCTAAGTATTGGCTTATGTCTTACAATTAATCGATTGGTTGTAGTTTAGTGACAAAATAATTTAAAGGTATTTTTTATCTTTTGTGTGTGTGTTCATATGTGTGATAAATTCCATGGAATAAATATACATTAGAAATGAAGTTATGATGAGATCATAATTATGAGATTCATATTATATCTATGTATTATTGATATTCGTTAGTTTATTAAGACATGACACTAATAGAGTATAAAAAGACTAACACATATTATATTTATTCCTTATAAAAGAAATAGTCGATCTCATAAACTAAACTATAGAGATAGTTAAACAAACATGTAGATGCTTGTTAGAGAACAAGTTCGTTGAGCTAACTCCATATGAGAAATCTATTTATAACAATACCTATATGCCTATGGAAATTCTCATTTTGATGATCGTATAAATGTTCCTTTGACTTGAGATCATCAAAGTATCTCATATAAAGATCACTATGGAGCATTGCTTGTATGTCTTCGAAAATTTTTATTGTGATGATTGTATATCAATATAAATATAATGGATTTAGAATGAACTCATTTTTATGATTTTTTCAACTTTATAACATTTATTAACTCATATATCTTTTTTAGTCATTTCATTTATAACTACAATTTATTTGAAAACTTTATTGTTCAATTAAATCAAATTGTATGGTTTTATTTCTCAGTCCTTCCGCTTCAATTGGAATATTTTTTTGCAAAAATTAAAGTAAACATGACATAACAAATCTAGTCTGTCACTAAGATTTTGAATAACTATCCCAAAACTAATTTTCAATTCTTAAGTTGAATATGTGAAGTATTTTAAAAATATTTATACTACTTAGGAATTTAGTATAAATTCAAGAAAATTGAATTTAGGTTTTGTATTTTTCTTTGTTTTGCTATGTTTTGATACTGTTTATGACCTATTCTAGTCAAAGATAGCTCAGTCGGTAGTTATTGGATATAACTGAACCATTTGGCGGTAATTGAGTGATCAATATAGGATTTGCCATTATAAAATAATTAGAGAGAATGTTATGTTGTTTTCAATTAGTGTTGATTCAAAAAATCCATAGCCAAGGTAGAATGATATTTTGAAAAAAAATTCAAATGTCATTAAAAAATTTAATTACTAATGGTGAAGAACTTATATGATTGGACTCAAATAGAGTGGATATTATTTCCATGCTCTATTTCTAATTGGAATATTATATGATAAAAGAATTGAATTATATGAAAAAATCATGCACTAAAAAGTTAAAAACTACTTTGACATTCCTAAATATTTGTGTGGTCATAATACATTATTAGGCACTAATATTGATTTATGAATATAAATTATTTTACTAGAAAACTAACGATAAATCAAAGGAATTTAATTTATCTAATCTTAAATATGATTTACAGTTTAATTTATATTAACTATCAACATATTTGAGAACTTAATGAGTCACACACAAATAACAAATTGAAGAGAGAAAAGATGTGTTAATCATGTTGGACTTGATTGTGAAATTTGTGAAATTTTATAATTAAATAAGAGATATTTAATACATAAGGACCAATATAAGATATTAGGTCTTATTTAGGAGTAATTGTTATTTAAATAGAATTAATTTTAATTTTAATTTTATTTCAATTAAATTACCAAAATATTTTGAACTTATTATAAATAAACTTAGGCTTCAAGGGAGATAGTAAGGCTAGCACTCCTTACTATTTGTTTTGTGGATACTATTAGAAGCTAAACAATTGTGCATCTATGATGATTGAGATGAGGTAGTTTTAAAAACAATTTGAGGAAAACTACAAGAAAAGGATCAGATTCATAATAAAGTACAAATTAAGATTCCTGCTTTATTATGTTTTATCTATTAATAATGTTATAGAATTTAAGTTATTAATTTGGCTTTTAGGAAATCATATGAAATAGTTTTTATAATTATTCTACTACATGTCCCACTCCAACTTCCTAATAATGGCATTAGTGTCGACTTTAGTTCTATAACTTGATTAAAATGCTTGGTTATTATAGATCTTGGATTTTGAAATTGAAATAAAACCCTAGTCTAAGATTAAATTAGATTCAATTCAATGTAAAAGTTTCATGAAAATTCTGAAAATTTAATTTTAGAAAATTGAAAATCCTAAGATAAAAAAATCTGAATACTTTAGAATATTTAATATGAAATCCATAAACCTTAAAAACCCTGAATTACTCGATACCTAAAAATTTGGAAACATAATTCATAATAAGCTTAAAAATAAGGTTGAAGGGTTGTTATGGTTGAGTTTGAGGTTTTGGTTCTAGTTAAGTTGATATTAGAGGAGGCCTTAGAGCTTGGCAGTGTGAGGTGGTGTTGGTTATGTACTGAACTGCTGACAGTGAACTGCGTAATGGAGAAGATAGCAAAAGGTGTTCTTGTTGATCGAAGCAAGCGACGTTAGGTGGTAGACAATAGATGAGGGCGACAGCAGTGGCTTAGGAAGCAATAGTTGTTGTGCCTCACTGTATTCTATCACCAGTGAAGTCGCCAAAAGTGATTAATTGTTCTAATGAGTTGCATTCAAATGAGGAGTTAATAGAGAAGCCAGATAGATAAAAACATCATTTGTAGGAGCAGTGGAAGCTGTGCACGATGGACCTGCTAGAGGAAGAGGTGGCGGCTACAACTTGGTTATATAGAGATACGATGATGATGTTTTGGTGAGGACAAGTGGTGCAACTGTGGCGCTGCGACGGCGACTTGGAGTAGCATCTACGATGGTCATGACAACTAGCAGCTATTGAAACGAAAGTGACAAGAGAGTCGCGGCTAGGGTTAAGGCAAATTATGGTTTTCCATTTGAAGAAGAAAGGGTCTTGTTTGGCAATTATTTTAGAGTATTCTATGATTGAAATATGATATTCTTTAACTAGAATAAGTTTTGACTTGGTTAGACACAGATCTAGCAAAAGGGGGTGTTTAGTAACCAATAATAGTTCTTAAATCACCTAGTTTATTTTCAATGTTAAACTAAACCTAAAACTTGAATAGTGTTGTTTGATAATAAGATTACCTTATTTTAGTATTTGGAAATAAGGATAATTTGTTTTAGGTGTGGAATAATGATATATGCATATTTGAATACATTTACACCTTATATTTGATGCATTTTTGCTTGATATTTTATACTTTTTTTGTATTTTTGGCACTTAATTTGCTTCAAGTGCATTTACATGATATTATTGCCTTCATAGACTAAACAAAGAAAACTTCAAATAAAAAAGTGACAAAACAAAGATCTGAAACAAATAAGGGACACAGGGCTGTGTATTTGAATGTGTAAGTCTCTCAAGTTATGTGAATTTGCAAATTCTGGGTATTTTTAAAATATATGGTCTATTGCGTGCCCATGTATTATACTGTGTATCTCCCAGAAACCAAAAAATTTACTATAAAAAGACGTTAGTGGAGGCAAACGTAGAGAGGAAACTTCTAGTTGTAGAGATTGTTCATAAGGGACGACTTTGATCCAGAGAAGTGAAAAACATGAAGAAATCATCAACTGATCCAATAGAATACATCGTCAAACCGCTACCTTGCAAGAACATTTGATAGGAGATAAAGAGAGATTTAAAATCATGAACTCTTTGTTTTTTATTCATTTTTCTTTATGAACTCTTTGTTTTTCATTCATTTTTCTTTCTATTTATGTTTGATTTCATTTTCTATTATATGTAACTAAACATCTTTACTGTCTAGGAGAGACGAACCTTAGTTTGTGCTATAATATGTTTTAATTCTTTTATTTAATGCAATGTTTTGATTGATCTATTGTGATTCAATTATGTGTTTAATATATGTTCTAATAGATCTATTAGTGCATAATCTGATTTCGTAACATAGAGATTGAGAAATCTTTTGTATGAATAGATCTACTGTAATTGACAGGAATTGATTACAAATCTAGAGATAGGTAAACATATATAAATCCTCTGGATTAGAGTCAAACCTAATAGTGGAATTTACAAATTGGTAAAGCAATCATAGTACCTTTAACTTGAATAATATCGTTAATAATTCTAAGATTAGTTAATATCTTACAATAGGAATTTCCACGGTCTAATAGTTAATAAAAAAATGCATAATAAAAGATCAATTAATAAAAGGTTTTAGCAAGATTCATAACCTAGACATTAATTATAGGTTATAAATCCTTTAGGAATAATCAAGTTGAACATTAGCCTTTTTTATTGATTAAACCCACTTATTAACCTTTATCCTACTTTTCTTTAAAGATCTTTTTATTTTTTTAAACCTGGAAGGTTACTTATGTTATTTGCTTATTTTAAAATTGAATTTTTGAATGTCCAATATATTTCTTTAATTGTGTTAGGCAATGAAAATGCTCAAAATTATTGTGAAAAAATAAGAAAAATAAATGAAAGGAAAAAATTGAGCGTATATAAAAAAAAGAGCAAAAACATGAATGAGTTTAAGGTACCGATAGAGTTGGGATGAAAGGACCTGTGTGTATTATAAATAAGTCTTGTAATGTTTCCTTGAGCAAATTTCCTTCACTTAAACCCTTTTTATTATCCCAATCATACCATCTAAACCCCATTACAACCTACATAAAGACCTTTTGATTTTTGTTTCTAGTTTGTACATAAGTGGCGGAGATGTGATTTTATTGCAAGCATATGCTAAAAATTCTAATATACATTGTCTGAGACTTTTGATACTTTTCACCCTAAACACTTGACTGCATTGAGTGAAATCTTAGTGAGAGAGTAAAGATATATACTTTTTGATTTCAATGCAATTGTTGATGAGATTACTATTAATATTACTTAGAAGAGTTAATTTTAGGATAATTTGATTTTGTTTGTATATTAATTTGATTCTATAGGATATGATGATATATAGTATGAATGGACGGATTAAGATTGATGATGGATTGATGTTGTAGATTTATAATTTTGATTATGGTTTGCTTAAGGACAAGCAAAACCTTAACTATAGGGATATTTCATAGATAAATATTTGACTTTATTTTTATCCTATATTTGATGTATTTTGTTTGATATTTTATATCTTTGTTATATAAAAGTGTATATACAGAGTATAATTACCTTTACGAACTCAAAGGAGAAGAATTTATACAAAAACACGACATAAAGGGAAGATTCAATGTATAAAAGGGATGCACAGTCGTGCATCTACCCGTGCACTTCTCCCAGTTCAAGCAGATTCGTAATTTTTAGGTAATTTGGTTATACACAGTTTGATGCACGAACATGCATCAACCAAAACACTGGAACTTAATATAAAAGGACATAAACGGAGACTTATGAGGGGAGAAGACTTTAGGAAGCAATTCCAGATATAGAGTCCATTCTCAAGGGGCAATAGAAGTAGAATATGGGAAATTGTTCGAAAGATCCATCGAAATACAAGATCAAACCCAGATTTAGAACTATGATCTATTGTTTTCAATTTAGTTTTCTTTTGACGTATGTTTTATTTCATGTTCGATAATTCTTGTTAGTGTTTAGGTTAGATGAACCACATATTAATACTTTGATATAATTTGATTCTTTTATTAATTTAATTGGTTTGATTGATATATTGTGAGTTGATTACGTGTTTAATTTATGTTCTGATAAACCCAAGAATATTAGATCATAATCTGATTTCATACGTAGAGATTGAGAAATCCTTGATTTAAAAAGATCTGTCGTAATTGAAAGGAGTTGATTGCAACCCTAAAGATAGGATGAGATAAATTTTTCAGATTAAGATCAAACTTAATAGAGGGATTCACAAATCAGTAAAGCAATCCTATAAACTTTAACTTGAGTAATTCAATTAAAAATCTTAGGATAATTATTAGTAGCCTTAAGATCAGCTATGTTTATAGGAATCTCCACAATCCAATAAATTAATAAAACAATTGGGTAATAAAAGATAAATCTGTTAAGGGTTTAAGAGGATTCGAAACTTAGATACTAATATTTGATATCGATAATTTTCTAATTGAATTCTTAATTCTCTGTTCAATATCATTACCTATTTTATAATATTTGCTTTATTTTTAGTTTCTTTAATTAAAATCCAAAATCAATTTATAGGCTAGATAATAGAATAAAGATAATTACTAGCAATCATTGTCTTTATGGAATCGATCTGTACTTGCTGATACTAGCTACAGCTACGTTGTGCACTTACGGTTATTAAAATATTGACTAACTTTGAAAAATTCAATCAAAATAGCTTTTGCAAATTTCATTTTAGGTGTAAGAAACTAAAAACACTAAGTTTAGGCTTTACTGATGAAATGTTTCTTTTCTCCAAAATAGAAGGAAATTCAGTCTCAACCCACATTACTACTTTTAATTTATTCAACAAGCTATTAAGGCTTAATGTCATCAAAGCAAAATATGGTTTGTACATTTTTGTATATTCTTTCAGTTAGGTTGCTTGGCTTTCACCCCTCACAGGCTTTAAAATTTTTTAACAGATTTCCAATGTCCTTAATTAATCCTGCTTATGCTTACTTTAAAACACTTCTTAATATAATTTCATAAAGGATTAATAGTTAGAGCTCTAAAGTGTTGTCACTAGTTGGTAAACCTCAGCTAATCAACTTAGTCATTAGCTCTATGAATGTATATTAGGTTGCACATTTGGTTTTCCCTTATGCTATCATCAAACAGATAGACAACATACTCAAGAGGTTTTTATGATCATATTGAAAGGAGAAAGAAGTAAGAGCAAAAATCAAATGGTTAGACATTTTTAAACCAAAGAAGTAAGGAGATTTGGATGTTCATTCATTAAAACAACCAATCATGTACTATTAATGAAAAGAATACAGAGATTCTGTTAGACCCCACACCCCACCCGTAGGTGTTTGCAGGTTATACTGCGGCATGTGTTTGCGGGTGATACCGCGGCATCCAACCTTAATCAGAATTGTCCGCTTTGGCTGCGACTCGA
>JANZXR010000005.1:19419342-19430885 GCA_027575705.1 Erythroxylum echinodendron
CACCCTTTCCTTTAAAAGGTAATTTAGTCATCTTGCCTAACAAGCAAGATTCACATATGTCATATGATTCATAATCACATGTGTCATAATGACCCTATGCTACCATTTTTGTGAGGCTTAATTATGCGTTTCTCACTTATATGGCCAAGTCGACAATGTCATAAGTAAGATGATTTTAGGTTATCTCGTTTTTATCTTTTATTTTCATTGATTTTTATAATTAGATTGGACATATCTAATATGTAAATTCCATTGTACAGTGTAGCGATACCATACAACATTTAATTCAACTTAATTGAACAACCATTGCTTGAAAAAAATTAAATGAAATCTCGCTTTATTAAGACATGAAACAGATACAATGTTTTTAGTCACAACGAGTACATAATAGCAATTTTCAAAATTAACTCTAACCTATTAGGAAGATACGAAACATATGTCCCTACAGTTAGTGCAGCAAATCTTACTCCATTTCCCACACGTAGGTCCATCTCTCCCTTCTTGAGCGGTCTACTATCCCTAAGACCTTGCATATCAACATATATGTGTGAGCCACATCTGGTATCTAATACCCAAACGTTACGATTAGAAATAGTATTAACCTCACTGATAAATATCTTACCTAAAGTAGACGGTGGGGCATCTAATCCCTTGTTCTGCTTCAGTGACTCCAAATAAGCTTTGCAGTTCCTCTTCTAATGTCCTTCCTTGTTGCAATAGAAGCAGATCCCTTTTGGTGTTATATCCTTTGCCTTCTTCTTGGCTACACCTCCCACTGCCTACTTGGACTTCTTCTTCTTCTTCTTTTGGTTCTTCTTTCAAGAACTAGAAGCAGAGTCCACCAACATCACAGTCTTACTGTCTTTCTTGACAGTCTACTCAGCAGTTTTGAACAGATTAATAAGCTCAGGTATCGTTGTGCATATTTGGTTCATCCGATAGTTAAGCACAAACTGTGAATAACTATCTGTCAAACCAGTTAGAATCAAGTCTATAATTAATTCATAATCCATAATGAAACCTAAACTGCCTAACCTCTTAATGTATCCATTCATCTTTAGCGCATACTGCACTGGAGATGATCCCTCAGCCATCTTTGAACGGAAAAGCAACCTCGAGATCTCGAACCTTTCAAACCAAGCATGCTTATCAAACAGTTCCCTCAGATGGTAGACTATGGTATGAGCATCCATAGCCTTATGTAGCTTTTGCAATTCTGGTGACATAGAGGCCAGCATTATATACCTAGCCAACTCACTATCATCCAGTAGTTTCTTATAAGCTTTTTGATCTTCATCAGATGCGTCAACAGTAGGGGGATCGGTAAGTGGTTCATTTAAGACATATCTTATTTTTCATATTTGAGAACAATTCTCAAATTTTGTAGCCAATTCAAGAAGTTTGGTCCCGTAAGTTTGTTGGAATCTAACAAGAAGCGTAGGTTCACAACAGATGACATCGTATGATTCGATAACCTAGAAGAATGAGAGAAAGTGTTAGAATGTACACTTAATGCATATCTATAAAGGCTTTAATAACATGTATTATAGGTGCCATTATTTTAATTCAAATCTATAGCCCTCACTACGAATTCGAGAAAACTTATAGTATTCTTAATGGGTCGATATCCGATATCACCAAGAATGACCTTAGGTTTGCTCAACAAGCCACCTTAGGTCAATCGGTAGGTATCATTCATACCAATTGCACTCACTTATGCAACTATCAACTTGTGCCATCAATTGTTGATTTAGCACACTCATTAGGTTATCAACTCGTGATTTATATACATCCTATGTATATAATACCCAACTTTGCCTCTATCCATGTTGATCTTGAGTTTTCCCAACAAATCAACATTTCCAGTTAGGATTAACCCATTCATCCGAAAATCTAATTTCCATGGTTTGAATATATTCGTATAGAGTGGGCTTAGGTTTGCCCAACAACCCAACTCTAAAGGAACTCTCATTTTTGCCATATCAATGAAAGGCGTAAGTCCTAATATTTTGTTTGAGGGATTTGTCCTGGTCTTATCAATACTTGGATGATCTTGATTATGTATATCACATACACATTTAGATTATGGACAACTCAATTGAATTGAGCCTATGTCCATAACCCTTAAAATGCATCTAATGCATGTATCACACAAAGGATGTTTAAATTTAGGTTGTGACTTGACTATGCATCTAAATTTCATGATTCGATTTAACTCTTGAACCTAATCGGGCACTAGTGTTAGTCTTGGCTAATTTGAATTATAAATGTGATTCGATTAAGAACCCTAAAATGAATTATTTCGATGTCTAGATTAAACACTTTAATCTTAGTTTATATGCCTTATCTAGTCACATTGAAAATGCTATGCTCTACTTGGATTGATTCTAAATTAATCCCTAGGATTTCCAAAATTTTTGTACATCAATTAGTCATCTATAATATCCCTAGGTCATCTCAAATTTATCTAAACAATTTCAACATATGCCAAAATTATCTTGACGGCCAAAAGCATCAAAATAAATAATTTAACCTACTAGACACTAAAGAGATTAATTCGATATTCGAAAAATTTCCAAAACCCTAATTTCAAGCACATGCATTAATCATGTTATTATCATCAAAATAATACATTTCTTATCATATAAGAACCTCATTTAGGTCTTATAACTGAAATACATACATTAAAAGTCATTAAGTAAGTCAACTCCATTAGCTTTCAAAAAATTGACTGATGTTGACTTTGACTTTATTTATTAATTGAATCAAATTCAATTAATTTTGAAAAAATTCCAGAGTCTTATACACATTCTAAACGTGTCTAATAAAAAATTCCAAAACCTAATTCTTAGGAATTATTTATTAATAAATAGGGATAATCCAACACATCACATGTGTATGACACTTGTCATATAACTTCTAACACTAGTTAAACATTACATCATGTATACATAAGATAATCACTTTAACAACAGGTGTCATACATCTTATACACATGGAAACATCTCATCTTACATGTACCAGCATAAAATTTATAAAAACAATTTTTATAAAAATTGATATAGAATTTACATGCATGCATGTTTATCACATTTCCAGAATTTCCAGAACTTCATACATGCATCAAGCTGAAACTAAATTCGTAATAAAATAGCAAATGACATTCAATTGCATTTGGATTTCACATAAACATAATATAACAACTTATAAACAATTTTGTGAAATAAAAACAGAAAATTATTTTTCTATAATTA
Source organism: Erythroxylum echinodendron (assembly GCA_027575705.1). Classification (NCBI taxonomy): domain Eukaryota; kingdom Viridiplantae; phylum Streptophyta; class Magnoliopsida; order Malpighiales; family Erythroxylaceae; genus Erythroxylum; species Erythroxylum echinodendron. The sequence continues at coordinate 19,422,597 of JANZXR010000005.1, forward strand.
TTAAGAAATTTTCAAAGTCAGCATATGCATTCAGTTTTCCCGAAATTCCCAGAAATCAACATGTGAATAGTCTGCATATTAATTCAAAATAAAATAGAAAATTACATTCAATTACACTTTACTTTTACAAAAACATAATATAACATCTTATAAATATTTCTATGAAAGAAAATCAGAAAAAAATTTCTACATTTTACACGAATTATTCCAAATCAACATGCATGTCAGCCACAACCTAGCAAACACTGTGCTCATGTTTGATACATCATCAAATACATGCATAAACTTACTTTGATGCCACTGTTGGGTTAGCTATGGTTGCATGCATCACATGTATATGGATTCATAGGAAGTATCGAAATCAGGATTCCGACACCATGACAACTCGAAAACTACAAGATCATACATGCATGCAAGGATATTTAAAGAATATGAAATACAAAAACATTTTACCTTTGTTTCTCATCCTTTCTTGTTTCTTTTCCTTGTTTGGGTTGTTGGAAACACCAAAACCTTCCTTGATCACCCAAGAACACGCAAAAAAGGAAAATGAAAAAATGTGTAAGGGTTTTAGAACACCAAACTTGATGAATTCAAGTAGATGTTCAAAATGGGTGATAGTTCAAGGTTATCTTGCATACATGTTGATTTATATAACAATTGCATGAAGATAACTCAAAAACTCTTCCCATTCTCTCTAGAACTCTTCTAGAACCCTTTCTCTATAACTTAAGTGTGTAAAAAGTGAAAGAAGCTCGTGTACATAAGTGAAGAACTCACTTAAATATTATTTCATAGCCTCTGTCACTATCATGGCATATCTCGCCTTCGGCCACGATCGTGACCTTATGAGGCACAATCGTGGCCTGCTTAAAATAGACTATACACACTTGTTTTCTGTTTGATCTTTTATGCATGTGACCCTTAGGTTTCCGATTATTTTAGGCACTTAAATTAACTCTTAATTCAATTAAATCGTAAAGAGTTTCATGATGCCAATTTGTCGGAATATAAGTGGATTACCACACGAACTCTTCAATAGTTAATTATCCAACTTATGATCCTTTCCTTAGACAATTACCATGCAATTCTTCCTTTCATCATATTGTACGCCACTTGGTTGGGAGTATGGGTTATGTGTCAACTCCCACTAGACCGAATACGTCACATCTAGTCTAAGTGATGTTAGTTCTTATCCTGGGTTCTCATTACTCTTATGTGTCATTGAATACTCTCTTCATGACACATAACTACTCTGGCCAGAGACTCTCGAGTAATGATCTCAATAAGAGGCCATAGGCATTATCTCCTTCTATTAAGAGTGGTGAATCCTTTATTGGCTACCCAATTACCTTCGAATACCAATAGTTGTATCCAATCACCACCCTAAGAGCGCCTTGACTTGAGGTAACAAGGAATGATGTCAAAGCACAGGTTTAGTATCCAAGATATCCTTGAGTACCTCAAGTCCAAGGATATTTGCACCATTTCTATGATGAGATTAATCGTTGACATTCGGTAAATCATCTATATGATAATCTCATAGCGGGTCATCCGATGTACCTACTACCTTTAGTAAGCATCCACATATTAACTCTAAACTTCTCATGCTTACAGTTTATGAGATCCACTGCGTGATCAAATCAAAGAGTATAATATGTGCTAGTCTGTCTAGATTAATAATGTCCTATTTTATTACTCCTATTACTAGGGATTATTTAGATACTAACATAATTGCACATGATAAGAATCTCATTATTATGATCTCATCATGATTTCATCCATGCTATGTTTTGTATCTGGACTTTATTAATTCGATTTAAGATCAATATCAATTCATATATAAACGAATATCAAATCAATGAAAAATTCCTTTCGCTTTATTAATCAAAATAAAGTTTATAAAAAGTGCTAAAGATGATTGCCTTTATCGCACTACTCTAACAAGTACAACTCCTCATTAGCTTCAAATGGAATATTCACTTAGATGATACTTAAGTCTTAACTTTGCAAATAATGTATTTTAACAATTTCAAGCTTTTATAACTATGTCTAGGTAATGTTGGAGTTAGAAATAAAATCAGCTAGTATCCAATGACTCTTTTAACGCCTTTCTAGGCTTATTATATATTTTCATTCTTCTAAAAAGAAGATAGGACAACCTACTTGTAATCTTGTATTATGATAGTAGAGAAAATAACAATCACTATACTACTGCTAAATGATAAATGCACTCTCCCAAGTTGTTAGGAACAATAAGATAAAATCTACATTCATATAGCATAACAGTAAGTTATTAAGAATAATAGGAAGCAACTCGTGCACCTTGACTCTAAATATACACCACTGGGGGTTCCAACCACTCATTTATTTTGTAGACAAGTGTTATATCATAATGGAGAGTAAAAATTCTTAGAAATTATTTTTACTCTTTCTTTTATTTTCATTTTAATATATTCATTTTCTTGTTAATTATTTAAAGCGTGAGTCCTTTAACATAAGTTTAACTAGAATTTAAGAGGGTTTTGTAAAAAAAAAGTTGATTAAAAATACTTACAGAGGGTTTTGTACTGATTTCTCTTCATCATTAATGAAGAGGATATAAATGAAGAGGATATAGTAGATTCAACACTTAAATCACTTGAGGGGTGGATGGGAATTCAAGGAGGGGACTAAACCATTATAAATTATAGTGTTGTATTCACTCTTCCTATACTCTTTATATTATTTGCTCATTTTGTTATTTTCTTATGTTTTATATTCTATATAAATGTGAACTAAATAATCTTAACGTTATAGTTCATCATATTAAGTGATCCCCTTGTATTTAAACCAAAAACAAACCTTTGATATATAGGTTAGATATACGAAATTACAAGATTACTAGCCAGAAGAGAGAAAGAATATTTTTAATATTTTCATTACTATTGCCTTTGGATTAATTAATTCATAAAACATAATTTTAAATTTTTCTTCCAATTACATAAGATAATGTTAATTGATTTTAAATTTTAAGACACCTAATTTGCATCTCTTTTGATTGCCCTTTATAATAATAATAACTTCAATATGCTTCTAATTGAGTAGTAATTTATAAATTTTGACATGTTTTAATTAGTAAAGGAAATAATAATCATCATTTTTATATTTTTCATGGTACCAATATGATGATTTTTTAATCAATTTCCCTTAAGTTATAATATATATATATATATATATTAAATTTCTTATTAAATTATTTTTAATTAAGAAATTTCATGAAACCATAATTTTATACAAATAATTAGAAGAGATTAGGATATTAGATAAAAAAACTAAATATTGAATTTCATCAAAATTAAAGATTTAAATGCTATAAAAGGTCTATATTTAACAAATCCCTACATTCGAGATCTTTGATAACCTTATTTACTAAGAAATTTATAAACCTAATAAGGTGTGAAAATTTATTATTATAAGCATATTTTAGTAGTTTGATTTACAAAATATGCAATTTTGATGTGAATCCAAACATAAAGACAAACTATATCTTATAAATTTTGAGTTTAATATAAAAACAATTAAGCACCATTTAAATCTTTTGATTTCAATCAAAACGATATTTAGAGAAAGGTTAAAAAATACAAATCTTACTTATAATTTAACTTATTTTTAAAAAATATCTTATTATTATAATTAACCTAAAAATATCTTATTATAACGATCTTTTATTGGCTTTATCGAATTCTTTTAATATAAATTATTATATAACTAATCATGAAGCATATGGTAAAATTTGTATAACTATTTTGGCTTAATTTTAATGACAAATTGTGTTAAAATATTTGACATAAACTGCACAATAAATTCATTTTTAATAGCTATATATATAGTAATTACATTATGTTAATATTATTTAAGTACAACATGCATCTAATGCATTCGTAATTAAATTACTAAAGAAATAGCGATAACCAATTTTGTATTTGTATGTAATGGTTTACTGTCAACTACTCTCCGATTAAATATATCTGTATAAAAAAAAGAACTTGATATTTTATATAGCATTAAAAATTAATTGATTTCATTAACATATTTTGTAATGAAAATTTATGAAGCTCATAAATTTCAAGAAAGTCACCATTTTCTATGAATATTCAAGAGATTGGAAATGTTAGACAAGGACCTAAATATTGAAGATTCTTAGAACTAGGGATTTAAAAATAGTATAAGAAAAGTCTAATTCTAAATATTTCGTAAATCATAATTTTCTATAACCATGTTGACTTGACATTCTTCGAGGTCTCCCATTACACTTAAAATAAAGTTTTAAGTTTAACAAACTTAAGTAGATACCTATTTGACTTACATATATTTGAAGTTAAAGTTTAACGAACATAAAGTGGATACCTACTGTTCGAGTGTAAGTCGACCGTTGATGTGAATGAAACCTAAAACTTCAATTAAGGTAAATAATTTTCTTACCAGATAACACATATTTACAAGATTATATTATGGAATTTCAAATATTTAGTCAAATATACATGTATTCAAAATCCAAAAGCACATGTATAAACGTAAATGCACGTTGATGTATAAAGTAAACGAAGGCATTAATATCAATCTAAGAGAAGACATTCAAGCATATAAAGTATTGCTAACTTAACATCGAAAGAGTGATATGTTAGAAATATATGGACTAATATAATCACAAAATTAATTCTATATTCACAACCATTAATTGAATTGCTTAATGTATGTTTAATAACTATAATAGGATGGTTAATAATTTACTAATTGCTTTTGAAGCACATGGTAGTACCTTAATAACTATATATTGACCCATTAAACTATAGTTTATCACATCTTTGAAATGACACAATTAGCCTCCTTCTACCCATTAGGGTAGAACATGTTATAATCATAACATATGGTGAGTTTTGTGTGTGATTGTCCTGGGCGTGTGTGTGGTGAAAGTTGGGTCTTCTACTATAAGCTTTCTCTCTTGCACAAGAATTATTGAATATTGATAGGTTGTGGTGTCTATAATGGAGAGAATGCATCAAGATTTAATGCCCAACATTGGAGGTATGTTTCATTATTGTATAGTTAATGCTCTAAATAAAATATGGATCTTAGCATTGTGGTTATTGGTGACTACATTTATGAATAACAATTGGTATTAGAGTTCCATGGTCATTTGATTTTAGGGCTTGTATTTGGGTATAAACTCATTTTTTAAAATCATTTTTTAGTACAAATGACTTCAAAATGATGCATTGAAGGTGTAGAAAAAGTTATTGGTTATAAGCAAATGAATCACAATTTTTGGGTGAGGATTTCGAAATTTTCAGGGTTTTAGTTAATGAATGAAATAGGTTAGAAACTTTTAGGTTTTTTTAGCGCTTTTGTCTTAAATAGGTATTGGGAATACATAGAATATGAAAAATGGAAGAAAACTCCTCAAATCTCGTCAAAAATGGACGACTAGAGAGGAGTTTCAGGTAGGTCAGACTCACACAACGGTGGGTGGACCCACATACTCGACTCAGGGTCAAGAATGGACCATACGGCATTGTCCTAGACACTATTAATTATATATTTTTTATTTTTTAAATATTAAAAAATTAAAAAAATTCTGCACAGTAGCGCAGGAAGGGCAGCATGAAAGGTCATTTTTAGACCATTTTTCAACATTTTGCTCCATTTTTTAATTCTATCTTTTCATATGTTTATGCACAAGATTAATTAATGTTTTTTATTTGATAATTCTAATTGTTTTTAATCTTATTGTAGCATAAATATGATTATTTGTTAACAATAGTGAATATTTATTTTTACCTATCGTAAATTTGAGAATGTAAAACTATTTGTGATAAGAAACTTTTAAATATTAATATATGTTTAAAATTTTGTGTTTTCCTCTAAAATAACATTAAGACCCATATGGGTGATTAATTATCATGTCGATAATTACTACTTAATAGGATACTTACTATGGTGAAGAAATTTTATTGAAATATTATAAACCACACAATTTTTTTTGTTTTCTATAGTAATTGATGATTTGGTTGTAATATTTAATAAATTGTTCTTACCTGTGAATGAGTTCTATATTTATTTAAGGAACTTTAGTATGAATGATAAAATTAATTTGAGAAAAAGAGCATAAATTGCTTGATTCTATTTTAACATGCATATAATGGTTATTGCTCTTGGTTCTCATTCAGCTTTAAGCAATCTGAGAGTCTCTGCCATCTAAACGCTAAATAGAGTGAACCATAAGCAGTGGGTTGAATCTCTCATCATGAATTTGACTTTCATACGAATGGACTTAACCCGCTGATGATGCTACTAAGAAGGATAAGAAATCCTATGATGAGTGGGAATACTCTAATCGATGTTATTTGATGATTATGAGGTATCACATAGATGAATCCATTCGTGATAGCATTCTCGAGGTTGATAATGCAAAGGATTTTCTTGCTTCCATTAAGAAGAAGTACAAGAAGTTCTTAAAGAATGAGAAGAATGAGTACTTGAACATGCTTCATCACACTATGTACGATGGTATAAGTGACATTAGGGCTCACATCGACAAGCTCCTAGGTCGTTAGCATAAGCTTAAGGCTATGAATATGGACCTTAGTGAGGATTACATGGTATGGTTTGTGATGGGGACTCTTCCTTCCAAATTTTATTTCATCATATCAAGCTATAATGCTCAAAAAAAGTAACGGATTGTTGAGGAGATGACTGCTATTCTTTCTAAGGAAGATGATGACATGAAAAATGGAAGAGCAAGAAGTATCTCTGTGATGACAAACCATAACAATTCTCAAAAGAGAAAGTTCACTTCTAATAGCTCAAGTGACCAAAAGCCTTTTAAGAAGTAAGCTGTTAGTCCTACAGAAATGGACGGGCAGGCTCATCTTCTATTAATAAGAAGAATAAAATTTTCAAAGGAAAGTGCAACTTTTGTCAAAATTTTGGGCATAAAAAAGCTGATTGCCAAAAGCTCAAAGCTCACATAGAGAAGAAAGGTAATTTTCTTGTGATGGTTTGTTTAGACTATATTTAGACCAAAGTCCAACTTAAATTTTCTAGGACAATTAAACTACGGTTGAATACAGGACATAGTTTGGAGTTACATGATGTCGCTTATTTACCCTCTATTAGGAGGAATTTAATTTCTGTATCTATTTTGGATAAACTAGGTTATAGTCTTCTTTTTGGAACTGAAAAACTGACTTTGTATTGTGACTCTCTTCTGGTGGGAAATGAAATTTTATGTGAAAATTTATACAAACTTGAGTTGAATGATGTTGTTATTGTTGTTTCTTCCTTTTCTCTTAATATTGTTGTTGGTTCCAAACGTATGAGTTGGATTTAAGATCTCCTATATTATGACAAAAACATTTAGGCCATATTTTTAGAGACAGAATGGAGAGGTTGGTAAAAGATTGTGTACTTCAGGATCTTGATTTTTCAGATTTCACTGCTTTTGTTGATTGTATTAAAGGAAAGTTGATCGCTAAGGTTCGAAGAAGCAAAACAGACAGGTGCTCAGAATTGTTGGAGTTGATTCATAATGATATATGTGGACCATTTATTCCACCTGCTATGTTGGTTATAAATACTTCATCACTTTTATTGATGATTTTTCTTGGTATAGTTATATGGAGCTCATTCGTAAAAAAATTTGAACGTTTGGAAGCGTTTAAGATTTTCAAGACAAATGTTGAGCTTCAAAAAGGGAAGAAAATCAAGGTAGTTAATTTTGACAGGGGTGGAGAGTATGATGGGTGTTATGATGAGAGTGGAAGGAATCTAGGGCCTTTTGCTAGATAATAGCAAGAATGTGTTATTGAAGCAAAATATACAATGTTAGGAACACCTCAGCAGAATACTGAAAGAAGAAACCGCACACTTCTTGATATGTTACGGTGTATGTTGATTTATTCTAATTTACCAAAATTTTTGTGGGGTAAGGCATTGAAGACAGTCGCTTATATCTTGAATCAAGTACCTAGCAAGTCAATCCCAAAGACTCCATATGAGTGATGGTCAAGTAAGAAACTAAGCTTGCGCCATTTTCATGCTTAGGGATGTAAAGCAGAAATAAGGCCCTATAATTTACTATTTAAGAAGCTTGATCCAAAAACTATTAGTAGCCACTTTGTAGGCTACATTGTCGGATCAAGGAGTTCTAGATTCTATTACCCATCTCACATGTAACATCCCGTTTCCATAAAACGGGTCGGACCTGAGAAACAGGCCCAAGTGAGGTCAATCGGAGAAGTTAGGAAA
>JANZXR010000005.1:19431206-19441384 GCA_027575705.1 Erythroxylum echinodendron
ATAAAACATGAACCTATCCACACTTCACATGTACTGCTCAAAATGTTCTAAGAAAGGTTTCGGGGCCTAACACTTGTGGTTAAAGGTTATAGAAGAGAGAAGGGATTGATTTCAAAGAAAAATTCTCAACAGTTTCTACCAAAGATTCACTGCTAATCATCATGGCTATAGTTACTCATTTTGATTTAGAACTTAATTAAATGGATGTGAGGACCACCTTCTTGAATGGAGATTTATGTGAAGATGTTTATATGACTCAACTAGTTGGTTTCAAGATGACTGGAAAAGAACACATGGTTTGCAAGCTCAAGAAGTCTATCTATAGGTTAAAATAAGTATCAAGGCAGTGGTATCTCAAGTTTGATATGGTGTCACTGTAAATGGCTTCAAGAAGAATGTAGTTGATCAATATATTTATATGAAGTTCAGTGAGAGCAGCTTCATTTTTCTGGTACTGTATGTTGATAACATTTTACTTGCTTCTAATGATACTAATCTATTATTTTAGATTAAAAAAACTATTATTTGGCCATTTTGATATGAAGGATCTTGGTGAGGCCTCTTATGTACTTGAAATTCAAATTTTCCGAGATAGAGCGAATGAGATTCTTTGATTATCTTAAAATACTTACATTGATCAGATGTTGAAAAGATTCAATATACGTTCTTGCTCTCCTGGAAAGGCACCAATAGTGAAGGGTGACAAATTCTCAAAGGCCCAATATCCACAAAATGATAAAGAGAGAGATGAAATGAAAATCGTTCCTTATGCGTCACTTATAGACATTTTGATGCATGCTCAAGTATGCACACGCCCTAATATTGTTTTTGTTGTAAGTGTGTTGGGAGGATACTTAAGTGATCCTGGACTTAGTCATTGGAAAGCGGCTAAGTAAATCATGAGGTATCTTTAGGGTAACAAGGATTATATATTGACTTATCGGCAAATTGACACTCTTGATATAGTTAGATTCAGTGACATTGATTATTTAGGATGTATGAATGATAAAAGGTCCACTTCAGGCTACATCTTTATGATGGCTGGAGGAGTTGTATTGTAGAAAAGTGTCAAACAGAGGCAAAGTATATGGCGTGTTATGAGGCAGCTTGTTAAGTAATATAATTGCAAAATTTTATTTTAGCATTGAGTATTGTAGACTTTTTTTCGAGTCCGCTAAAATTGTATTGTGATAATTCTATAATTGTAGCTTTCTCTAAGAACACTATTGATATAAAGTACTACTTTGTTAAAGAGAAAGTCGTTGAATCCTTCATTACTGTTAAGTATACACCTACAGCTAGCATGTTAGTAGATCCACTTATAAAAGGCTTACTTATATGTGTGTTTGCGAAACAAGTCTCCCGCATAGGATTGTTAGGAGTCTGACTTGATAAGATTAGTAGGAGATTGTTGTTTTGTATTGAACTTGTTAGTACTTTGTACGGATTACTTATGACTTATATATATGAAACATGCATAATGATATTTGCAGTCACTTCTTGTTAATATTGACATATATATGTTGATGTATATATATAGTTTGACGAAATGGCAAGTATAAAAGGAGATAAATGCATAGTCTCAGTTGTTGTATTGCATGTATGTTGTTTTAATGGTTAATGTTATGTTTGAATATCTCGAGGGCCTAATCATATGTAGTAAATATATCTTGTCGATATGATATTGCATATGATTTATTTGACTGTCTTTTGGATGATGGAGATTGATATGGTGGTTTGATTATATTGTCTAAGTGGGAGAATGTTAGAAATATATAGACTAATATAATCACGACATTAATTTCATATTCACAACCACTAATTAAATTGTCTAATGTATATTTAATAATCATAATGGGATGGTTAGAAATTTATTAATTACATTTGAAACACATGTTAGTACCCTAATAACTATATGTTGACTCATTAAACTATAGTTCATCACATCTTTGAAATGACACAGTTAGCCTCTTTCTACACCTTATGGTAAAATATGTTATAAATATAACATATGGTGAGTTTTGTTTATGATTGTCGTTGGTGTGTGTGTGCGGTGAAAGTTGGGTGTTTTACCATAAGCTTTTTCTCTTGTACAAGAATTGTCAAATATTGATAAGTTGTGGTATCTACAATGAAGAGAATGCATCAAAATTTCATGTCCAACATTAGAGGTCTGCTTATTTATTGTGTAGTTAATGCTCTAAATAGAATGCGTATCTTGGCGTTATGATTATGATGTCTGCATTTATGAATAAAATGAGATGGTTTTACTGTCTAGTATAAACTTCTTCTTTATTATTTTTATTTAGTTCATGGCCAAATCCTAGCTCCTCTTCTAAACGACTTTCTGAAGCTCAATGTTCAAATAGAAATCGATACAATAGAAGCAAAAGAAAAAGTCGCTATGCACCAAATCACGCAGCATTTATGGCTATTTTCATGTTAGCCTCGCAGTGCCCAGGGAAGTTACAGATAAAGTAGCTTTGTCCCTTTGCAAGTGTGATTTGATCTTTCCCTGATGTAAAAATTTTGGAACCCGGTGGAGTAGTGCACGAATCATAACCAGCTTTGTTCACAGCAACCACGTTGTGCGAATTGGGACTGTAGTTGAACGCTGCAAGACAAGTGCAATAAAATATAATCATTGAGCACATGGCATAAGGTATTTTCACGAATAACTAATCAACGAAATAATTTCTATACTCTTCTTAGAAAAACATAAATAAGGCTTTATTAAATTTTGATTATGTTAAATTACATTAAATTTTTGAAACTAAAATTACGCTAAATTTTAAGATACATGTTAAATCTTTAAATATTAAAATTTAAAAGTATGACATTTGTATACCTCTTTAAATATATTAATAATAATAAAAGGAAAAGAATTTTAAAATAATAATAATAATAATAAGCAACACCTACCGAGCACGTCACCGGCCTTGAAAGACTTTCCTGCGGGCCACCCAGAAACATTGAAAGACCAGTTAGAAGAGCCTCCAACATTGTAGGTTGTTGCATAACAGATCTGAAATCGGAACAACAGCGCACACAGCAAAGCAATGGCCAAGATTGCACTGCCTCTCTCCATTTCAACTTTTCTTCTTGGAAGAGATGGAAGAATGGCTGAATGGAAGACTGTAGTTGCCTTTGACCGTTTGACAGCTTATATAACCAATCCAGTCCAGTCCCATTAAGTGGTATAGTCAATGACCATTAATTGTTTCTCCAATTTTGTGTCTAAAAAGCTGTGCAGTCAGTTATGATTACGACCAAATGGCGGAGAGACGTTGGTTGGAGCCATGTCTTCAAGCCATTTGGAGGCAATTTCTAGTCAATAGTAAATAAGACATAATTACATAATTAAGGAAAGACCTTATTCCCAACTTTGAAGAGTTTCATTAATTAAATTTTCGTTAATGGGGAAATAAAAAGTTATGCCAAAAAACGACCTAATTTCCGGATAGCAATTGGATATCTTTTCAATTATAAAAGTTCGAGTGATTTTTCAATAAAAAGGATAATTAGTAATTTGGTATTCAAATGCATAATTCTTGTATTTCAAAATTAGATAAAAACTTTAAGACTTATATTTCACCATTTCACATTTGTCTTAAGGTTGAGAACATACCTAAAAGATATAGTTTGCGTCATTATATGATATAATATAATTTATCATATTTGTATAATTTATATTTCCATAAAAGTTATTATTACTTTTTTAAAGATAAAAAAGGTTAGGTTTGATTCTAATATTTTCATCAAAATACAAATCAGAATTTAATATTTTAGGACATTTAAAATAAAATTTATTGTTTTTAAAATTTTCAAATTAAACCTCCTTTAACGAAAAAAACAAATGAAGTCATATTTTTGTTAGTCTTTGTTAAGTCATTAGTGACGTAAAAAGAACATATTATTTTTCAATCCACTTGTGTGCATTAAATTTTCATGTGTATGCTAAGTGGTTTTATGAGGATTCATTAAGTTCTCGTTAATTTTAAATTGATTTTAATAAATTTTATCATTTTTAATTAACTTTAAATAAAATTAATTAGGATAACTTTATCTAATTAATGCCAAAATTTTCAAATTGTGAACCCTAAATTTATATCTATTTTGTTTAACCTTTTTATCCTCACCCTCATCCCTACGGTCTAAAAGTATTGTTCCGAAATCTTAGTCCTAAAGGTGATGCCTTCTAATTTGTAACATTAGCATTACAAGAAGTGAATGGATGATAACTAGACTTTTCAAGCCTATATCTCGTTGTAATATTATTTATAAAGTGATATCAAAGTTTTTTGTTAAAAGATTGAAGAGGGTCCTGTCAACTTTTGTGAATCCTGCATAGAGTGTTTTTCTTCCTAAGCGCAATCTTGGTGACAATATTATGCTTTTACAGGAGCTTTTGAGGGGCTATCACTCGGGTAAAAAAAAAATAACAATTGCTTGATTAAGATAGACTTTTTTTTAAAGCTTTCGATACAGCCAGTTGGCAGTTCATTTAATTATGTCTTGAAGCACTTCATCTTCCTTCTAAATTTGTTCAAAGGATCATGGCTTGGGTTATCACTTCTTCTTTAAGCATGTTTGTCAATGGCACTCCCACCACTCCTTTTAAAGTAGCAAAAGGGATTAGGCAAGCTGATCCCCTTTTGCCTTATTTATTTACACTCACCATGGATCTAGACTATTTAAAAGACTTATATCTTCCAATGGTGACTTCTAATTCCATCATAAATGTAAGCAACTAAGCCTTACTCACTTGTTATAGGTGGATGATCTAGTTCTATTGTGTAATGCTGAGCTCAAATCAATCTATATATCCCAATGCATGTGCTTGGTTTATTTACGGACTGGTCTGAATTAAGCTATAATGTCGAGAAGAGATGTTTTTGTTGTTTTGGATGATGTAAGGTGCCTTACTGAAATCAGATGAATTACAAGACTCAATAATAGTTCCACTCCTTTTAAATATCTAGGGATTTCTATCATGTCTTCTAAGCTAAAATGAATACCCAAGTGATAGCTTGGCAAATTCTTCCTCTCTTATGTAGCTCGACTTTCACCTATCATATTAGTTCTTAATAGTCTGCATATACACTAGGTTGCTCATGTGGCATTACCTCATAAAATTCTCGAGGATCTAAAAAGAATAATGAAAACTTTGCTTTGGATGGGGCAGGTTTGAAACTCTAAAAAGGCGCGAGTGAAATGGAAAGAAGTTACACTCCATAAAAAATATGAAGATTTTGGGATTATTCCAATAACCAATATGTAAAAAGTTTCAATATGTAAACACGTATGGGGATTATACACCTATCATACTGCCTTATAGACAAAATGGATACATGAAAACTGCTTGAAAATTTCCAACTTCTAGCAGGTTGATTACTCTCAGGATGGATTTTGGATTTTAAAACAAATGATGCAACTTCGAGATACAATTTATTGTACTATTGGCAATGGAGCAAAAACCTAGATGTGGTTGGATAACTAGAAGGAAATTTGTCCACTATTCTCCTGACTTTCAAGGGATATGTAATAGAATACCTTTAAGGCTTAAAATATCTTCTTTGATTATTAATGGTGCATCACAGGCCACCTTTTATGGCTTTACATCCCTTATTTCTCATCTTTCATAGCTTTCCAATACAGTATAGGAGGATAATATCTTCTAGAAATTAACTTTGACTAGCATTTTCTCTAATCAATCTGGCTATAGACTTCTAATAGCTCATTAGTGGTCCCGCGGTTCTCCCTTATATGGAACAATACCATCCATCCTAAAGCAACCTTCATTACTTGGCTAGCTATCAAAAACTGACTCCAAACTATGAACCAATGGCATGGTAGAGTTAATGAATTATGTGTTCTTTGTAACTTGGCTTCTGAGGATCGTAACCATCTATTTTTCCAATGTAGCTATTTTAAAGCCATTTGGAGTTATATTCTACACTTGTTACCTTCCAAATATGACAGGTAAGATTAGGATTCAGTCTTGAGGTGGATTATTAGTAAATCCAAGAAAGGAGCTCCAAATGTTGCTCTTTTCTCAGTTGACTTCTTAATGTCCATATATAGCATTTGGAAAGAATGAAATAGTCACAAATTCACTGACACAAAGGAAGAGAAATACAAGCTAACTGATAAAATCATTAATCAAATTTAAGAGTTTTTTTTCACTAAAGATGTGCATAGGTCTCTTTCTGTGGACATAACGAGTAGATGGCAACTCTAAATCTCTAATGCTCCTCAATTTAATCTTATTGTCTTTTGCACTCTACTTGAGATCTTTTATAATTTAGAGTAGTAGCGTGTTTATCTATAAACTTATCGTTATGTTGTAATTAGTTTCATCTATAGTAAATACACCATTCATTTACCTATATATACACTATGTAGTATTTATTGAAATAGTTTTTTATTATAGGAAACTAAATAGTTGCATATTAAGATGAAGAATGTAGAATAAGTAATGTATATGTGTTAAACTTCAAATGCATACTTTATCCTCGTCAAAATAGATATTTAGGTAATATAATCTTGTATTAAATTTAATAGATGAAATATAATTCACCTCGTGAAAACTTAATACACCTATAAAGAGTAGTTTTTTCTTTTTTCATAATAATACAAATTATAAAATTGAAGAAAAATTGCAAATACAAAAGACATATGTATAGGCCTAAAATGAAAATCATAGAACTACAATCTAAACCTATAAAATCTACTACAAGTGGACATGAATGCATTATGGATTAAGACATTCAAGATTTTGGTTTATATAAGTTTCAAATAAACAAAGTTAAATTAAATATTCAAATATATATGCTCTTATTTCATAATATTTTTTACAAAATAAAAGAAAAGCTCATATCATTATAAGTATTGTTAAATTAAAACTTAAAATATTATAAATAAATAAAGTATTAAACATATTTATAGAAAACCAATGTCCTTGAGATAAAATATTTATTACATAAAATTAAACATATATTTATATTCTATAAAAGTATAACGTAAACTACAAATCACCGTCATTTTTGTATGTTAAAGTGGTCCATTTTTGTTATTGGACTTATCTTAAAGATTCAAGTTTGTTTGATTATTGAATTCTCTAAATCTTTAACATAGATGAAAGGGGATCGTCGTAATAAATTATTTATTTTCTAAAAAAACTCTTGGACAATCATCCTTTTTCAATGAGTAAAATACCTTATAAAATCTTCTTACTTTGTCTTAGCCAAAAATTAATCTTATAAATAAACTTCTTAATTAAGCGGTGAGCAAAAACCTAGTAAAATATCTCAAATCAAGGTGAAAAACAAGTTATTCTAATAACATATAAAGACTCTTAAAAATATTTAATTTCAAACACAAAATTCTTTTATACTTTGGTTGAATTTAAATTTGAGACACTTAATTCACTTTCCTTCTTACTTGTTTTAGCTTTTCTATGATCTTTGGGGTTCTAAAATAGAAATTACTATTGTGTATTAGTGTACTGAGGACTGTTGGCCTTCAATGTCATTCCATGGTCATTTCTTTTCGAACATTTAGAAAAGGGCAACTAGTTGCCCTTTAGAGGTTCATCTTCTGCATATATAGAAAACTAATTAAACTTCATTAATTCCAAAACATCATCCAATTTTTTAACTAATAGCCTTCTAAATAACCAATCATATTTTTTCTACGATCAATTTCTACTTCCATGTATTAAATAACTTAAACCTATGACTTTTAATTATAACTCCATGTAAATTATTAATATTATAGTAATTGACTATCGTTAAAATAAAAGATGAGGTTCTTACTTGGTTCAATATTATTTATTCATGTGATAGAAAGGTATACACTTTTTCCTGTACTATAATAGTGTTAAGGGAATATTGAGATAAAAAAGAAAAAGAGAAAACTAATTTCCCTTATATAATACGCATTCTTTGGTATCTGCTTTAATAATGAATTTAAGTGGCTTCTCTACAACAATCCTATTAGAATTTATTAAAATAATTATCTAGTGTTAATCTTTGAAAGATGAAGGTTTACAGTAGAACTTTTAATCTTTATAAAATGGTAAAGATAGTGATAAAACTTACATCTCTGATAGTGATAGAACTTACATCTCTCCTTCATAACCATTTTGCAAATTTGCTAAGAAATTAATATGAAAAAAAAAAGTTGAGGTGTAAAGCACTAATAGCTATTTATGCTTTTGTAAAATCTAAAAGAATATTAAACGGTCTAAAAGTTAAAGAATCTCTAAATCCTTAAGAGATTTTGGATAGTTAAAGATGGAAAGATATGAAGCCATTAAGAAGTATGGAGAAACTTATAAAGCTCATCAATACTTTTAGATTGCTTAGGCAAGATTCAAAAGAAAAGAGAATAGTTAGCAAAGTCCTCACTAAAAATGCCTGAAAGGTCTAAATATACATATAATTTATATCAAACTTGATGATACTTGTCAACCCCCACTTTAGCTTTAAGAGTAAATGAGAGTCTTAATATGAGAAGAACATAATAAAGGAGCTTCTAAATATTACAAGAAAACAAGTAATTTTAAGTTAAAGATAAGAAAAGAAAAAATATGAAAAAAGAAGAATAAAGAACAACAATAAAGCAGGAATAAAAAAGGGTAATGCTATTGTTTTTATTCCAAAAAGATAATTTATACTCTCAATTATTGCTAGTTAATACTTAATGTGAATTTTGAAACTTTTAACTAGAATATATATGTTGAAAAGGTTTTTAAAAACAAACGGTCAATAAGTTAAAGTGGTGGATCAAGAAGAATAGTAAGTTAAAAAGAGTTTATTCACTACTAATATTTTTCTACTTACATTAGCTAGCATTCTTATCTTGTGAATTATATTTATACCTATCAAAACAATGATAATTAGTTTATTTTTAAGGTTCTTGATAGAAGATTCCAAATAAAAGTTAGGAAGGGAAATGATGCCTTTTTGGAAGTGAAAAGAAGAGGTTACAAGACAATAAGACATTAACAAATATAAAATAGATTACATATGCTTTATTTGTGGTTAGTTATTTTAGTATGTATATTTACGTTTTACATATGTGTGTATGTGTGTGCATACACTACTTTTTTCATATGGTTTATCAAAAATAGTTTCTCTACTAGTTAAGGTAACGTTGCATACTACCAAACCTCTTCAAGCCTCACATATCAGTGCGACTTTCACTGGGTTGTTGTTATTATTGTTATGATTTATTTGTTGTTATTCTTTGTTGAACCTATTTAATTATGATGATATAATAAAGTTATTGAGATATATGTAATGGTATGGACATTTAATTAGAAATTTATATAAAAAGTTAATAAGCTAATAGTTGTAGTAAATTTACTATCTTTTACATTAATTACAAATTTTTAATTTACTTAAGTTATTTATTAATTATTATAAGATAGAATTGATAATTAATTATAGCAACATATAAGTGATTAATTATTATGATATAATAAAGTTATTGAGATGTATGTAATGATATAGACATTTAATTAGAAATTTATATGAAAAGTTAATAAGTTAATAGTTGTAGTAAATCTATTATCTTTTTCATTAATTACAAACTTTTTATTTATTTAAGTTATTTATTAATTATTATAAGATAGAATTGATAATTAATTATAGCAACATATAAGTGATTAATTATGATGATATAATAAAGTTACTGAGATGTATGTATTGATATAGACATTTAATTAGAAATTTATATGAAAAGTTAATAAGATAATCATATATTCGTGTTTCATAAAATTATTAAAATTTTCATCTTTTTTCTTTTAAATATATGTATTATGTGACAACTTTAAATCATAACAACATATAATGAATTAATTATGATATGATAAAATTACTTAGATGTATGTAACGGTATGGACATTTAATTAGAAATTTATATGAAATGTTAATAAGCTAATCATATATTCATGTTTCATAAAATTATTAAAATTTTCATCTTTTTTCTTTTTAATATATATACTATGTGACAACTTTATATTATAACAACATATAATGAATTAATTATGATATAATAAAGTTATTGTGATGTATGTAATAGTATGGATATTTCATTAGAAATTTATATGAAAAGTTAATAAGCTAATCATATATTCATGTTTCATAAAATTATTAAAATTTTCATCTTTT
>JANZXR010000005.1:19441616-19476530 GCA_027575705.1 Erythroxylum echinodendron
TTTCATAAAATTAATAAAATTTTCACCTTTTTTCTTTTTAATATATATATTATGTGACAACTTTAAATTATAACAATGTATAATGAATTAATTATGATTTAATAAAGTTATTGAGATGTATGTAATGATATGATTAATTAGGATATTTAATTTAATTAATTAGAAATTTATATGAAAAGTTAATAAGTTAACAAGTTAAAAGTTATTGTTAAAATTATAAATTACATTAATTACAAATTTTTAACTTACTTAAATTATTTAAATAAATAATTAAAAAAAATTGTGGTGGGTGGGCCATGGGTCACAGACTGGACCTGTCAGACTGGCCCGTGGTTCTGCCTGTCCACCCCGACCCATGGCCTATACTTCACGGCCCGTGGCCCGGCTGGGCCCAAATTGACATCTCTAAGGAGGAGAGTCATATAACATGATATATATATGGACTTATAAGGATTTGGTATCCGTTAATGTCAACACGTGTTTTTGTTAGCAAAGTGGTATCAGAGCTTTGTGAGATCCTTCACGTCTTAGGTTCGAATCGCTGCATTTGCGCTGACATTACGTGGTATCGAATACCCCAGAAACAACTGGGATCCGACGAGTTTCGCAGCAAACTAGACTCCCGGGGTGTATGGGCGCCCACCGCAGAGGCGTGGTGGACTTATAAGGATTTGGTATCCGTTTAATGTCAACACGTGTTTTCATTAGCAAAGGATTTATAAGCTTTGATTATGCCCTAACCTTAACACGTGTTTTTTTTAGCAAAGTAGTATCAGAACTTACAGGTCATCCTCATGGTTCTAGTTTCGAATTGCATCAACAACTCGGTAGCTTTCGCGGAACTATAGGGAGATAAAGCCATAGCCTGTGGTGTCGTAATGATCTTGCGCCTGCAGAAGCTTGGTGGATTTATAAGATTTGATTCCGCCCTAACCTTAACACGTGTTTCGTTAGTAAAGTTCATGTTATATGACTCTGCTACTCTTATTTTTTCTCACGTAATTTTGGAATACTCGAAAGATCAATTTTTTTCTAATTTTTTATATTCATATTTCATTATTATGAATAAATAAGAATGAAAATAATAAAGAATTTAAAATTAATAACTAAATTTGGAGTAATTTGCTAAATTCCTATACATAGACAATTTCTCTTATATGTTGGCTTTAGGATATCCTCAACACTTGCTCTATCTAGAGTTAAACCTCAGACATGATAAAGACTCTTTATTTCACTCAAAGTTCCAATAATATATCAATTATCGTGATAGAATAGAGTTATACGTTCAACATATATCTAATGAAAGAATCCCATCTTTACCCTTTGTTTGAGTTTTAGTAAATGCGTTATAGACCGTGAAGAAGTAACTTTTGGTTTTATGCACTAGAAATTGTTCCTTTTTATTAGAAAGCATGGATCCACCTGACCCGTTGAGAGGTTTTGTCTTAAAATATTCTACAAATTCTTTTAGTGAACTGAATTTGGTTCATAACCCTAATAAGGTATTAGATTCCCATATCGATTAGAGAGGGGAACGAAGTAGGCCTTATAAGGCTATGGAAATCTCTCCCTCAAAGACACGATTTTCCAAGGGTGGGAAGAGCAAAACCATGAGAGCTTGGCTGAGCCAAAGCCCAAAGCGGACAATATCTGTGAACGGGGTAGTCCAGGTTGTTACAAATAGTTTCAGAGCTAGTACCCGAATAGATATATCAGCAAAGACGTTAGGCCTTTAAGGGGGGTGGAATGTTAGAATCCCATATTGATTGTAGAGGGGAACGAAGTAGGCTTTATAAGGCTATGAAAATCTCTCCCTTATAAACACATTTTTTCAAAGGTGGAAAGAGCAAAACCGTGAGGGCTTGGCTAGGCCAAGGCCCAAAGCGGACAATATCTGTGAGCGAGGTGGTCTTGGCTGTTATATAAGGCATATGCCCAGCCTTCCCTCTCTTTTTATCAAATAGAGTTTATACCATTTCACCTTGGCTAGGGAAGGTCCTAGGTTAGTACTAGCCTAAATGAATCTTCTCAACTCTCTTTTAATGATTTTGATAATGCATTTTAGGAACCATAAGTGAGTTGTCTAGTTGACATATAGGATGTTCAAATGGAGATAACTAGCTAGACTCTTCCAACTAGAGATAGACTTTTGTTACATCAATTTACTATTCTCTTTTTGATCTTCTTAATTAGGGAGTAAAGTGATTAAATATAGCCTTTTAGAAGAGATAGGTAGGAAGTTTGGAGGTCTTTAGTCAAATGATACATTTCGAGCATCTAGTCTATGTTTCTACAATAGTAGATATGAAGAGTTCTCTCTTTGATCATTGATGCTTAATTCAAATAGGTGTTTGAAGTGTCTTAATATTATCATCAGGGTGCTTATTGAACGTAGTTTTTCCCTTGAGAACAAGATTAGACTATTAATAAATTATAGGCTTGATATCTTCAGAGCCTTATACTTTTGAGTGATATCTAGAATTTTTGTTTAAGTTGATTTCATGTCTAAATAATCTAGACATAATATCTATACATAGTGTCTAGTTGCCTAGATGAGCTTGATAGGCTCTTCATTTTTCAAAACAACATAAGATACTATAGTGATACACTGCCTTACCAATTCCACAAATTTTATAAGGATTCCAAATACATGTAACATGTTCAAAATAAACTCCCAATCTATAGATTCATATGCCATCTTAAAATCAATCTTGATAGCACATTTCTTATTAGAGCCTTTCCTACTATAGTTTTTTAGTATCTCTTACACCATCCAAATGTTATCCCCAATAGACCTTTCTTTTATGAAAGCTCCTTGAGTCTCATCCACCAATTGAGGAATAACCTCCTTTAGTTTACTAGCCAACATACTAAAGTTAACTTTTTAACTAATGTTGCAATATGACATTGGTATGAACTCTCTCATTGAGCTAAGAGATTACACTTTAGGCACCAGACAAATATCTGTCTTGTTGGTCTCTTTTAGTAGCTTGCCACCACTATAAAACTCAAGAACACCTTTTGTTACTATAGTTCTAGCGAGATTCCATGATTTGTATAAAAAGTAAGCATTTAGACTATTTGGTCCTAGAGCTTTATTAAGGTTTATATCACAGAGAGCTTTCTTTATTGCCATAGCACCCAAAAAAAAAGTTAAGAGTTAGAATTACTTTAATTTGCACTGGGGAACCAATTACTAATTTCAAAATGAGCTCCGTGAAGATGTTTAGGTAGGTGAACCCAGTGACTTTGAGAATTATGAATAAGCTTTCTGATGAAGCAAATCTTTAGAGGTTAGCCAATTCCCTTCTTGATCCTTTAAAGTAGTGATTCGATTGAAATTTCTCCTAGATAAAATAGACTTATGGAAGGAACTAGAGTTCTTATCACCCTCCTTCATCTATAAGACTCTAGACCGTTATTTTATTAAAGACCCTCAATAGCCTAAGAAAAGGATAAAAGAGTTCCTCTTTTATCACTTAATAAGTGTTGGTCATCGTAAGAGTTGTATAAAGAGTTCTAAATGGCCTCTAGTTTAGCAGTTTAGCCCTTGCTTCCTTTATAACTACCTGAGTACTAAGAAATCTAGATCTATTTAGGAGCTTAAGTTCCTTGTTTATATTCTCTAATGCTCTCATATACATAGATTGTTTATACCCTTGCACTTAATCTTTATCCCCTTTGTATTGTTAAAAATCATTTAAAAAAACTAGCTTTTTGTTTTTATTTTTATTATAATCTAATTTATTGCCTATTTAGTTTTCAGTTAAAAATAAAAAATAAAAACTAGAAAATAAAATCAAAATCAAAATAAAAGTAAAATCAAACAGCCTTGTCTTATTAATAGTAACTTGTCACGGCTTTAACTTTTCATCATTGGAGTGGCAACTTATGGTGCAATGTTTAGATTTGGTATCGAACCGATCAGCAATAGTCATAAGATGCTACAAAATTATTTATATTATACCAATTTATCTTGTGGGATATATATAAATAATTTCAAGTTATACCTATTGTTTCAGTCAATATCGTCCAATAAATTAAAATATCAGGTCAAATTTGTCAATTAAAAAAATTAAACATTAAACAGAAAAATTATTTTTAGACATTTTTAAACAATAAAATATTTTATATTAATTTAATAAATAAAATTATGGAATCATATTTTAAACAAATTTTAATTACGATTATAATATGGAAAAAAGATTTAATCACGTTAAAAATTTAAAATTTTTATAATTTAAAATTTTTTAAAAACAGTATCAATATTAGTATAAAAACAATATTCGCAATTTAATTAAAACTTAATCTCTTATAAATACTCATCGAATGCTTTCAATTTTTTTTTTTTTTTTTTGTATAATTAGGACGGAAAGAAAGAAGATTACATGACCCTAGGCCAGACTAAACCCATAGGATCAGCCTGAAGCAGATGTAATAAACAGTGAGGGGGAGGGTCAAAAACATGCAATCCCAAAGTAAGATTGTCAAAGTGGGTCGCCATCCAATCTGCACACATGTTGGCTTCCTTGTAGACATGTCGTATTCTGCAAAACCATTCTCTGTTTATGAGCTCTTTGATTGCATCAATGAGTCTATAATGAGGTCCTGTTCTAACGGCCATAGCACTGACTTTCAACACTGCAGCCAACGAATCAGACTCAAGCTCAACTATACCCCTATCCCAGCAAAGCTGTAGTCCGTGATAGATGCCTCATAGTTCCGCCACTAAGACACAGGATATGCCCATTCGAAACCAAGCCATCGACCGGCATCATCTCTGATAAGCCCACCAGCTGCCGCAAGTCTAGGAGATCCACGCGCACTCCCATCAACATTGAATTTAACAAAGGAAGTCCTTAATTCTTTCCAAGAAATTAATGCCTCATACAGCAACCTGCTGTTGAATTTATCAAGCACGTCGCTTGCTTCTTTAGCTCTAGTAAAGATTAATTACAATCCATTTGAAGGCCACGAAAAATTTGGGTCAAAAAGAAGACAATTTCTCCAATACCAGAGAAACCAAATCGTAATCATAAATACCGCACCCAGTTTATACCCATCAGGGCACGTTGACTGTAGCTATTAGCGAGCACCTAGTCCTGAACATGCAGTGAAAAGAAATCCCCTTGAACCAGTCGAGGATCCAGGCGTAACCATATCTCTCATGCACGAGGACAATCTCTAAGGACATGTATAATGAACTCAACGCTGGTCGAACATCGAAAACAAATGTCACATGAAGCGATATGGTGTTGGTGCAAGAATGACGCTTGGGCAAAGAATCACGTAGCAATCTCTATATAAAAACCTTGAGCTTACTGGGGCAATGCAAAGTCCGTATCTGTCTCTAAGAATGAAAGTTGGGCAGCTGAGAACATAATCAGACAAGGTAGGAAGATTATGTTGAAAAGCACCCATCACTTTCGAGTTTCTAGCACCATGAATCAAACAATGCTTTATATTTCTTTTTTAATTTTAGTATTTGTGTTTAATTTATTTTTAAAATTTTCTCTATTGATTTGTTAGCACATATCTATTATAAATATATAACAAAGATATGTAAATTTAGCTTAGATAAACAAAATAAAGAAGTGTAATTATTGATGGTTTACTCTTATTTTTAATTTTTAGTGTTTGAATTTAAGTTTTAATAAAGATATTTAATTAATTTTTCATTTTTAAATTTATTCATATTTTATAACATATGAAGTAGTTTTAGTTTTTCATTATTAAATAAATATATTTATTTGATTATTTAATATTAGTTATTAGTAGAAGTTTGAATTAACAAAATTTAATCACTTAAGTTGTTATTATGTTAAGGTTACAAAATTTTAACTATATAAAATTAAAATATTATTTTATTATAAGCAAAAATTGAATATAATAATCCTTTTTTCTTGACATTCTTTCTGGAGAAGCCTTCGGCGTGAAAGACGGGTTTTGCATTCTTTCTAATTTTAATTCATAAATGTCCATGGCATTGGCATGTAGTAAACAGTAAACGTCCAAGTTTTTGCCTTTATTTTACATATATTATATATCGTGAGGAGGCTTCCTAAGACACCCTTCCCCGCGCAGAGCGACTTTCTTATTGAACATCAAAGCCTAAGCATACGAGTAGACAAACAAAAAGAAGAAAAGTCGCTCTACTCTCTAAAAGGTTATGTCGCATCACATAGCAGTAATAGCAATCTTCATCCCAGACTGACAATGCCCAGGAAAATTGCAAATAAAGTAGTTCTGTCCCTTCACAAGCTTGATCTGGTCTTTCCCTGAAGTATAAACTCTGGCACCTTTTGGAGTCCTGCATGAAGCGTAACCACCCTTGTTTACAGATACAACGTTGTGGGCTGCCGGACTATAGTTGAACACTGCAAAAAGAAGCAACATGAATCACTAATAATAATATTACACACGTAAGACAAATGCTAGATTGGTTATAGACTTACCAAGAACATCTCCAGCCTTAAAGCGCTTTCCTCTGGGCCACCCAGAAAGATTGAAGGTCCAGCCAGCAGAACCCCCAACGGTGTAGGTTGCTGCATGAGCCATCTCGACCTGGACTGTTACAAACATGCACAGCAACATTACTGTGGCTATCATTGCACTGCCTCTTCCCATGGCCATTCTTCAATGAAAATGACGGTCTTGACTAAGCTGAGCTAGTACCTTTGAAGTTGTGAATGATGTGAGGCTGATTTTTTGGTTGCCCGTGCGCGAGTGTTAAATAAGGAGCTGAATGGGGCAGTTGGGCCTTTATTTCTCCATAGAGTGGGTTGGTGATCGTCAGGAGCTTGGTGGGTCCGTTGCATTTGTATTTACCGTTGAATTACTCTAATGGCAGAACCGAAATGGGTTGGTAGATGTCATTAAGCGCATGTGACGCGGAAAGGCCGCTGGTCTTTGAGGCAATGGTCAGAAATAGACGGCATTCGTATGATAATATATCTCATAAATATATTTAAGTATTAACTAAGTTATAATTTATTATCTATTAGTTTTTACTTAGTATCTGTATGTATCCGAGTTAATCATTATAACCTGGTTTCAATTTCTAGATAAAGTCAATAAAAGAAGGTGTAAAAATCACGTTTGACTTTATTCGAGCTAATCATTTTTTTTATCTATTTTCTTGCAATCCAAAAGTTCCCAAAGTCTTTTTCCCACCTTTTTTAAGGTCTATTTTTTCCAAATTTCACATTTATCTCTTAGTTTTAAGTTTGGTATCTTTTTATTTTTGCATTATATTTTTGGACTTTAATGGATGCTTTGGATAATTATGACTTTATGACCCATCTTATTATTTTGAGTTTTTATAGTTAGAATTATTAATTTATGGGCTCAAGAGATGTGTAGTTTTATAAAAGGAAGACTTCTTTGGCAAATCATTACTAGTGAGGTTACTAAACCCATCAAATAGGATGATGAGATAAAAACTAGGAGGCTAAATCATTAGGATAACAAAAATCATCAAATTTTAACTTGGTTTTGTAATATTTGTTAACATAGTATTAAACTAAAATTTCATTATTTAATATGCTAAATATATTTTGGATTTCTTATTGACGCATTATGCAATTTTACATGATGTTCAACATCATCATCATTGAATCAATAGCCTAATCAGATCATTCATAGTTATGTTTAAGAGTTGCAAACTTTATGGGATCAATTGTCATCTAATGTTCCATTTTGACTGGATATATATATCTTCTGCAAAAATTTATGATCTGTACTAAGTTTGAATTAGTTAGTATTACTCTTCTTCATCACACACTGCTACTTAAACTTGACACAATTATTTGAGAGGTACTTTTTGAGGAAGCTCAACTTAATACTCTTCATATTAAGCTATCTCTCCTTTTTACAGTTATGGTTCTTGTTGTTCCTACTACTTCAACCACCTCTACTTCTTCTAAAGCATTTTTCAAATTTTACAAATTTTAGGCTTTGTATTTCTACTTATCCCAAACTTTAAGGCAAAAATAAGAATTATGGCCAATTAATATAACCAAATTTGATAGTAAGTCTCGATCCTTGAGTACTTCTACTATTGCTACTGCCACTAAAGATTCTCCCTTTGAGGATATTTCTCTTTGTTTTCCCCTGCAAAAAAAAAAAAGGCTATTCTTAAATAGGTATAACCTAATTATGGTATTAATAATTCCTTTGTCTTATCTGTTGCTTCAAGTAAATCTACTTCGTGGTTCTTTGATTATGCTTATTACAATCATATGACCTATGAGTCTAAGTTATTTAGTTTTATTTCCATACCCTCTCATATACCAATTGTTCACACTGCTGATAATTTTGTTTTGCCCATTCAACACATAAAAAATTTTTTAGTCTCACTTATCTTTATTCGGTACCTTTTATATGCTTAAGTTATCTCTCAATCTTATTTTTGTTGGCTAGTTATGTGAAATTGATGTTGATGTAACCTTTCTAGGTTATGGTTATACTAGATTCACAGACAATCAAATTTTTACAATAAAGTGTAAGGTTAGTTATTTGTTTGAGTTTATTTCTCTCCAATTTTCATCTATAGTTATTGTTGTTATCACTTCTTCTAGTATTTGGCACTTACATCTTGGTCATGTTTCCTTTTCTCAATTATGACTTTTGATTTTTAGTGGATGTCTAGGGTATGTTAAATATGATCAATATGATTGTTTTTCATATTAACTTTCAACACATCATACTTTGCTATTTAAAATTAGTGACTACTTCTTCTACACCATTTGATCTTATTCCACTACAAGAAAATAGTAAATTAGGAACGGAAAATATCGACAGAAATGACAAATATTCCGTCGGTATCTAACATTACCGATGAAATAAACCGACGGCCAAAAACGTCCGAGATTCGGCCGTAGCTAAATTTACCGACGAAAAGTTTATTTGCCGTTGGTAAATTTACCGACGGAATAAAAATAAACCGTCGGTACTTTCAACTGAAAAATTACCGACCGTCAGGCATTTTTCGTCGCAAAAGTTAGCGACGGTAAGTTGATCACCCGTATGTAAATTTAGCATCGGAATGTTTCTAATACAGTCGGTAAAGTTACCGACGGTAACGTTTTGTCCGTCGGTAAATTCTGATCTATTACCGACGGAACGTATTTTTTGTCGATATAGTATATAGGCAATTACTGACGGACATTGTGTATATTTCCGTCGGTAAAATTTTTATTAATTTTTTTAAATATATATTTCCATTATATTTAGATTATAACCGTCTAAAAATTTTATTAATAACATATATTTAATTAGATATAAATAATTAAATAAAAATTTTGATTAATGAATAAAAATTAAATTATCTTAATTAATAATAAAAACGTTACATTGTAAATAATAATATCCGTAATACAAAGTAAATGACCAATACTATACTACTGATCAAGAGCAGGTGGACTGTCTGGTAGGTGCGGTGACCTGTTGCTCTTGCCCTTCAATTCATCGATCTCCCGACGCAGCTGAACGTATAAATCTAACGACTGTTGTTGCACTGCTATCGTCTGTTGTTGCGCAACCATCAACTCTTACAACTGACACACCTCTTCCAACGTCTATTGCAACTGAGTGGACAATGTCCGCCTAGTAGATGTTGTTGTACTTGACGTGGAGGATTGCGAATAACAAGTATTCGCAAATGACCCTAGTCCAAATATCCTCCCACGACAATCCCTACTATCAACTACTTCCAAGTAAGTGAAATCAACATTTTTGGATAGCTGAGCCTCATCAACATTTTCAGATCGCTGAGACCGCCGCTCAATAGTCTGTTGTATTTGGTCCTATCAAAAAGCAATGTTATATATTAGTAAGTGATAATGATGAAGAAACTTATTAATATTAAATCATAAATTTCACTTACATTTACTTCTCTACAACGTTCATTGTCGAATATCACCCCGTCATGCTTCTTAGTATGAGTGTGCAGAAACAGTTGACGGAGTGTAGGTGCCACGCCAAAAAACTTTTCCTGAATAGGAATAAAATATTAATTATAACTAAAATAAATTTTATAAAGCAAATTTAATGAAAATATAGCAGTCAATTAAAATAGATACTTATAAGTCTTTGTGCATGCTCTTGGTGTGTAATAGAACCTTCCGTATGTATGGGAAGACTCTGTCCCTCGAGTCCTCCACGTCTGTTGGCCGAATTACTCCGTGAAATCGACATCGCTGCAGGTGATGTCCAATACGCCAGCCAACGACTCCAAATGTCTTCAGAAATAAAAGGCGGTCGTACAATCGCCCTGCATATCGCACCAACCAAATCGCGATATCGTGTACGCGCTTTCTACTCTCATACTCGACATACGATCTCGTCCAATTGAGGATCCCAAAAAAATTCTTTCTATAACAAAAGAAAATATATTTGATAAATATTGTTGATGTAATAATAATTATCAAATTAATGTAACAAATTAATATGAAAAAAAGAAATAATTAATGCTATCGTACCTCAAACTCATGATAGTAAAATTCCTTTGTGGCCTGAGAGATATTCTTCCAATAATAGCCCTCAGGATCAATCTTTTCCTTAAATTTTGCTGTCATATTCCTCGAACAGGGTCCAGATGGAACAAACCTATAATATAAAAACAAATAAATTTATATCATTTTTTAAATTATAAGATATAACTTAATTATAAAATATAATGGTAAATGTATTTTCACTTACATATTATTGACCACTATGATGTATTTTCTTCCATCAGATCCCTCAACTACAAGCTGGTGGCTGTCTCCTTCATCCACATTATTTACCCCTGATATCTCTGTTGATAAAGGGAGACTAAATGATGGAGTGGTAAATGGTATAGCCTCATCAGCCAATGTAGTAGGTAGAGGGGGTGGAGGTGAATCATCACTAGGTGCTGCAGCACGAGATCCTTCACCTCTACAGTATAAACCTCCGAATTGTGGTCTAAAAAATAGAAGTCTGCCACCAGTATCTTGTCGTCTCTTTGGTGCCATATTTTAACCTGATATCAAAATTTCATCGAGATTCATAGAAATAATACATTTGCATTTCAATAATTTATTCAATATATTGAAAAAGAAATAATTGATTTGTTAAGACAATATTTAATTAAAAACACAAATTAATCGCTATCATCACTTAATTGTAAGAAAAATGATCTTCTTGTTCTGAAGAATTTGAATCAAAATCTGACTCTTCTTCAGATGTCTGACTCTCTTCATCGTCTTCAGATAAAATTTCAACATATTCATTATATGGATCATTCAAAGATTCATTATTCTTATATACAACATATGCATTTATTTCATAATTCTCTTCGTGAAACACGTTACTTTCAACTCGGACGGCTAAGGCTAAATTGCTAGGTGACAAATCTCATGCTAGTTCCCCTACGCCGTCACTCAAATTGGTGAAAAAAACCAGTATGAAATCAAAGGTGAACCAAAAAGTATATATTTGCATTTGACAATGTTTATAAGAGACACCCAGCGTAACTGGCTCGCTACAAAGAGACAACCAGTATAAAAAGCCTGTATTCAACTGAAAACGCAAGTGAGCTAATTATAAGAGACACCCAGCGTAACTGGCTCGCTACAAAGACTGCCACTGCCACTGCCACTTATATACCAGCAACTCCGTACCATATGCAGGCACACACATGTCAAAAATATGCATTATGTTGAACATTTTTAGTATCAAATATTCCAAATTATGCGCAAAACATCAAATATATCCCATCTTTTATAATTTTAAAAAATTTATACTTATACATTTTAACTTAAATTTTGTTGAATACTTTTTTAAAAAAAAAATTCAATACTTGAGTTAAAACTACTATGATGTATTTTCTTCCCTCGGGTCTCTCAACTCCAAGCTCACGGCTGTCTCCTTCATCTGCATTATTTACCCCTAATATCTCTGTCGATACAAGGGGACTAAATGATGAAGGAGTGGTAGATGGTGTAGCCTCATCAGCCAATGTAGTAGATAGAGGGGGTGGCAGTAAATCATCACTAGGTGCTGCAGCATGAGACCTCTACAGTATAAACCTCTGAATTGTGGTCTAAAAAATGGAGGTCTGCCACCAGTATCTTGTCTTATCTTTGGTGTCATATTTCAACCTGAAATCAAAATTTCATCGAGGTTCATAGAAATAATACATTTGCATTTCAATAATTTATTCAATATATTGAAAAAGAAATAATTGATTTGTTAATACAATATTCAATTACAAGCACAAATTAATCGCTATCATCACTTAATTGTAAAGAAAAATCATCGTCTTGTTCTAAAGAATTTGAATCAAAATCTGACTCTTCTTCAGATGTCTGACTCTCTTCATCGTTTCCAGATAAAATTTCAACATATTCATTACATGGATCATTCAAAGGTTTATTATTCTCATATACGACAGATGCATTTATTTCATAAGTCTCTTCCTAAAACACGTCACTTTCAACTCGGACGGCTAAGGCTAAATTGCTAGGTGACAAATCTCATGCTAGTTCCCCTACGTCGTCACTCAAATTAGTGAAAAAAACCAGTATGAAATCAAAGGTGAACCAAAATATATGTATTTGCATTTGACAATGTTTATAAGAGACACCCAGCGTAACTGGCTCGCTACAAAGAGACAATCAGTATAAAATGCCAGTATTCAACTGAAAACGCAAGTGAGCTAATTATAAGAGACATCCAGCGTAATTGTAGCGTCTGGCTCGCTACAAAGACTGCCACTGCCACTGCCACTTATACTAGCAACTCCGTACCATACGCAGGCACACACATGTCAAAAATATGCATTATGTTGAACATTTTTAGTGTCAAATATTCCAAATTATGCGCAAAACATCAAATATATCCCATCTTGTATATTTTTTAAAAATTTATACTTATACATTTTAACTTAAATTTTGTTGAATACTTTTTTTTCTACAAAAATTCAATAGTTGAGTTAAAACTAATGACAATTCAATACACCGTGTAAAAATTTTAAAACATATTTAACAAGATAATTTATTTTTTAATAATTTTGTGAAAACTGAAAAAAATATAAAGATAAAAGAGAAATTAGTCAAATTATACAAAACACCTTAAAAAGTATGGCAAATTTTATTTAATCACTATTGAGTTCAATAATATATATATATATATAAGTTAAAATATATTTAATAAATTATTAACTAGTGGCAAATATACTTAAAAGAAGTATAAAAAATTAGAAGGATAAGAAATAGAACTTTTCAAAAGAAAAACAAGTAATAGAACACTTTAAAAAAAGAAGTATCGGCGAGTCTACGAAGAGGCGACCTTTTTTGAAAAATATAATAAACCTATAATAAAAACTTGTATCATATTATATTTTATTTATCTTGCAAAATATGTTACGAAATACTTGAGAGGTTAAAACTTCTTTTTCTTTTTCGGTCATTAAATCTACACTTTTCGTTACAGCACAAATGCAAGTCTGCAGATTTGCCCGAGTCCTTGCGAGGGCTGTGTAGGCGGCTTTTGCTATTAACCACCATTTTATATACAAATAATTATCTTAAAACATGTCATGTTTAACCTAATTAACAAATTCTGTTTCCCTCCTGATGTCCTCTCCTCTTCTTCTTGAACCCTTTTCTTTATTCAACATTCAAAGGATATCCCAACACAACACATGTATTATGTATCACTCTCATCCATCGACAGTGTATTGGATACTCCACATGGGGCTCAACTGAAATTTATGAGCCTTGTTAGTTGGGATAAACCATTTCTTGCTTGAGGATTCTAACAGCTTCTGTAACTCCATCCTGCAGGTTGACCAACTAATAAGATTTAGAGAGTAGAAACATACATTATTAGATGTCAAGAGTTGATGAAGTTCAGATAACAAGACAAATCACAGATACGCAGAGGACAACTTCTGTGATGCCCCCAATTTAATTCTTCTTTTTAACTGAGGGTAGTAATTATTACGGGTTAAAGTTTCCTTTTAACTGTTTTCTGTCCTCTATGCAATTCCACAATCAGTAGAAGTGCACTAACATGATCAGAGCCAAAGAGATTATGGAGGGACTCAGTATTGAACATCTGAATCATATTGTGGAAGTGCACTGACATGATCAGAGCCAAAGAGATTATGGAGGGATTCAGTATTGAACATCTGAATCATACTCCTGGAACTATGGAGCAGACATAACTTAACGAAACAAACAGGAAATAAATCATAGGAAAAAATTGAAATAATACATAATATGCATGCCTTTAGTACAAAGGGACTACTACTATTCAGGATAATAAGTACATGCATGCACCAAATTGTTATTACTCAGACAACCAGCTAATGAATGTGCGGACGGTTCAGCCATCTTTGTACAGAAATGAATTCTAAAAGTAATGGATTAAGTCTTGGGCTGTATTGGATTAAGTCTCGGGCAACATTTTCGGCTCCTACCAATGTACAACAAATAGACGGGGTCTGTAATGCAACGTTCCAACTATATACTATGTTCACCAATACACTTGATGTGAAACGAACTTGAATAAACAGACTTTTGTAACACAGACCAACCTCGTGTTTGTCAGGATTTCCAATATCAGGCAAAGTAAAATAACATTAAATGTTGGGTCAATTCTTAAGAAAAGAAAAGTTTTACTTATGGCCTAAACTTGAACTTGCATATATGGAAACAATAATAGCTTGTTGCTTGCCTCGTCCAAGATGCTCACTAACTTAAAATGCAAACCATACAATATGATAAGTCTGTCGTCTAACATATCACATTAGATTTATATAACACTTCAAGTTCTCTAAATTATCTATTCGATTTTCCATAATCAGTAGCTATTCAATTTGGAGAATCAAACTGATAAAGTGACTTTTCAAAATCGTATGTACTCATAATATGGCATCTCGTTTCATGGCAGTGATGGATAACGGTTGATTATATGCCAGTAACGAGAAATTTCTTTTAAAGCTCTCGTATTTGAAAAATAAAAATGAACTTGTTATCCATAATTAGAAATTAGAAAAAAATTATTTAGCATTTTAGTTAAATTATCAAAACTAACCAGATTTCATACCATCTGTAACCCCTTGTGTAAGGGAACTTCTACTCTATTTTTGAACACTTTAATAGATGAATTTTCAATTTGTATTAAAAGGAGCCTGCCATTAACTTGGGTTAAAGACCTCTATTAAGTTTGCATTGATTTTTTTGAGAAGTTCCTCTTTTCCATATAATTTGTCAAAATTAAAAAAAAACTCAGCGAACTAACTTGAAGATAAACATCAGGCCTATAACTTAATCAAATTTACCAATAACTAAATTGACCATTCAAGTCAAGGCATTACCTCAAGACGTATTCTTTCAGAAATTTCCAGAGCACGTGACTTCACTTCAGGTGATAATGCATTATTTATGGCTTTTGATAGCATATTTGCAGCTACCCTAGCACTCATTTCACTACATTGATCTGGAACCAAATGAATTCTTTTCAGTGGCTCAGGGGCAACTCCTAGCCAATGCATCTTCTCTGCCCAATAGAATTGGTCCATTATAAAGGGGCAAACGACCTGTCATCCAAGATTTAAAGAGAGACATGGATGCAAGATAAGAATGCCAACACCATAGTAGGCACGACAGAAGAAATTTTAATATTTATTTTACACCCTTGTTGCAAGATTAACTTCCAGAGGTAGAACAAGTGTGCCAGAACTTATCCACGCAAGTAACATGAGCATGCAAAGCAGTAAAGGATACCAGTTCACAGAATAAAACTCATATTGCTTATGTTCATGCTAGAGTGTGAAAATGTTGGTGGCATTGTGCGTGTGACTTTGTGATCGTGCAAGTGTGTCTTCCTTTAGCTCACATCGCAGTGTTGGCAAGGATGAGTCAAGTGGACAAGCTCTTGCTTACCACCACAGGGACTTTTGGTTGTAATAACTTGGTGTGATTTTAATGTCTTGAAAAGTCCCTGACAGCTCTAACAATACTCAGCGCATCTAAAATTGATTTTTGAAAGGTTGAAAGCAAAAGCAGCCTTAATATGTTTTCCTGGTTTTAAGAGCAAATGTATTTTGTTTCCCCACTACTCCAAATATTATTATTGATGATAAATCGAAGAATTATTATCACGACATCTTCAAGCTTCCACTATATATAACTTTCGTAGGCACATTTGACTCTGGAGTTGTTTCAGATGGCCTATGAATTCCTTCTTACGAGGGTCACCAACATCTTATTATGGGACACGTCAACTACATGAGATTAGGTCTGCTTAGGGGCTATCATTTTATGCAATGTGAAACACACTACACGGAAATTTCTTTCAGATGGGAAAGAATGATGCACTACTGCTAGTAAAGAACATAATATGCATGTTTAGGAATCTCTTAAATCTTATTAATACTATTATTGTTTGTTCTACTATTACATTATCCTTTCATTACAGATTTAGATTTTCTAGAGCTTTTCTATAAATATTTGACGTAAGTTTCTTATATTTGGTTATATGCTTTCAAGATTTACATTTAAACAATCGAGTTTCCCTCTGAATCCCTAACTTGTACCCTTTGCTCTCTCACCCATATCTTTCTGTCCTTATCTTTTCTCTCCATTTCCATTGCTCTAGCATATGAATTACTGTTCTGAATCAAGAATCATCTACTTTATATTTTAACATGATACTAGAAGTATCAGGGCCAGTGATGAGATGTAATGCAATGACATGATTTTCTTCCTTTTGTGTTCAATTCTAGGGGAGTGGGAAGAAACAAACAGAGAACCAGGATCCATCATTTGGCCACAATTTGGATTTAACCCAACAAAGAAAAATGTTGGTATACACTGCTGGTATCCTATCCTGACATTTGTTAGCTGCTATTTTTTGTCCATTTGGCATTATCAAGACCAAAGCAAGACTCAGTATAATTTAATGCAAGAACAGTCAATACATTTTGATAAGAGAAACTAATCACCTAGAACGAAAGAGAATAAAAGAAGTGCAAGGTAAAAAAACAAAGGATTTAAATTCTGCTCTGACCTGAGGAACTCCAGCATACAGTGCTGCCGCAGTTGATCCACTGGTTTTAGTAATGGAAGTAATCAGCTATACTGTATGCAGCAAACTCTATTATCATCAAAATGAGAAAAACAATCTCACCTTCCACCATGATGAATTGCAGCTGCACATTTTGGAAAGAGCCATTTGTATGGAATCATACTGAATTGCACGAATGAAACATAAAACTAAATCACAGAGGAAACATTAATAAACACAATAATGCAGCCACAGAAAAGCAATCTTATTATGACTGACTATCAGTTTTTGCCAGCTAGGAATTTTGGCCAAATTTATTGGTTATGCAAGGATTAAAATGGTGTATAGCTTTTTCTTGATGTTTGTTGGAAGTTCCACCAACGAATTTTATTGATGAATTTAATTAAGAAATGCTCACCCAGAAAAGCAGAAGAGACGGTCATCAAAGATAGAGGTCCCATCTTTTCTGTATGTTTCATAGCATGTCTCAGCAGCTGTAAATCGAACAGCTTCATCTAAAGGTTCATAGCCTGATGTGAGAAGAACAAATCTGTAATCTGTGATCTCCAGGACAGTTCGAATAACAAGGAGAAATGCTTCAGGGTTCCTCAAGTAGCCCATGCTGAAAAGAAAAAGGGAAATTCAGTTAAGAACACAAGTATGGACGTTGCTCATAAACAATAAAACATCCCACTTAACACACTTGAGTGTGAAAGTTCAACTAGACTCATAGTGAGAGACATCTGGTCACTGAGATAAATAATAATTACAGTTCTATTAACTAATACACTGGTTGATAACATTTTTTAAGGGACACCAGAAAGAGGCACAGAATAATAATTAAATTAAAGTGTTCATATATTTTTTCAGGAACCTGCCTTCCAACAGAACTAAGTCCTATGAAAATGGGGCGTACTGGATCTGAAGTATTTAAGAAATATTGCAACTTCATATGAGTTGAACAAAATTCTTCACTGGTTCGTGTACTTTGACAAGGAAAATGTGCTGAAGTTTCTCCACATCTCCTACATGAAAACTGCCATTCCAGTGGGAGAAACCAAAACCCACAAACATGAACATTTGATGGCCAATAATCTGTTGAAGGTTCAGCATAAGTTAGCAAAATGGGGACTATATCAGTTGATTGAACATGATTAAAAGGGGTTAATAAAAGTAATATATCATATGGAAGAAATTATTTCAAGGGCATGCTTTGAAATGTCTAAACATTTCATAAAGCAAAGTGTAGGAGATGAATCAGTTCTTTGACTACTCCGAATATCTTTCTAAACTCCTTTCTTAAATCTTCCACGCAGGATATACATATCAACAAGTACCCATTTACAGTATGCACAATCAGGCATTTAAAAATAAACACGTAAATAAGTTTTCACTAGAGTATAGAAATCAAAATTCCTTCTAGAAATAACAGCAGGTGGCAAACCCTTGTTTGCTTAACAAGGATGATTTATATGACACACATTTATTGCGTTGCTGACAAGGATGATTAATGAAAAGGCTAAGTAATGTCTTCAAGCGTAATCTCTTCTACTTGGAGCATTTGGGACGGTTAATTATGAGTAACTGTTTAGAAGGTATCATGGTTACCAAGATCAAGAATCAACTCCTGAGTTCACAAACCTTCAATTATTCACTTAAATCAATGGAGAGAAAAGCAGATAAAACACTTCCCATAATCTGAAGCACATTACAATAATTGCTAAATTATTAAGTCAAGTCAATTTACCTGGGCATTCAACAACTTCTTTGCTGAACCCATACCTGCTAGAAAAAAGCATTTAATAACTAGGTATCACAAATTTAAGGGTGTTCAAGAAGTGATATAAAATGAATGAGAATAAGAAAATACAGATAAAACTTGTTTCATTAGGAAAAAGCACAGTCAATGAGATGAAGAACCACAAATCGTATAGACAGTATTACTGACATTACATTCCATTTAGAGCATATCAACCACAATTTTATACTTTCACCTAGAAGTCACTCCATAAAAGTATGACCTTAGACCAGTTTAAAAGCTCAAATATGACAAATTTATATCTCTCTCTTATCCTGCTACTTATGGAATGCAAAATTCATTGTCCTTACAGTAGAAGGGGAGATGATGGCCAGTTATGCAATGCAGGAACACCTGTCACTGGGTCCTGCACTGATGGATTTTGATGAGTTACATATGTTCTTGCTAATGGACTAATTTGTCAATGATCAACTGAGCAGTATAACACATAACTCAATGTTTAAATTTAAATCTGAACTCTACAGTACCAACCATGAAAGGACATGGACTCAGATTTAGAACATCATTTCTCCAAGATCCCCACTTTTCAGTAAAAAGTGGCCACATCCAATGGATTACATCTTTCCAGCAAGCCTATGTTGATCATAGTAAATACTAATGTTAGAGAAACAAACAAACAACAAATGCAGCATAATAGTAATATTGCCCAGGATGCTTCACAAAGATTTCAATATATAGTCATAAATTGAATGAACAAGCAATAAACTCAACTAGAAGGGGTGGAAGTACCTTATCTGCAGGAGCTTCTTGCAGATATTTATACAAAAGTGGGAACTCTTTTCTGAATTGGCGCTCAAATGAAGAAGGTGCACTACAAATACATCCAAAATTAATCACAAATGTTTTAAACAGTATGACTTAAAGCTTCACAAATGAATACTTTTACCATAACATTACTACAATGTCCTGAGGTCAATCACATTAATATTTGGAAGAAAGAAATGGGTGATAAGGAAGAAAACATGGGCAGAAGGAGAATTCATACAAAGGTGGAGATCGACAATGCTTGTGTGGCTAGAGATGTCAATCTCCATTAATGATGAAGATTAATAATAAAGGACCAGACTCTGCATATCATAATTCGTTTGTTATGAAGATATCTATCAAGCAGATCATATTGCACCCTGATTTGTTGAATTTATTCAGTTATTGAAATATTCAATAATGAAACACAGGGAACTTAGGAAAATCTCAAATAACGACAATTGAAAATTGTTTTC
This sequence comes from Erythroxylum echinodendron, assembly GCA_027575705.1. Classification (NCBI taxonomy): domain Eukaryota; kingdom Viridiplantae; phylum Streptophyta; class Magnoliopsida; order Malpighiales; family Erythroxylaceae; genus Erythroxylum; species Erythroxylum echinodendron. The sequence continues at coordinate 19,461,696 of JANZXR010000005.1, forward strand.
TAAAAAAGATCATTACTCTGAATAGACCAAAGAAAACCTTTTCCTTTCCTATTTTTGGTTTTTCAAGTTTTTAATGATATCCAGCAAAACGGGAAAACCAGTTTTGTAGCTCTCCAAATCTTTTTTTTTCCCCAGTTTTAACAGTCAAACATGTTCCTTACAAGAATATCAAGAGAATGAATTAGTTTTCTATGCAGTCCCACCTAAAGCATAATGATGTAGAGAAAGATTTAAGGAAGCCAGTTCTCAACAATTTGAAGCTAGAATAGGTTCAATTGTAGTTGAAAGAATATAAAGAAAGTTAGGGTCTATCAAGAAATCTTATTGAACAAATATGAGAAATAATAAATGACACGAAATGGAAGAGAAAAATAATCTTTCTTCTTACTATTGATTTTGAGTTACATAGTTACATAAATCTTAGGATAGGAGAAAAATAAGAAATAATCTCTCAAGATAGGAATCAATCTCTTAGGATCCTAAAATCTCCTAAGATAGGAAACAATTTCCTAAGATCCTAGAATATTTGGGACATCAGGAAATTTACTTTCCTAAAACCTATATAAAGCTAATATACAACTTGACACTCACCCTCAAACTGACAATAGATGTCTTCTGTTCCCAATTTGGAAACAATATCATGAAAACTTGAATTGTTCAACCCCTTCGTTAGAACATCTACTAGTTGGCTTTCTAATAGAACATATAACATGCATACAAGTATTTCCTCCAATTTTTCCTTGATAAAATATCTATCAATCTCAATATGCACCATATTGAATTGGGTTATGAGCAATATTGATGGCTGATTCGTTATCGCAAATAGAGCTTCATAAGATCTTCTCACTTAACTTTCAAGTCATTTAGAATAATCTTCAATCATAACAACTTGCATAAGCCTTAAGCAATTGCTCTAAAATTTGACTCTGTTGATGATCTAACCACAACACTTTATTTCTTGCTTCTTCAAGTCAACAAATTTCCTCTAAGGAAAGTACATGGTTGATTTTCAGTCCACGATAAATCCTGGATAGTTTGCAGTAGTATAGGCTTCTAAGGTGAGATGATCATTCCTCTTAAAAGGGATTCCTTTCCCTAGATTGCCTTTTAAGTAATGCAACACCATATACACATCATGCACATGTGACTCTTAGATCATGGTGAACTGACTAACTACGTTTGTTGAGTATGCTATGTCGAGTTAAGTATAAGCAAGCTATATGATCCCACATACCACCCTCTGGCACATCTTTCTATTAACAACTAGTTCTTTTGCTTCTCCAAGCTTATGACTTGGGTTCAATGGGATAGAGACAGATTTGCACTCAATCTGTCCTTTTTCCTATAAGAGAGATCAATCACATACTTCCATTTAGATATGAAAATCCCTCATCTAGAATATGCCACCTCAATACCAAAGAAATTCATTGATTTTTCAAGCACATTTATCTCAAATTACTTGATCAATCATTGTTTCAATTCCCCTTTCTCTTTTTCATCATCTACAGTCACAATAATATCATCAACAAACACTAGAAGTACAGTCACTCCTCTTGCAACCATGCGCCTGATGAAGAGAGTGTGACCACCTTAACTTTGTTTATATCTCAACCTTTTCATAATTTAGCAAATCTATCAAACCATGATTCGAAAAATTGTTTCAACCCATATAAAGCCTTTCATAAATTTGTTTCATTTGTGGGTTTTTCAACTGATTTCATAGGATTAGATCTTATCGTGGACTAATTATGGAGTTTGCTTTGCATTCATGGAATTGTTGCTTTTCTAGAATAAACTTAGGAATATCTTAGAAAATCTTGAGTAACTTGGATGGATACAAGAGAGGGCACATTCCTATAGGAGTGATTTTTGTAATTTTTGTAGGACAGACATAGGACTAGAGGCTAAAGATGAGTTTGGAATGAACATAGGAAGGTCAAGTGGCACAAAAGACTCAAAACTACTATCTTCCATCATTAATGTCTACCCTTGAAGATAGGACTTGTCAAAATATGATTTGTTTTCAATGAAAGTGACATCAGCTGTGAAGTAGATCTTTTGTGAGGAGCATTATAACACTTGTATCCTTTTGTCTGAGTAACCTAGATAGAAAGACATTTTTTATTCCACAGGGATCTAACATTCCTCTGTGTTGACTGTGAACATGTAAAAAGGCAGTCAACCCAATACCATAGGAGTAAGCCCATTTGAGGTTCCAAAGTCAAGATAATAAGTATTACGGGTTTCTATGGGACTTTTACTACTTAACACATTTGAGAGAAGTCTATTTATCATATGTATGGCAGTTAGAACTAGCTCCCCCACAAGGATTTAGGAAAATTTTCTTGAAAGAGTAGTGCTCGAGTTGCTATAAGTAAACGCTCATTCTTTTTCTCAGCTACCATATTTTATTGAGGTGTCTCAACACATTATGAGTCATGGATAATTTCACACTTCTGAGAGTAGGTTGACAAGATCTTGTTGAAGTAATCTCTAACATTATCCGACCTAAAGCGTTTAATCTTGACCCTAAATTAGTTTTGAATAATGAAATGAAAAATGAAAATTAGAAGTAACATTAGATTTTTGTTTGAGTAAGAAAAATCATGTAACTCGAGTACAATCATCAATTAAGGAGAATGAGTCCCAAAAATATTGGGAACAATATAAGGACCCCAAGTATCATTATAAATCAAATGACAAAGATGAAGTCTTATTTTAGCACTAATAGGAAAGGATACACAAGTATGTTTTGCCAATTCATAAACTTCAAAATGAAAGACTGACATATCTAATCCTCTAAACAAATGAAGAAACTTAACTTTTAGCACTCTAAAAGATGGATGACCAAGGCGTAGATGGTATGGTAATGACATCTTTATTTGAAATACTACAAAATTATGTAAACAAATTATTCATGATTTTAGAAAAAGTTTCAAGATGATTTATAGAGAAGCTCCTCTCTTTAGCAAATCCAATCCTCCTACCTGAGCTTGGTCCTAAAAAAACACAGTAAGAAGAGGAAAAATTGCATAACATTTGAAGTCGTGTAAGTGTTAATAGACAAAAGGCTAGTTGATAGTTTTGGTACATGAAGAACACTTTTCAAACAAAGAGAAGGTGCAATATCTACATCTACTCTTGCAACAGTAGCAAAAGAACCACTTGCTACTACAATCTTCCTATTACTAGGGCATGTGGTATGATATGAACAAAAATGAGTAAGAGTGAGTCATACAGTCTGTGGCGCCAAAGTCAATTACGCAATCATTAGCATAATACTTTTCCAAGGCATTCATGCAAAAAGAAAATAAAAGTTTATCTGAGAGAGCCAAGGAACCAGCTGCAGAAGGCTTCTTCAGAGATCATAGTAAATTCCTTAGTTACTTTCAATCTCCTCATTATGGAAGGCTCCTTTATCCGAACCTTCATATTTTTTTGGCTACTTAATAAGGTGTCTTGAGACCTTTAATGCCCTTTACAGTTTCCCCCCTCTCAACTTGGTAGCTTTTCATTTAGCTGCCCGCATTTCTCCTTATAAGCCCCAACTTTTTGCAATAGGTGCACCACAAGCTATCTTTTCCAGAATTCTTTTGCAGTAGGTGCACCACAGGCTATCTTTTCTAGAATTCTTTGGTAAGTCAACTTTCCCTTTCTCTTAGTGATCCGTTTTGGTGACCAAGGCCGAGCCTTCCACAGTTTGGGCTTCAAGCATGATACTCCTCCAACCTTCCTCTGCTCTAACCGTAGAAATTCTCCTCCAAAAAAGGCGTTTCCTCCTAGCGAGAATCTAGATTCTATTCTAATCAAACCAGGATTTGATCCAACTAGAAAATTATATACATGGTCTCTTTCAATGAAAGTATTCAACATTGCAGCGTCACGAGGGCACTCCATCTTAAATACTCAATAATGATCGGGTTCCTACCACAAACTTGTAGCAAGTTAGCATATTCAGTGACAATTTTGTGTCCTTGTTTAGTCGCCCTAGTTTTGGTTTTAATCCTATACACTTGGGCAACATCATAAGCCTTTAAATAAGTGTGATGAATAAAATCCCAAATCTCTTTTGTAGTAACTAAACATATAGGTATCGTTGATCATTGGTAGGGATGGCAATTTTTGGCCCATGGGCCTAAATTTAGTTGTTTTCTATGGATCAGGACCAGGCACAGACTAAATTGAGACCCAATTATTTTAGACAAAACATCATTTTATTTAGAAGAGTTAGGCCTCGGGTAGGCCTGGGCTTGGGTAGCTCAAGCCTAAACCCAATTAAAAAAATTATGTTCTTCTATATTTTTAATTTTAAAATAATTAGCAGGGGCTGGCCCATTGCCATCCCTAATCATTGGGTCCATAGAGTCTTATAACCATGACATAATCATGGAGTCTTCCTAATTCCACACCCCCAAATGCGATCTCCCTTTGATGGTCCTTGTTATGAGCCCGTGCTTGGGATCGAATCCAAGGACGATTCTCAGGAAAGTTAATCTCTTTCCCCTTATTTACGTTGGTTCCCTTCCTTGCAGAACCTATTTTTGGTGTTGAAAAACTGGCAGCACTTGTCAAGGACAAGGTCTGTCTAGATTGGACTAAATTACTCTACTCCTAAGCTAATTTTTATGATAACTTCTTGCTTACTTTATTGCATAACTTAATAGCCTTATATAGTCAAAGAAACACAAAAGTTCCAGCTAAACTAGGACTCCTAGAAAGACTACTATTCAAGCTGTTTTTATTAACATAACTATAACACAAACCAGTGTAAAAATAATAGGGAAATAATAGACTCCTACTAAAAACAAAATACTCCTCTAACTCCTAATAAAACACCCATACTCCTCTAATAGACTCCTAATAAAACACTCATCCATATCATCACTCCCCTCTTCAACATGCAAGCTCGAAATCAAGTTATGTCAGTGATGGTATGCAAAGATATCTCCTACTCTTCATCCTCAAAATCTACCACCTCAATCCAAAATAGTCTCTTACATTTGTGCCCCACCAAACAAGACTCATCGCAATTGTAGCACAACCCCTTCTCTCTTCGTTCGGCTATTTCCGCTCCGGTTAAGCATCTTCCCATTAGGGGTGGAGTACTTGCTATACTGGAGGTTGTTGTTTTAGCCCCTAAGTTTATCTTACTTCCTAAAAGTGTGGCTGCACTTGCGCTGGTGTTGTTACCACTACTGTCTAGCTGCGAAGATGGCTATAGGGTGGTGTTTCGTCTGCCTCTTACCCCTTAGGTGTATTGCATCTACATACATTGCAATTTTCTTTCACATGCTCTTGCTAAGTTAATTGCAGCTCCAAGATCTCTACCTCAATTCACAACCCTTCTACCAACCCAGCCGTGAATAGATTTACTTGAAGGTCTCGTGGAAGCCTTATGGTTCGAGCCAGTAGTGTTTGGAATTGGCGTTGATAATCTTCAACGTTCCCTGTCTATTTGAGGTTCGCCAATTCTCCTACAAGGTTGTTACTAAGGTGAGGGCCAAATCTCATATTGCAATGGCTCTTTCAGTGAGGGCCAAATCTCATATTGCAATGGCTTTTGAAAGAGTACCAATGCATCCCTGGTTCTTCTTGTTCAAGTTGAAAGAACCACAGTTGGGCCTCCCCCATTAAATGAAAGGCAGCCGATCTTACCTTCTCCTTCTCCGTTGTTTGTTGGCTTAGGAAAAACTAATCACACTTGTGAAGCCAAACCAACGAATCCATCAAGCCATCGTATGTTGGAAATTCCATCCTAGTATATTTAGGCACCATTCTTGGCCCACTGCCCCCATCGGTCCTCTCCACCTGTGGTGGTGGTGGTGGTGCCTGATACTCGCTCAATTTTGAACCTTCCAACCTTGCAAGCATGTGGATAATCTCTCCATATTGAGCCTTCAATTCTTGTTGCCCCATCTCCAATGCCCTTATCCTCTGATCCATCTGCCAATCTACCGAAGATTGCTCTGCAACTAAATGGCCTATTTCGTCCATGAACTCCTGCTCTAATACTAAATTGTTATGGGCCCGTGCTTGGGATCGTCCAAGGACGATTCTCAAGAAATTTAATCTCTTTCCCCTTATTTATGTTGGTTCCCTTCCTTGCAGAACCTATTTTTGTTGATGAAAAACTAGCAGCACTTGTCAAGGACAAGGTCTGCCGAAATTGGACTAAATTACTCTACTCCTAGCTAATTTTAATGATAACTTCTTGCTTACTTTATTGCATAATGTAATAGCCTTATATAGGCAAAGAAACACAAAAGTTCCATCTAAACTAGGACTCCTAGAAAGACTCTTATTCAAGCTGTTTTAGGACTTTTAGAAAGACTCCTATTCAAGCTGTTTTTTATAACATAACTATAACGTAAACTGGTGCAGAAATAATAGGGAAATAATAGACTTTTACTAAAAATAACTGCTCCTCCAATGGACTCCTAATAAAACACATCATACTCCAATAGACTCCTAATAAAATACTCATCCATATCAGTCCTGTTCCAAGAAGATGGATGAGTCTCCCTTTGCCCTTTAGGTATCTGTGAACAAATTGTGACCATTTGAGATAGTTCTTTCCATTAAGCCCACAAGAAGCTCGAATGCTTTGCAAACCTCCAGTTTTTTGGATTGAATTAGCTTCTTCAAATGGGATAGGAGAGTTCGAGATGGTAATTTTGGATGCAACATATTGCGCATAAGGACATTGACAAAGGAAGAAGAAAGAAACACAAAGCAACAAAGGCTAATTGAAGAAGAATTCCCAATTAAAACAAAACCCTAGGGCTCTAATACAATGACATGAAATAGAAGAGAAAATTGCTCTTTCTTCTTACTATTAACTTTGAGTTACATGAATATATACTTCTTAGTATAGGAGAAAAATGGGAAACAATCTCTTAGGATATGAATCAATCTCCTAAGATAGGAAGTATTCTCCTAGGATCTTATTAGGATATCAAAAGATTTACTTTCCTAAAACCTGTATACAACTAATATACAACTCCCCAATAAATCTTCTATACTATGTTGCAAAATTCTTATTTTAGTCATGTAAAAATCCAACGTAGACCAGAAACAACAAATATAGCCTAACCATATGAAAAAAAACCTCCTTATGTGCTAGTCATGCAGTAAGATTAAATGAAAATGAAACCTAAAGAAAGCAAAAAACTAACAAAACTCTTGGATGTTCCTACATCAATTACAAATACTTATATTAGGAAAATCTAGGGATGTGAGTTTAATCTGTTTATTTTTTTAAAAGGGATGCCATTAAAATTTTACTTTAAAGATAAATTAATATAAATATTTGAGTTGAATGTGTTAGTTTCTTTTTTTATAGGTATTGAAATAAAAGATATTTAGTCCATCTTGTCTATTCCCTCTGATAATCCCCCTCTTTTTGATGTAGAACGTCTATTTCCATAAGTTTCCTATTTCCATAAAGTTTCCTACTAGTTTTGGTTTCCTATTCCTATAAGTTCCTTACTTATTTTTGGTTCCCTAATTTCTTTAAGGTTAGGATTACTTTGCAAAGCCTATAAAAAGGCCTCCTACACATTGTATTAGACATTTTGTTGATAATACTCTTATATTCAGTTGGCTTTAAGCTTTCTCCATGAGTGGATTCTTGTGTTTCTTCAAATTAAGCGTATTGCCTAGTTATTCTTCCTTTCTCATTGCATCACTTTTGGCCCCTTTCTTCTTTCCTCTCTCCTTTCCTATCCCGTTTCTTCTCGTATATACTACATTAGTTTCCAAAAGATCTACATGCCTATACATTTAGAAATTAATTAAATAAATAAATATGTACATCTTTATTCATAATTGCATGGTTATGAATTTACAGGTATGGGTTTGTTGTCATTAAGCATCTTCACGAATGAATAGAAGTTGTCCACAAAATGCAAAAAAATTTACTTGAAGAAACTTTGTTATGCTACTATAAGGATAAAGAATTCTTTGCAATTAGAACACAAAGAACTCAACTATTTCCAACAGAAATTATTATCTACCTGTACGGAACAACATAAGGAGCAGCAACAACACAACGCACATAAAAATGTTCTGCAAGGCTCCATCCTTCCTGAACCAGGATGCAAATTCAACTTTTGGTTGTTAGGTTGCAACCAAGATTACTACATAACTATGGTCATATTAAATGTTGTGAAAAATTTTATATGGGCTTAAAAATTTCAGAAATTACCAATGCAAAATAATTGATCAAAATAAAATCACCCTCCATCCTTGGCCCATGTCCAAAAACCTCTTCCACTGCTGCATAACATTCTTGTCTATGTTTTTCTATAGTGACCTTCTTTTGTATAGAGAAATCTAGCCCCGATCCTAACAAAAGATTGGAAAACGGCCGCCAATTAGTTGCTTTTAGTACTACAATTCTGCAAAGACAACATAAAAACATTGGTATTAACCTGAACAAACTTGACTCCCATTCATAGCAAGAACAGGTGGAGATTTTATAGGGAGAAAGACAACATGTCTTTCTTTTATATGACAACTTAAGTCCTGTAAGAAAACCAACAGAGTTCACTCAGACAACATCGATGAAGACTTCTTCACAATGAGAAAGTTAATGAAATTGAAAATTCATTAAGAAAACAATGAGAAAGTGAATCAAATAAATAATCAATAGCAGTGATGCAGTTTATTCTAGAAAATGAAGATATAGTTTCTTAGTCATCAGAACAGGTGGACTATCAAACTAAACTTCCAATAATAGGTTTGTCATGTCAAATTCAAACTAGGCTTCCTACTTATAGCTATTATTGTTTCTCTTCCATAGCATAGAACAACATGAAATTTTGACTCTCAAGATTTGACATATTTCCATCATATTATTTTGTTTAAGGAATTAGCTCCTACTTTACTTTTGTCATTGAGGGGATTTGATATCAAATCTCGAAGCTAAGGATGTGTGGGCACAAATACTACTTCATTACACACTCCTTCACATATTTTCAATAAAATGGCATTATAATATATAATAAAGTTGGCATAATATTCTATATTTTATAAAATCTAGTTATTAAATTAATCATATATTAAGAAGAAGGGTAATAAACTTTGCCCATCAAAGTAAAACTAGTTTCCCAAAAAATTATGATTGTCATCAAGAGACACAATAATTTAGTTATTGCCTCTTTGCCAATCCATATCAACCATAAACCTTATGGGCACTTGAAGATTCATTGGTCACTACTACTATGATATTATTTTCTAGACATAATAGCATCAGAAACATGTCCTGAGGAGACTGTTGCTAAAGAGCAAAAGTAGTAGCCCTAGCCAAAAAACTACGATTGGAAGAGAAGCTTTTGGAGTTATAAGATGCTATCCCTCCTAAAGCGTGTTTTTGGAAATTTATGAAGAGTTCTATTTAAAAGAATATCATCTGCAATGGAATTTATTTCACACACTTCATCGCCAAGAAAATCAACATGCATAATCCACCAGAGCATAAGTAGCAGCTCTAGCCAAAAAAACTATCATTGGAAGAGATGCTTTTGGAGCTGTAAAATGCTATCACTCCTGAGCATGTTTTTGGAAATTTTATGAAGAGTTCTATTCTAAAGAATATCATCTGCAATGGAATTTATTTCACATGTTTCATCTCCATGAAAATCAACAACCAACCTCAAGGTATGCAGTCTTTAATTGTATATAACAATCTTTGGAGAATATATTTGTTAATCTCAAAAAGATCTTGACAGCACTATGTACAACAAATTAATCATTTCAGGTGGCATGTTTTGGCCATGAAAACAGAAAAACTTCTAGATTCAGCTGATACAAACCTGATGTGCAGAATGTGTTACTAAAACGACATGGTACTGTGTCTGGTCACAAGCAAAAGCAGCAGCAATGGCCTGAAGAAAAAACCTCAAGTAAAATTACATGGCCATTTGCTTTAGCAATCACCAAGCAGCTCTGAACGATGGAATCAATAAATTATATTTTTCCTCGAGTTTCAAGGTGCCAGTGGCGTTAAATTTTTTATAAAAAAAAAAGAAATTCAAATCGATTTATTAGCCGTGATATACCCATTAAACACCAGCAAAACCCAGTTTAGCCAAAACCAATAAAACTAACAAATCAAAACTATAAGACATTTCCAAGTAAAAATAACCCAACCAATGTCATGCTAGAATCATGAGTGAAAATACAAAGGATCGAAAGTACTAAGAAGAGGAAATTTAGTAAACTTGGTCTTACAGCAATAGGGTAAACATCTCCTTTAGTTCCAAAAGCCATGAAAATTGCCACGGCTTTACTCGCCTCCCTCTCCCTCTCCCTCCTCTCGCTCTTTGCTTCCATTCTTTACTTCCGCTGCTGTTAATTTGTTAATGTTTTTCTTCAGTAAATGAAATTATCAATCAAACACTGCCTTCAAATTTTACATTTTAAGGACTGGACTCAACTCAGTTTCACAGACCCAAAAGCTACGCCACTGGGCACTCTGTCTCCTCATTCATTTGGGCTGGACACGATTTTGTTTACGAAGGTAAGCAGTTCAAATTGAATTTAAAAATTTTTGTCATAGTAAATTCAAATTTAAGGTCAGAATTATGAATTACCTTTTAATATTTATTTAAAAATATAATTTATTTCTTACCATTATATATCACGCCTTAACTTTTTCAAAATAATATTAGTAGCAATCTAAATCTTAATTAAAATAAGTTTTTGGCAACTTTTAATATACGAATTATAAATTTAACTTATGTCATATCACAATTAGGCAATTTCGACTTATCAGACACGAATATCATTTTAATGATAATTAATTTAAACATTTATTAAAAATAGTTATTTTTACCTTAACATTTAACAAAAATTCTAAATCAGCTCATATTGTTCTATCTTATACCACTTTTTAGGATGCAATAAGTACTATTTCAATAACATTATAATACAATGAGTACTATTTTAGTAATGTTAAAGTACAAAGTGACACCAAAGATAACCTAGACTTTCTAAATTTTTAATGAAATCACATATTTAACATACAAATTGCCTTGTGATATTTCTTTAAAAGTCTAATTTAGTCGTTGTTATGATATGTCATGTCATATCTTAACGTTTTCAAAATGATACAAATAACACTTTAAATCTTAGACTGAGAATAGTGTGTGGCAGTTTTTAATATATATGTCATAAATTTAGCCCATATTATGTCATACTTAGACATTTTGGATCTACCAGATACTATTGTATTTTTAAAATAAATTTTTAAACATTTGTCAAAAATGTTTATTTTCACCTTAACGTTTAACAAAAGTTATAAATAACTCCATATCGTTACTTCTGATACCACTTTCATAGTGCAATGAGCACTATTTCAATAATGTTAAAGTGTAATGAGAATTATTTTACTAATAATAAGGCATAAAGAGGTACTAAAAATAACCTAGAATTTCTTAAATTTTTTATGAAACATTGAGGTGCAAATCACACCTTTAACATATGAATTGCTTCTTAATATTTCTTAAAAATTCTAATTTAGTCCTTACCATTACATATTACATCACTCCGTAACATTTTCAAATTGATACTAATAACATCCTAAATCTTAATTGAGATAAGTTTTTGTTAGCTTTTGATATATCGGTCATAAATTTAGCCTATATCATATCATAACTAAGCAATTTGGACTTATCAATCATTGTGTGATCTCAGAAAAGATTTCTTTAAATATTTTTTAAAAATGTTATTTTCATTAATCATTAAAGTTTTAAATAAGCCTATACCATATCTCTAATATTACTTTTGGTGTGCAATGGGTGTTATTTTAGTAACGTTAGAATGCAATGAATACTATTTTAGTAACACTAAGGTATAAAGTGGTACCGGAGATAACCTAGGCTTTCTTAGATTTTTTATGAAGCACTAAGGTGCAATGAAAACCTTTAACACAAATCTTAACATTTTAAAATATTTAAATTAAACTTTAGCATTTGTAAAATTATTAGTTTAACCCATATTTTAATAGCAAATTAATAGTTTTGTCTTTTTTTCCAAGTTTGAATCTTTTAAATAATTTTTATGGGATCTTTTATGAATCGGATCCTAAATGGCAAGTGGAGTCCAAAGATGTCTTTTATATGTGTAGCTTGTGAAATTTTTAACGAAATTGCAGGTCACGTGTCCTCTTCTTAACCACAAACCATGAACATAAACCAATTGCTCCATCATCTCCAGTTCTTCAATGTACTATATAGGTTAGTTACAATTCTCTCTTTCAAATTTAATGACACGATATTCCAAAAAAACTCGTTTTTACTAACTTTTTCAAGAAACAAACACACAAATTAAGAGGCAAAAGAAGAAATAGAAGAATCTCAAAAAGCCACTAATTACTTACCGTCATCATTCAATGACATATACAATCAAGTTTTGATAAAGCAAAAAAAGGTAATAAAATTCCCAATCTACTTCTTCTCCGTGATTTTCATGGTCAAAATAAATAAACCAACATAACATAAGAGCTCCTAGAATTTGAATCGTAGAGAATTGCTAATCTAAGATTTTTTTTTTTCAAAACAACTAGAATGAAACTCCTAGGTATGAGAAGAAAGAATTAATAATAACAACTATAGTAAGAAGAAGATGAAAATCTTACGTGTTATAATATATTTTCTTCTTTTCTTACTAGAATTGGGTGTTATTTTACAATATTTTACTTTATATAAGAAATTAGGGATTTTAGAATGAGAAGAAGACGATATGTGTCGGAGATTTAAGGAAAAATAGGGATTTGAACCTAATTTCCCCAATTTCGTAGCCCATAAGTGAAGAGTTTTTTTTTTGGGGGGGCTCTTATGCATCGGTTGAGATGTCCAATTGATAAAAGGGTCCATAAAAAGTTACTTAAAAAATCTAGAATGGAACAAATAGATAGAACGATTAATATTATGTTAAAGTAGGGGTTAGATTAAACAATATATAAACATTGAATTTTAATTTGGACGTTCTAAAACACTTGAATTTAAATTGAACTTTGACGAAAACTTTAGGATTCAATTTGCCTAATTTTGTACTTGTCAACATTCCACATTTTCCACCAAATTTAATTTTCAATTATGAAATCCTTAATAATTAGTAAGAAAGACAAAAGTTAAGGCTTATTTGGTTCCAATTCAATTCAGTAAAACAAAATTTAATTGAATTTTAGTTTTTTTTTTGTTTTGATTTTTTCTCCATCAAAACTATTTTGGATTTTTCCTAAATTTGATTGTATTATTAGTTAAATATATACTATTAATATTAATTACTAATAAATTTGAGAATAATATTATTTAATTATTTAATTTATTTTATAATAATTTAAAAATTAAAGTAAAAATTATTTTAAAATAATAATTTTCATTTATTATTTAATTAATAATATCAGTTTTAAAATTTAAAAGAGAAATAAATAAATATCAATTTAAAATTTTAATTATATGTTTATTTATATTTTATTATAAAGTTAGTTAATTTATTTATTTATAATTTTATTTAATATTTAATTATTATTAATAGCACAAGTGTAACTTTTGAAGAATGGTAATATATTTATTGAATGAAATGGGTTAGAAGGTAGATACACAATGCTAGAAGCAATTACATCAAGAACTATATAAGCTTAATATCCAAATGATGGGTGATACATGATGATGATTGACAAGTTGAACACTTAGTTAGGTAATTCTCCAGATGGTGTTGATTTCCTAACTAACTTTATGCTTATGGATGTAAAGACTATGGTGCAATCTGATTTGTTCCTTTATGGTATTAGATAATTCACCCTCCGAATGAGCTAACTTTGTATAAACCTTGTTGTTTCTTTTTTAATCCATACACTTGTAACAAGGTAGGAAAGCACTATATGTATAGTCCATTTGCCACCTTTAGTTTAGTTTACAAATCTTAAACACTAGCTCATAATGTTAGTCCATTTTGAGGGGGGCTCTATTACTTTGTATGAGTGCAAGATAGATTTCCATATTTTGCTGAAGAAATTGCATTGAAAGAATAGGTGATTATGAGATTCTGACTCTCTCTTACATAGTGCACTCCAATTTGGGCTGCATGTATATTTACCAAGTCTGTTTAGGGTAGGGAGTTTGAGTTTGAAAGCATCCATTGTGTGTGAGCAACTTTGGGGTAATGATGCTTGCACCATACATTCTTGTACCAATCAACTTGACTAGTTAGCTCATTGTAGTGTAATCTGTAGGATTGATTTGTATATTTTCCTGAGGGTTCAGTTTCTAAGTAAGCTTATCCTCATACTGATTTAATTTGTAGTTCTTCAGAAATGTGAAAGTAGTGGATGATGGAGTCCTAGAAGTGCTATAATCTATAATGGAGATTGCTTTGGTCACATTTGTGCTTGGTTTAACTAATCTATATAAAGGATCCAGGTCATTGATTTGATTTAGAGGACCATAAGTGGTTTATATATCTTGCCAAAAATTAGTTAGCATTCTATTACCAACTTGATTGAAGCACAATTCTATAATTTTTTCTGCTCTTAATAATGAATTTCATGATAGGTGTGACATTTTGAAGGATTTGAAAATTCTAGATGCAGTTATCTTTGATATGGTGCTCATGTACCCACTTAACCCATATTGATTTCCTATCTTGAATCAACCTCCAAATCTTTTTTAAGAGCAGCACTTAATTCATGGTTTTGTGTAGATGAATCCCAGACCTCTATTGTAACATCCCCTCACCAATCGCCATGAATATTAGTGTATAAATGTATAGTGACATATGCATGCATTCATATATGCACATGCATAGTAAATAAGTGAATTTTGCACATGG
>JANZXR010000005.1:19476685-19491783 GCA_027575705.1 Erythroxylum echinodendron
TTCTTTGTACTCTTAAGTTAGATTTTTAGAGAACTTAAGGCTTTAGCAACCTTTCAAGCTTTACTGATTCAAGTGTATTGATGCATTGTGGTTTGTAAGGTTATTAAAGCTTTGTAAAACTAACATTTGTTCAAGGATGAATGAAAATATGTATGTTCTGCGTATGATTATGATAACTGTTTAGTTTTCACGTTGCATGAGTTGATCCAATGAATTTGAGGCTTTGAGATCCAGTTGAGGTTTAGGTTTGTGTATTTCTGACCTTGGATTTGGATAAATGAGGGTGTCTGGAAGGAGTTAAGTTTACATTCAGTAAGGCAGACGCAAAGGAAGATATAGAGGAAGGGTATCGTCTGTGCTGACGTCACATACAGACGCAAAGGAAGACAAACACACGAAACATAGACGCAAGGGATCGTCTGTGCTGACGTCACACACGGACGCAAGGAACACAGACGACACATCATAACACAGACGCAAGAAATCGTCTGTGATGACATGTCATAAGACAGTCAATAGAAAGGCAAATGGTAGAAAGAAAGACGATAGGAGAGGGGTCAACCCAGACGATGGAAGTCAACTATAGACGATAAAACCTAGATGATAGAACTTAGGCCATAAGTAAACACAGACGATGGGCTAACCACAGACGATATAAAGAAGAAGTTAAGTCAGTATTATTAAACCGTCGCTTACTTGGAATTAAACACAGAATTCACTAATCAAGGATCAAGAATTAGTTAAAGACTTAGACCAAGTACAAGTCGTGGGACAAGATGGTAAGAAGTGATCAAGATGAAGTTTCAGGTTAAGGTTTATCCTAGTGAAGGCACTCCACCCTTGTGTAATGCGCGTCCAGATGTCACTTAGGACGTCGGCCACGTGTCTCATAAGAGGCGGGGGCTCAACAATATTAATAATAGGTGCATTTAAAAGTGCATAATTACTGAAGCTACATCCAATACAATGAAATACATCTTCAAAATCATAAATGAAGTGCGATCTAATATTTCCAAAAAAGTGGGAAATTAAAGAGATACTTTTTTGGGAGGATAACTGGACTAATGTAGTCCATTAAGCAACATACACGAACTATCCAGGTTCAAGAATACTATTTGTGACAATCACATAGTAGTTAAAGCTTTGACTCATAAAAATGAGATTGTGAGTGAGATTAACCAGCCATACCTAGGGCAGGTGGTACTAAATATGACACTTAATGAGGATGAGATTGATATAAACATATGGAGGCATTCCAAGAGTGCAGCATTCGCTAACTTATAAGGAAATTTACCTAGGCTCTCAACCCAAGGTATCATGGTAGAAGATAAAGCGGTGTAAATATTATCTACCCTGAGCCTTCATTATCTTATGGAAGTATATCAAGAAAATGCTTGGGTTACTAGATAGAATTAACAAATAATGATGATCCCAAGTAGAAGTTGTTTATGTTTCAAAGCCTAAAAAATTTTTGTTTATATATTCTTTCAATGTGAATTTTTTAGGGAAACATGAAAGATGGTATGGTCTGTGCACAATTTTAGTGAGCCATCGATTGCATAGGGAAGCACAATACATTGGAGTTCCTCTCTAGTTCACACAGATAACTCAATCATCTGGTCCTATTACATATCACTATCCTATCTGGTGTTTATGTTTGAGAGAAACAAACGTATTTTCAAGGATGAGCAGCTAAATATGCAACAATTCTTTAGGTAATTACAGGGTAGAATTAGAAAGCATATCTCAGTTTTCAATAGCAATAGTCACTTTTCAAACCTAAATATGAGAATTTGGAACATTAATTGATAAAAAAAACTCTCTTAACTATACTTGATATTCAAATTAAACCGTAACTTCAAGAAGATAATAAATGAGTACGTGCTGCTCCTCTGATCTTGGCTTTGAAGAACTAAGTGCCAAAATAGAAGTAGCAAAATGACGTACAAGGTGAAGTAACCTTCTTAGATGACTCCTGAGTTAGAAGACCTTGATATACCCTAACTTGTCAAACTAGAAGCTTCAGAATGGACATATAACACTGTGACAACATCTTTCCGTAAGAAAATTCTTGTGGCATAGAGACACGTGGTTAAAAGCCGTGTTTATTTCTTTTTGTCCTTAATACATAACCTTTTAATACATAACCTTCACCTGAGAGGCTAAGTTACTAATGTGTCAATTTTTTGCGTTAATCAACATGGCATATGTTTGAAATATGTATTGTGTGGCCCTAGTGTACATTTTGTTACATATAATGAAATTTGTTTAATTTTTCAAAAAAAAGTTGAAATGTGGAATTTGATGTATTGGTATGATGGAAAACACGTGGAACTGCTTTTCTTATCATGAAAGCAATTACATGAGACCTCTAAGCAATTCCAGTATCTACGCTTATTTCAGAGTTTGCTTTTAGTACTAATGGTATTATAGGAGTCCTTATGTGTGCCTGAAGTTGGTTAAATGACGAAGACATTCATGGTAAACTCTATTCTTTATGATATGTTTATTTTGTTTACCTCAATATCATTATAATCAACATCCATTTGAATCCCGCATAAAATGGGGTTTGGGTAGCTCTGATAATACGCAACCTTATCCCTACTAAGTAAAGAAGCTGTTTCTGATAGACCTACATACAAATGTGAGATGAAGATATGACAAAAAAGTCAAATAAATATAAAAATGTAAAAAAAGTAATAAATAATTAAAATAGAATAATAACAACTGCAGACCAAAAAAATCTACTATAGATCTTCATTATATGATGCAAGTTTAGAAACAAAGTTATTAAGAAAATAGTAGGAAAAATATACCTGATATGTCGCAAAGTTCTGCTTACATCTGATATGCGGCAAAGTTCTGGTCCCAAATTCTCAAGTTGTGCGTGTTATCCTTGCGCAGGGACTGTGCTAATCTACTCTTCCTAGTATCAATAAAATCTCTGAACTGCAATGTCAGGAAGCTCGAGATATGGAACAGAGAGATGTGAGATATGACAAAATGGTATAAAACTCTAAGCGCAATTATCGATTGGTGCACATGCATCCATCATCCCCTTTCATTAACATTGTGCTTTTTCTTCCGGAAGAGGATCTCCATACATAACTTAGAATGTAATCACGAGCTATCTATTTCATTAACACTACCACACGTTAACCCTCTCGTCTCACTCCACTCGATTGAATAAATGAAACCAAAACCCAAGTTTCTAGATAATTGATAGTAAATAGCCATGGCAATCAAGAAAATATACAAACTCATTGATCATATCAGCATATCTCAAAGAAGATGGATAAACACAAAAATTCATAACACAAGATCCATACCTTAAAGAAGACTTGGAAGCAAGTGATAAAAACAATATAGACTAAAAACAAAGAACGCACTTACATAAATGAAATAACAAAATCAACTAAAAGGATGTCTTGAACTGTTAACCATCAAAGCCACAAATTGAAGGAAGCCACTCATGGAGATGTCCAAAAATTGCCAACATGTATATTACACATGCAAAAGACACCAAGACCTCACCTAAACTTAGAGAAGAGAAAGTTAAAGGTGAAAACCTGGAGAGTTGGCCATAAAGGTGGTGGAAGGAATCGAAAAAAGGTTAGAGAATCCAAACACCGTAAGCCTACATCAAGGGCAGTGATGGAAGGAAAGAGCCTAAGAGGAAAAAAGAAGTAGAAGAAGAGAAAGCTAGATCTTTCAAAAAAATTCGAACTTTACCTTAATATTCATAATGTTAACTCCACCCATCAGATTTATCAATAAAGGATTTAAATCAGAAGAAGGAAAGCACAATACTAAAAAACAAAAGAAACCATATTCAGGTGGATCACAAACTTAAAAAGAAGATCTAAACAGGAAAAAGAGCCACCCCTTGGAACACATAAATCATAATGATAAATCTAAGAGATGAATGAGAAAAAGGTTGTGGATGTTTCAGGAGAAGATGAAGAAGCCGAAAAATGGTGTCGTTTCATCGCCACTGCAAACTAGAAGACATTTTAGGGGAGTGGATCTTAGGAAGGGGACGGTGACGTTTCAGATCTCATCCTCTTCTTCTACCGCTCTGTTTCTCTTGCATTATGAGGCCCTAACAATCTTAACAATTACATATTATATTATCTTATTTATACTGACATAAGTACAGAGACCAGTCTTCTTATTGAAAATTTTTTAAACAAGTATTCAACGGTAAATGTATGTTTAATTGTTAATTTTCATGAGTTGAATATTCATTTAATATAATTGTTGCATAATCAGGTATAGCAAACTATTGACAATCATGATAATAACGATTAACTAGCCTCTTTTCTTTAATGTGAGTTTGTTTTTTTAAATCTTTACTTCTTAATTTATTGTTTTCTCGTGATCATTTTGGTGTTTTACAGTTGAAGATATAAAATTTTACTTACATGGTCTTATACTGGTTAATAAAGAAAATTCTATGTTGTTGTCTATGCCAGTTATCTTAACTTCATTCTCTAGATATAATTGATTTTTTTTGTATCTCTTTCCATTTAGTTAATAACTTCAGCATGATAATCTTTTGTTTAGAAAATAGCATGATTCTGAACACAGTATTGTGATACTTTTTTTTTGTGATACTTTTTATATATTGACATTATATTTTTTCATGTTTTGAGAGGACCAGGCACTATTTTATTATTAGAACAAGATAAGCTAATATAGTGATTATTGACAAAACAAAGATATAGTAGTTTAAAGCGACATTTATTTGAAAAATTGAACAAATATATTTTAATTAGTTTTTTGTTAGAAGCAAGACATTGGATTTAATAATATTAATTTAATAAAAATGGAATCAATATAGATTCTTTATTAGAATTGAATAATTTGGCAAAAATAAACAATTTAGAAAATTTATAATATCAAGCTTCTTTAAAAAGTAAATGAGTTATAAAACACTTTTTTTTAAATATAAAGTGACACATTAAATTTTTAATAAAATAATTTTACGATAATAAAGTGTGTTATAAAATTTTTAAACAATCTTTTTTCTTTAATATGATATGTTTTTATTATATATTTGAAATTATACATGAAGAAATATAATAATATATCTAAAATAATAAGTAATAGAGTACGTATTATTTATAAATTATTTTAAAAATAATATTTGTGCTGCATATTCTCTCTACTATTTAAATTTTTGATTAAATAAATTAATAAAAAATGACAACTAAAATCCCCCTAATAAGTGATTATAGTAGGTGAGAAGAATTACGGGACATAAACTCAATTGTGGAGAACAAATTGACGTTATATAAATGTTAGGTTTTGTCCACCTAAAGAAATTTAAGATTTAGTTTGAGAAAGCAGTGGTGGTTGATAACTTGTTAAAATCAATATGCTAAAATAATAAGTAGTTATGTGTTTGAGATTGCTACTTTAGTAACGGCTGAAATGTAAAAATAAGTATTTGACAAATGCGATTTTAGTTGCTAAAAAGAAATAAAATTATTAAAAAGCTCATAAATTTAATAAACTATTAATTGTTGTGTAAATAGTTAAAATATATTATTAGTCATATAAATTTAAAATTATAAATAATAAAATAAGAAAATGTAAATAAAATAAATTTAGTAGATAAAATATTTCATAAAAATATATTATTAGTTATATTAATTAAGAGTATAATAGAAAATAATACTTATAATGAAGATTATTAATTGAAAGTAAAATTTTTACTGCAGAAGCAGTTTTTTACCACAACCCTCTTTCTATTTATTAATTTCTACAATAATACCGTATTTTTTTACAACCTTCAGTTATTTATCACAAATTTAAATATATAATTGTATTTAAAAATTGTGATAAATAAGTAATTATTTTCCTATCACCGCAAATTCAAATACAGGTAAGACTAGCAAAGGATAAAACAGTAAATCACAGGTAACTTGCCTGCCACTCCCGGTAAAATGATACTATTATTATTAATTTATTACAGAGCTTGAACGGGTTGGGTTTGAATTGTCATTTGGCAACAATTGTGCCAGTCGAATTCAATTTCCCGCCACTTGCAGAATAAGAAGAAGAAGAAGAAGAACTCAGAAGAAGCAGTGTTTCTCATTTTGGGTATCGTCAAAATTGATGGCGCCTCAAACCCAGAGCGAAACAGCAGCAGCTCTGATTTCGAAACTTGAGTCCACCACTTCTACCCCTATTTTCTGTCTCTTCTCCGACTACCTTGTCAATTTCAAAGCCTCTCAATCTAAATCCCAATCTCAAATCCGTTCTTTGGCCAAACAATTCCTTCCCATCCTCAACCGTTCTCTCTCCATTTTACCCAAACGCTTATCTGATCCATCCAAATTACCGCCCCATTCTTCCAAACTCGCCCTTGAATTGTTCGATGTCTACAGGCTTTGCTTGTCTTGCTTGGACGTCATCTCTTCCCAGCTGTCTTGCAAACCCTACACCCTCTATTTTCAGACCCTCAGGCTGGTTTATTGCTTGCAGGCTTGGGGATTCCATCCTCAGGCCCTAGAGGAGGCGCTTCGAGTTTTGGACAAGCTCAGGGCTCTTGGTTCTTCTGCATTTTCACCTGCCACCAATGATACCGAGCTCGCTGGTTTAATGGTGGAGATTGTGGTGGCCATCGTGAAATGCACGGCGTTGTTGGTGCAGAGTAAGCATGTTGAGGAGGAGGACTGCAGGAGACTTGTTCTATTAGTAGAGGAGGTTCAACCCTGGTTCAGGTCATTGATTACTAATAATTATACTCAAAACATTTTTGCTAATTGGTGTACTTAACATGAATAATTTGTTTTAGGGTGCTAGACGCCAGTGCATATGAGAAGTTCCAAAGGATGCTTGTAACGTACTTAGCCAAGTGCTCTCTTTCTTTGTTTGGGGGACCAATGAATTCCAAGGGGGATATAATGCGTGATTTATGTGCGGTAACCTTACGAGAGTATGCGAAATCTTCCTTGAGAGATCAAACCTATAAGGTGATTCCTATTCTTGAGTATAGGGTGACAGATTTCATACCCTTTATGCATCATCTAAATGCTTCTTCTTGCAGTTTGCTCGCCGGTTCTGTTCCTCTTTGTTCTCGATTCAAAATGATGAGCCTTCAATCATCATTCACATATTTAAATCCATTTTGCACTCTTTTCCCCATAATTGTGAGGTAATAATCTTTCTTTCAGCTAAGTTCAACTTTATAATCTCTGTTTTCTTTTTGTCTCCTTCAAAGAAGTGGGTTCAGCTACATGGAATGTAGGTAGGAGCACCTTCTCATATCTTTAAATCTTGATAGGTGCGTTTTTTTTATATATATATTTGTGCTTTCCAATGTGCCAAAAAATAATTAGGGGTGAAGCTGCTTTTCAATTGGACAGTGCATTTATGATGCCCGGGTTTGAACTTTATATTTTCTTTTCCTAATTCTTTGTAATACTTTCATATTAAGGCGCTCTTAAGTCATTAGAACTATGTCTTTCCTTTTACCCTTCCCTTTTTTATCATGAATAACAGATAATATTGGCAATCATGAAGCAGGATGTAGTATTAGAAGTACGGTTACTAAGAAGAAGGAAATTAAACCCATGAATAATTTGGTTGTCTCTATGTACTTTGTCCTACCAATGGGTACTATGTTTTGTTCATGATTGAGCTCCCTTGAGGTTGCAATTCTTCTGAAGTGTTTCTGAAGCTCAAAATATGGTCAACAACCCACTTCAGACCCTTTAACCTGTACTTTTGGCTGGTTCTAAGATTTTTTAGAGGTGCATTTTCAGATGATATCTTGTTTTCTGTGTAATTAAATTGTGTGTGCTGATGATGTAAGCAGCTCGTTGTTTTGACAGATTGAAACACAAATATGGGCAATAGAGTTTGTCGATCTTGTCTCTTACTGTGCAAATAAATGTCGAACGGCAAGTACAGTTTTTTGTAGTACCTTTGCAGAATGTCTGGAGAAGTTAGCTGATGAGTTTTTTCAGGTAACTTGTTTTGGTGATTTACTTGCCACTGTAGGTACTTTCTGAAACTTAAATCTTGTAAGTGGACAAAGTAATCAATCTCATTAGCAATGAAATTCTTATGCCAGGATATGACTCCCTTGGATATGATTATCAGGCTTTATGCGACTGGATTAGTTTTAAGTGATTGTGTTGTCAACACCGGTCTCACTGATGCTTCGATGTGTAAAGACTTGAAAGATGCACTTAAGACTTTGTCTGGTGGTCAGGCGAAGCTGAGCAATTTGGCAGCTTTGCTTGGTTTGTTGAAAAGTTTTTTTGATGTAAGTTGCAAAGATACCTGTGGGCCCTGTTGTGCTAAAATTCAGGATTCTGACGATTTTGTACGTCTTCAGTCAGGCTTACAATTTGGGATTTCCATCCAAGGGGATAGACACGCCTATCTGCTGGCTTACTCAAGTGTATTGAAGTTCTTGTGTCAACCTCTTGCTGACCTGGTGAACTCAGGGAAAAAAGAGATAATTACTGAAAATGATGTTACTGTTTCTAGCATGCTTCAGAGTGTACTGGAAGCATTTCATCAGTTTGCGCACACTTATCTTTTACTTTACTGGTAAGGAAGTCCTAACTTTCTACACCTTTTATTTGTTTTAATTTAAAACATCTTAATATATAATTATGATATATAATTATATAATTCATTTTATTAGCTTTCTTGTTAGTAAAAGCAATATGATGCCCTAAACGAGTTACAAGGTAGTGCATCTTCCAATCTACTTTGTTTTGCTCCCAAATGATATAATAAGGATTTATGTTTTTTCTTTCAATTTCTTCTTTTGTTTCCTAGTAAAACTAATTATTTGGTCAATTATGGTGTGAATTTGCTTTTTTCCAGCGACAAGCCTCAAGGTGATGTGGACAAACTTGAAGAGATTAAGATATTTCTTAACGTAGCAGTTGCTGCCTTAATTCTCTCAATTAGAACAAAGCTCGAATTGAAGGTCAACTTTTCTATATAAAACATTGAGTAATAAATATTTAATCCAAAGTGTATTCTTGTTTTTGTTCATCACGTTTTGATATTCACTTGTGCTCATATTTCTAAAGTTTCAATATTCTTCTGGCCATTGTTGTTTCAGAAGAGCATTCATCTTATTAAGCAGATCATCGACAGTGATTGGGTTCACCCGCAGGGTCTGAAATATGTTTTCGCTTCTCTTTACAATGTTGGTGTACTTCTTTACAGAAATAAGCAAGTGATTGAGGTATTTTCAATTTCAAGGGATTCTGTTTCTAATATGAGGCATATGATGTTTACAACTTGCTGCCCTTTGTACCAATGGACTGAACTGATAAATTTTGAAAATTGATTTTCCCCATTTAATCAAGGAAAAAAAAGAGAAAAAGGAAAATATAATATCTGCAACATGGACTTGTGGTCACCTGAAGGGAATTTTTCAAAAAGCAGAAGTGCATAAATGGTTACATTTCCATATTGGATTCAGTTGTTAAAAATGTGTAAAAGTTTCTGCTATTTTTGGGGGTAGGTAATGCAATTTTTCACGTGTAGTTAGGAACAACTAAAGGGACTTGATTTTAGTTCACCTGCATTAGCTTCAATACTTTCATACTTGGTTCCTTTTGGAAACATAGGATGTGAATTAAGTCGTATCATAAAATCCACAGAATGTTGTCTGCATATGTCCATGCTACAGCTGATCTAAGAAACTTACCAACATAGCTAAACTATTCAATTGTTTTTGCTGAGAATCCTGGGATACAAGACAAGAATATAAATTTGAGAGACATTTTTATATATGTCAAGAGATCAAGTGTCTTAAATGATGGGTTCTTAATTTCCGCCAAGTTCAGATTTATGTGTCGAATGCTGGAAAATCTAGTCGTGTATTTTCCTCATAAGTGGCTGGTTGAACATTGATTATTAGATGTCATTGATGATATTCTGATTAGATAAATCATTGAGAGGTGGTCTTTTTGACCATTCAAAGAGGATTAATGTAATTCCCATTCAATCATTTGCATCCAAGAAGGGGCAAATATTCTGATAGCTAAGAGCTAATTGTTAAACATGTTTACATACATTTATGTTCCTATTCACTCCTCAACCTAAAACTTGCGTGTTTCGAATTATATAATTCCTATATTCAGAATTCTCCTTGATGGTTGAGGTTGCAGGCTACAAAGCCATTAAAACTATGCTGCAGAGCATCGTGGACATGTTTGATACGTCTTTGTAAGATGTTTGTGCAAGGTTCTTGTGATGGTCCTTCAGAAGACGCTATTCTAGAATTTGCCACTGAGGCATGCACTCGAACTGCCTTTCTGTTGGATGTTCTTAATCAATGTGGTAGTTGTAAGGTGAAAAAGGTAACTGTAAACAGTCTAGAAAGTTGGTCTGTTTCTGAAGATCTGCACAGAAAGTTGCCTGGTCCAGTGCCCTTGGTGAAACAATGGGTTAAGGTAGCATCAGTAAGCCTGTAACTGTTTTGATTATGTTTATTGTTTTAGAAGTTTGATTATTATTTATTTTTTCAGATAGGATGTAAGCTGAGCCAAAATATGGACAGCAACTATAGCGTTCAAACTTTATATAATTTGCTCTCCTCAAAAAATATGTCAAAGAGGACACTCGGCAAAATTCTAGAACAGGTTTTCTTCTCACTGGTTTGAGTTTTTATACCTTTTCTATATTATTTGTACTTTTGGTAGTACTCCTAGAATTGAGCTACTTATGTTAATCATAATTTCCAACTTTTTTCTTTTCAACTTTCAAATTTGAATCTTGTACAGGAACTTCTTGCATATGAGGAAATGGATACTATTTATCCAGCACTTTGTCGGAAGATGCGATTGAAAATAGTGGATAGCTTATTGCAAGATGTGTATATTACTAAAGATACTTCTTTACAGAAATCAATGATTTTGATTAGAAAAGCGTGGGCGTTAAGGGCCTTTGGATTTGAATGTCTAGGGGACTGTGTTCACTGTTTGTCAGAGGCAATATCCACAATTGTGAGTTCTCCAGTTATGCAGTGCCTTTATTCCCTCCTATAGCTTTTTATTGAATATTAGCTATAAATGCTCTGAGTCATGAATAGTTGGCAAGTTTTTTTACTTCAAATAGTCCTTGGAACAGAAAGTTGAAGCATCAGATCGTGGAACTCCAGCAGGTCATCAATTAGCTATGGCATATTCCTTGCGTGCACTGTGTATCCAGGAAGCTGAACCGAACTTAAAGGTGTCAGTCATAATGCACCTGCTTAGTCAGTCATAATGCACCTGCTTAGAATTAAACCACTTGTCTATTTATATCAATATTTTATTAGATATTTCACAAGGTGGCTTTTGCGATCACCTTCTGTCTTTTCTTCAGCAGCAAATCTTTCAAGATATTGAATCTGCACTAAAGATATGGTTGGGCATTCCGAGTTCAGATTATAGCCTGCCATCTGGAGAGAGCAGTATATCAACTGATACTGTGATGCTAATGCTGTTTAATATATTAGATTTGTTGTCATTGAAGGTATATATATGATCTAATAGGTTCTTTTGATACTGAATCAATAAAAGTTTGAAGCTTAAGTATGGTAAACTTTGTCTGCAGGGTTTCATGGAACTCCATCACAAAGCATGTGCGTTGTTGATTAGATTATTCATTTGGAAGAGTTTGCCAGCGGAGAAGTGCTTGTCCACTCTGTGGGAGAGTAGAAGACTTAGTCATGCTCTTTGCCTTTCACCTATAAATGAAGGATTCATAGTTAACCTGACAGAGGTTTATGGAGAAGCATGTAAATCTGTTGAGTTCTGGATGCATTGTCTGAAGGAATCTCTGCCTTCTCGAGTTGGCTTGCAACAAAATTTTTCCTATTTATCTCCGAACTTTCTTTGTGCCTCTTACAAGCATGAAACTTCATTTCAAGCCTCTGTTTCTGTTAGTGATGTTAGAAAGGCTGCTTTTGAACTCCTTTCAAGAGTAAGATCCATTTAGGAACTTGTTGCAGTTCTTTTTTCCTATTCTGTTGGTTGATAAAAGATCATCAGTTGCTTTATGCTTCTTATTTTGCAGGTTCCTGTGAGCAGTCATTCAGTTTTTTCTGCTGGATGTCTTTATTATGATTTATGCGAAAGACTAGTTGCAACAGGCCACTTAGTTGAGGTAACCAGTCATTTCCAGATTTTGTTATAGGCTATGGTTTAACATTGTCTGAAGCCAAAAGTTTCAGTACTGAACCATTTAAGTGTATCTGGCATTAACTCATTCACATTGTGTTGTTATTGAGAAGAAGTGCATCATATTAATAAAGTATACACATTCCATTGGAAATAAGGTTTTCAGCTCCCTATTCTGTGGAGTGTGACAATTCTATGTTGGCTCGGTTAACTTGTATACACTTGGGTCTTCCTTGTGGCTGCATATTTCCTACAATTTAATATTGTTTTGTGTTTCTCTAGGCTCTTACGTATGCAAAAGAAGCCCATCAATTGCGTACTAAACTCTTTCAAGAGCATTGTACATATTCTGTTGAGCCAAAAGTTGAGAAATACTCTGAAGCAGGGGAACACAACCAAAAGTTAAGCTACTGTATTAAAAATTTTCAAGTCCGCAATTCAGTTGCTAGTGAAACTTGGTCCTTTCAATACTTGTCACGGGATATGGAAGCATGCTATCTCAGTCCATGGAAAATACTTCAATCTTACCTTGAAAGCACTCTTCAGGTTGTTTCATCTTTGCCTGATAATGCTTTGATATAGAAACTTTATGCAGATCCCATTTTCATAGTGCTGGTGAAATTATTAAGCCATTTATTGTATATGCAGGTTGGGAAAATTCATGAAATAATTGGAAATGGAGCTGAGGCTGAAACTTTGTTACTTTGGGGAAAAGAGATCTCTTTGTCACAAAGCCTACCACTGTTTATAGTATCTTTTTCATCTGTTTTAGGTAAGAAATACTAAGGTTTGGTGACTGCTTTTAGAATTGTAATGAATATTTTGTTAGAGGTTTATGGTGTTTTTATCTCACAGAACACTGGTTAAATGCTAGGAAAATTGTACTGTAAGAAAGGATCTTGGGATCTTTCAGAAAAGGAACTTCAGGATGCCAAACAGAAATTGATTAATAGCTGCAGTTTTTCTTGCTTGAAGTGCACGTTAATGCTGGAAGTCACCATTGATCAGCAACTTGGGGATTTGTACAGAAGTTTCAGTGCAAAAGAGCAGGCTCCAATAGAGAGGCTAACTCTTGCTGAGAGTTTCTACAACAAATCTTTGGACAAGTTAAATCTATCTGAGTGGAAGAATTCTGTTAGTTGTCGTGAAGTAGTTGATGATGGTACTGTTTGCAATGCCAAAACTCATTCAAATGCAGTGGAAGGCGCAAAGGCAAAGAAGGAATCCAGAAGGTGTAGAAAACCCAAAAATGTGCTGAAACCTCTAACAGAGGAGCAGTCTTCTACAATTGAGCCTACTGCAAGATTAACTCGCTTAAAATATCGTTCCCGAAATAACATAAATAATAAGGTAGATCTGAAAGTTTGCCCTTCAAAACAGTTGGAAGGGGGTGATACATGTGCAGCTGATTGTGTTGGACATAGGCAGTCACTCTTGGAAGTAAAAAGTTGCATGGTTGATTTAGAGGGTCAAAGTAAATGTATTTGCAATAAAATGAAATGTTGGCTGTGTTTGGCTATGGAAGTTAAGGAATCTGAATCTATGAGCAATCTTTTACAATTGAAGTGGGAGTCTACTCGCAGGCGACTTGCGGTTAGAATTCTCCTTTCAAAAGGTATGGTTGTAATTGTATATTGTCTTACTTCAAGTATTGAAAGACACCTTAAAAATGCTGGAGCATCGAAAACGAACCCTTGAATCTTTTATTTTCTTGAAAAGGAGTGATGTCGCATATTGCCCTTGAAGTTTATTTTTGTTGGGAAAAATAATCTACAGGTGCTTTTGGCTGGAAATATAGGAAAGATGGTTGGGTTTCCTTATAAAGGACCTTCAAATTGGTCACTATTTAATTTCTCAATTGCCCAGTATGAACATTCATTCCTTGTTCTTTGTTCTTTCTTTTTTTTATAATTTTTTATAATAAGTCTATGGTATTGTCATATTGACATTTTAAAGAAGGTCTTTATACCGTGGATTTAGTTTTGGGAGGCCATTTGATTTGATAATGCAGAACTATTTGTAAAATTTTACCACCAATGTAATTGTAATTTTGACAAATACTATTAACATTAAAAAATTTTTTTGGATTGGGAGATTGTACTAAAGACTTTACAAAATTATGTTGCAGGCTACTAATCGTAGACATTTTCAAACTAAATATATGACGTGTGAAATAACACCTATGTCACAGTATCAATGTGTGATATCCTTTTTTGTGATATACATTTTTGCTTCTACGTTTCTCTAGTCATTTGATTTTTTTTCCCCTAGGGGTAACACTATGATTTAGAACGGATAAAAGAGTTATTGAAGTTCACTAGAGGGCTAGTATGTACAGTTATTCTTGTTATTAAGGTACGAAACGTGTGATGCTGGGTAAATTCCTTAAAGAGAAGTTTGTTGCGATTTATATAAATTTGTTCCATTAGCTTGAGAGGAAGACCCTTGAACTTTTATGTAATTCAATTAAAGAGGAAAATCTTATAAAGAATATATGCTTCTAGCGTTGAAAACTTCCTTTGCTTTATTATTGGAGAGTATATTTATTATCTCTAGATCTTGAAGTATATTGAACTCCAAATCTATTCAAACCTTTACAAACCATTTGGAAGCTCAGTGATAATTGTATTCTTGGTAGTTTAAGCCAAGTAAAAGCCTTAAGCTTAGTCAAGGGACTTGCATGCTTCCATTTGACATTCTTATGGTTATTGAAGATTTTAAAGTATGTGTATTCACAATTTAGCATTATTATCATGTATATCGTATATAGGATTATTATATGGATCATAATAATGTAATAGTTTAGGTATTTTACTTAGGAACGTTAGTGTTGCTTTATGATATATATTATTATAGAAGATTTCTTAACTTCATTAGTTGCACATAGCCTAACACCCCTCTATTCTTTGGGTTTGTTCATAGGCCTTATAGTTGAACCATATAGCTTAT
>JANZXR010000005.1:19491883-19533642 GCA_027575705.1 Erythroxylum echinodendron
CATAATAATGTAATAGTTTAGGTATTTTACTTAGGAACGTTAGTGTTGCTTTATGATATATATTATTATAGAAGATTAGTTGCACATAGCCTAACACCCCTCTATTCTTTGGGTTTGTTCATAGGCCTTATAGTTGAACCATATAGCTTATTTAGTCCTCTTTACTTTTATTCCTCATTTATTTTACTTTCAAATGACTTCAAACCCAAAAGGCTAAATTAGTTTTTGACATGAAAGAATTGCCTATACTCTTGATTTTTCACTAGGCAACCACCACTACATTTTGGAATCTATTGTAGGTTATTGCATTTTGTTCATGATCTAAACAATTGCCATTGTTGATGGAATCTATATGTTGTGAGCATCTTCTCCATCTCACTCCTCTCCTTTGCTTACTCATTCTCATTGTGAGACTTCTCTACTCATCATAACTTGTTAACATCTTCTCCATGCTTGTTGAACTGACTTCATAGGAGATCAATGACTATTCTTATCTTCTTCATGCTTTTTTGGCTTTTTGATCTTCCCCAAGCTTTTGCTTTTGTCTTTGTCAGACAAAAGAATCACAAAGTGATCTTAGTTATCTTTTTGTTTGTCTAGTGGCTAGTCTTGTCTTGCCCTTTAGTGTCATTAGAGGTTGCGTTTCCTTAGTTTAGCTTCTTTGTCAACTAGTTTTTGGTTAATGGCCATTTTTTGTAACAATTGTGGCCAAAAAGAAGAAGAAAAATTTCATCTTTATTTGTTGTTTTTGGTTGGTTATCTTTGACTTCCTAGCTATTGTAGTACGAAGAATTCATACTTAAATTGAAAATAAAAGCGTATTCACTCACCTATATGAGATGGAGTTTTGAAGATCTTAACAGTTGGATATTTGATATTATTATCAAGTGTGTTCTGTAGTTAATTATTTCGTGTATCCTATGTTGAAATAAGTTAGATAATTAAAAAATATTATTATTTATTTGCCTTACTATAATAAACAACTAAATTAAATCAAATTAATCAAATAGCACTCTTGGCAATGTAGGAATTACCATCAAATCACATAATTTTTCTGTTCCTCCTTCCTTCTACTTTGACTTGCTTATTTTACTTTCACAAGGTTGAGTCTTGTTATTTATATTTATGGAGTTTGTGGCATGATAATATAATCTTAAACAGAAAGATAATGAAGATTTAGTATTTAGTATTTAGTATTTAGTATTATAATATTATTACATATCCAAGATTGTAATATTTTGTGCTTCTCATAATAATGGGTACTATTTGAGAATGGTCTTTAATCTTATTATGGAATATTGTATTGCCCCACTGTTATAGTTAGACGGGCTTCTCATGTTTATATGTAGAAGGCCTTTGAAGTCACAAAAGCTGAGAAATATCCTATTTCTTTGATTTTTCATTTTTTAAATGATTGACATGACAATTGGAATTGAAAATTTGGATATCAAAGCAAAATATGTTTATCGTATAAATAAATACTGCCTTTCCTTTTTGGGTTTTTTATGTCAAAGAGAAAATTATAATATCTAAATTATGGATATGTTTATATGTTCTCTTCCTTATGTATGCCCCTTTTCTTGGTTCATTATGTCCGTTTTTACATTTTCCTACAATTGAGTTTTTGTCAAACTGTTCCCTGTTTCCTTTCCCATAATTTTTAGGAAAATGCCTGGGATCTCATCTTCAAGTTCATAGAACACATGAAGTTATTTTGCATAGCATCTCTGCTATAGCCAGCCAAAACACATTCAGTACACACACTCCTGTTCCTACGCTTTTGCTTGATTATGTTGCAAAAGAAATTGAAGGGGATGCATTCTGTGTTGAGCGGGCAGCGATACTTTACAACATCTCTTGGTTCTGTTTGAAGTTTAATTTTTCCAAGGATACGAGGTACTATGCCAATTATCCATCCTTTTTTGTACTTATGGGTCCCAGGCATTTTGCCATTTTGCCATTTTGCAAATAATTTTCCTGCTAATTGGTCATAATGTTCTAATGTTGAGAGTACTTATCTGCATTATAGACTAATCATAATTGGATGATTATCCCCTAATTTGTTTTGAGCCAGGAAAGGGTGCTGTGATCTCTCAGATGTTCAAGTACCAAAAATAGTTTCCTGGTTGATGCTAGCATTTGTACTTTGCCGTGAGGTTCCTATCCTATTTCAGAAGGTGAACTCCTATTGATCTTGTTTACACAATGCAGTATTTGGTTTTTGTTTTCACATTTTTCTTCTTCCTTTACTCCAATAATATTCGTTCACCCTTTTAATTTTCCTGTTTAAACACTAGCCCCTTTACTATGTCTCGGAATTTAATTACTTAGATTAGAAATAACTTTGTTTTTGTGAGGCTTTAGTCTCTGTTTAATGTGTATAGATGCACGTGTTATCAGGATATTCATCAGTCCTATGCCTATCAGTGAAAGTATTCTTATCCTAAGTAGTTCAGTTTGATGATGTTACTAGAGAGGATTCAATGTACTAATCACCCTATTACTGTTAATACAGATGTTTATTAGTTGATTTTGTTTTATCTGGATGTTGATTCTAAACTGCAATGGTGTGTCAAAACGATCTGTTTGATACTGCTCTACTTGTTGTCCTCTGCATCAAATAATGTTATATTAGCTGAATTGCAGATTGTAGTTATGCTCAGATTGGTTCAGCTAAGAATGTTTTCTATGATAAAAGTTGCTTTTTGCCATATCTATGTCTTATAGTAAAACTAAGATTAGATTACTGTAAGAAAACTGTAGTATTGGTTTAATCATTGTGGCTAGGTGGAACTTATGTATTTAGAGCATAAACCAGTTTACTATAAGCTTAATTTAATGGTTCCAGAATGATCTTGATTAGATCAGCTTCTGATGTTCCAAACAAGCGTAGTTGAAACTCATTTGGTTTTTATTGCAAAACCTGACTAAACTAAACAGATTAAGAAGGCAGACTTAGCAGTGTTGCTATGCTGTGTGCTAAACACCACATGAATTTCTTGTAGGATTTTAATGTTTTAATTCTATGCGATAGGGCAATGGGGATATCTGGTTTTTTGATTTGATGAAACTGGAGACTTAATGCTGTAAGAATAATTGATAATTTGACCTGGTCAAGTTTCATGCATTTTGTTGTATTTGGCTTTTGCAATTGTAGATTGTATGCTAGTGAAATTAGATGGCTCTTCCCACTTTTACACTAAATTAACTGCATTACTATTTTCCATTATACAAATAATCATCTACTTGGCGTTAGATAGCAATGAAAATGGGCATATACATGGATATGGCTAAATTAAAATTTTTTAAACTGATCTCTCCAGTAAACATGAAATGCATGAAACCTTGCTAGTATTTTTGAACTCCTGTTATTTATCAATCTTTCCAATTAAGAGTGGTTTTGAAATCCCTTGGTTTTCGATCCATGATCATCAGGTTATGAAACGTTCTTGGCCTCTTATGATGTTTGGCAGGTTTCCAGGTTGCTTTCTGTTATTTATATACTTTCTTCATCAAGTAAGCTATTTTCTTTGTCCACCTCTTACAAGACCCTCACTGAAAGTCACTGGGCTTCGTATTTTCATCAAGCTTCACTTGGAACACATATCAGTTACCAGTTCTTTTTAAACGTGGCAAGCAAGTGTAAAAGTGAAGGCTTTATGCACGGCCAGGTACATCTGCAAAATGACAATTAACCTTTCCTTAGTTGCAATCAGTTTACAAGAGCAGACCTAAGAATTTATTTTTCAGTACTGTTATTGGGCTGCCAGAAAATTATGAACTTTGCTTCTGTTTAATGTATTATGTGGCATTCAATCTGGTTAGGTCCTGAAAGTTGGTGCATGGGCAAGGTCTTAAAAACCTAGCGCTATTTGCGCACATGGTTACTTTTAAGCAAGTTTTTAAAGCCCAAGTCAGAGAGTCTAATATTTTCAGACTGGTGAAGTGAAGATGGTTATCTATATGGAAGAGATTTAGTGTTCCTAACTGGTCTATAAAATCCATTAAAACCACTTTGTCAAGACTGTGTGGCAATTTTTTGGTGCTTGTATGTGCAATTCACTTAAATTTACTTTTGATACATCAATGTGACAGAGAATGTGTGGGATCAAAATATTGTTGAATAGTCATAAAAATGAAAGTTCAGTGGATTATGATTCTTATTGCTAGCTAGTTCTGATTTTTTTTCTTTTCCTTCTACGGGAATGTTCTTCATAAATATACTTTGCAGAGTTTGCACTTCGTGGACTCTATATTTTTTTATATGGTGTGCAATGGGTTACATTGGTGAATGAGTCAACTTCATATATTTTGTTTTGGATTTAAAGTATGACTTCATTTTCACCTAAATTTTACGTTGCTTTGGAAGTTTTCTTGTAACCCCTGTGTCTTTTCTAAATGAATCATAAATGAAGGTTTCTTTCAACAATGGTATGCAATTTTTATAGTGAGAAAAGAGAGATCTTGATGTTGGCTCAAGAGATCTTGATGTAGATGAATAGAAGATATGTCAACTAGTCAATAAAATTATTTCTTTGCTGCTGGATTGTTTCTGATTGCCTGGAGTTTGAATTCAAGTTTAAAATTTTAGTGTAGGTTGCTGGAAATTCATATTAGAATTATAGAGAATAATAAGGAGAAAAAAACAACGTATAATTTTAGGAACTGTTCCCAGGATCTAAGAATCACCCTTTGATAACTCAAAATTTGTAGAGAAAAAACCGGCCTTCCCTTCGGAGAAAGGGTGAATGAATATGTAAAAGAGAAAAGGAAAGAATGGAATGACATACTATTGATTAACTCTCTTTCTATAATAGTAGGCTATACAAGTTAACCCGGATATCCTGATATAGGATACTTCCTGTATTGGATCAATAAAATAATTATACTAAATTTAATACTCCTCAAGTTGAAGCACAAATGTTTCAACTTGTCACATATCATTTTTACGTTGAACTTATAATTCTTTATAATCTATGTAGGGTTGAGACATTCAATGTACAATTCTTTACCCTTAGAAACATCCATTATACTACTCTTCACCTTTAGAAGAGTTCCTTCAATACACACTCACAAACTTTATAGAGCTCTTCACCCTTGGAAGAATTCTATATCGAGACTCACTTGTTTGAATTGCCACTTATAAAGTAGATTCCAAGGAAGAGGCATAAAAGTTGAGTTCTCCAATATTCACAAGTGAAATTGATAATATGACTCCATCAACTCAAAACAAAAATCTTTAAGAGTGAAGTGAAGTGAAATATTTATTACCACAAACAAAGGAAGACTCTTCATGTTGGTTTAAGCCACTCCATGCATAGTTTCACATAAGAATTGACCATCATACATGAGTAGTGGGTGTTGTTCATGCCCTAGATAGTCCTTCCTTTTGTTTGCTTTTTAGGGTTTCTTTGGCTTTGATACCATGTAAAGAGAAAAAGGAGAAAATGGAATGATTTGTTGTTCATTAGGCTTTAATCCTTTATTTATAATATTACGGTAATACAAGTTAACCTCAATATTCCAAAATAGGATATGTGCTACATAGGATCCATATATATATATATATATATATATATATATATATATGTAAGAATCATTAGAACTCTTATCCTTGTAGTACAAGGGATATCAAGTAAGATTTCCAAAGTAGAACTGAATTTCAATTTAACAAGGATTTTTTAGTTCTTAAATAAGTTCGAATCCTAAATAGATTGGGACAAGATAGCTAACTTATCTTTACTTATCTAATAAGGAAAACTTAGTGCAAAGTAAAATGTATGAAATGCGACAAAATTCTTTGTTGTCACTATTCATGTGAACAATAATGTGATTAGTGTCACACTAACTGCTATTATTCATTATACCAAATTAAAATTTTTGGTCAAGTGAAATTAAGGGTGCAAGACAAATAAAATGTTGGAAAGGGAATAGGAGATTGAGAAGATAGAGAAGAATATGTCGTAAAAGGGGAACAATATCCGTCAATTTTATGTCTATCAACTAAATTATTCTCCACTTACTATAAGCAACAACAAACTATAACCTTGGAAAGCAAGATTTTGTGATCTTCAATTGGTTGTCAAATTTGTTCCTTAAGCCTTGACCTTCCCAGGATTAGCTTGTATTAGTGAGAAAATGCCCCTACAAACAAATTTACATAGGGATCCGAAATTTTAGTTTAACATTGCTAAACTCTTTTACGTAATTGATATGGCCCAATTGTTTTGTCAAGTTATATACGGGTTTTAGGAAAGTGAATTTCTTAATATTCCAAAAATATTGGGATCTTAGGATATTGTTTCCTATCTAGGAGATTATGGAATCCTAGGAGATTGATTTCTATCCTATTTTTCTCTTGTACTAAGATGTCTATAACCATGTTTCCTTTTCTATTTCTTTTCATGGTATTAAAGTCCTAGGGTTTTTTCTTAGGAATTCTTCCTCAAGCAATCCTCACTACTGCTTTTTTCTTAGGACCTTATTCTTTTTTTCCCTTATGGCCAATATGTTTGCATACAAAATTAACATTCCCAAAAAAATGAAGGTTCAAATAAGGGAGTTTTTAATATTGAGGAGATTGGAAAAAGTGGGGAATATATAGAGATCTCTTAAGCAGCCTTTTGAAGCAAGTTTTTTGGTTATCTCATGTAAATCTTTATTTTCTTTTTGCAAGAATACCTCAGACAAGTCAATGTAGGACAAATGGAAGAAATGTCAATTAGTAGCTAAAATTCACAAACACTAGCAAATATGGGCTGTTGAGTGTTGTTAGGCTACTGAACATGAAATTTTAGGTCTGAATTTCAGCTTAGATTGTTGGAATTTCAAGTTTGGACTAACTGGAATTTTAGGGTTTAATTAATGGACATATAGGCTAGGATAATATATCTTTAACTAGGATAATAAATCTTTAACTAGGATAAATTATCTTAAACAACTAGGATAATATATCTTTAACTAGGATAATATATCTTCAACTAGGATAACATTTCTAACTACTACTTCTTATTTAATAAGAAAACCTAGCATAAACTAAATTTTATCCATCGTTGTCTTTGTTGTTACTTCAACTACCACCTTTCATCCTACTAAGTGAAAGCTTATGGTTGACTAATTTGTCATCTTTTAATTCATTTATAAACTCTAAATTCTTTTACATCATAAGTATAATGCCAGTGCTTGGATAATTGATTCTGGTGCCATAAACCATATAAATCCTTGCACTTTTTCCATTTCTATATCCCATGCCGTAGTATTAGGAAGATTATAGCGGCCAATTGTTCTTTAGCTACTGTTGCAGGAGCAATTGTATATATTACACCTCTTTGTCTAAAAACTGTTTTTCATGTTCCAAAACTTATTTTCTAAGATAGTATTAGATCCAAATTAGGCTCCTTGGTTTAAATTGTTTCTGGTCTTCATTACTGAAAAAAATATTTCTATTTTTCTCTCTTTCCAGTTCAGCCTTCATTGCTGCACCTTATTTCTTTCCTTCAATTTCAACCTTCATTGCTGTCTCCTCACTTTTTTTATTATCTCTTTTATCGTAGCCTTCATTGTTAATTATTGTGCTTTGTTCCCCTTTAAAACATAGCATTTCTTCCAGCCTTTATTGTTGGAACTATCTAAGGATTAGCTTGCTTATAAAGTAAGGAAAATGTCAAAAGTTGAAGAAGCAAGCAATATCACTACTGAATAGTTGGAAGAGGCTGCTTGATTCCATCGGCTAGGGACATGGATTGGTTGGAAAAAACTATCTGAAATGGTCCCAACTTGTTCGTACAATTTTGAAAGGAAAACGAAAATTATCCATCTCATAAGTATTGGACCAAAACCAGGGGATCCTTATTTTGAAGCTTAGGGTGAAGAAGATTCCATGGTCTTGGCTCGTTTATGGAATTATATGATTCCTAAAATATGTGGCCCTTGCATGTTCTTGACTACGTTTAAAGACATTTGGGAGGCTATGCAACAAACCTACTCCAAAGCTAGAGACGTGACTCAAGTATACGAAGTCAAGGTGAAAACTGCAAAACATGGGAATAATACTATCATTGAATATGCCAACCAATTGAAGTCACTATGGCAGGAACTTAATCACAATAAGGTAATAAAAACTAAATGCCCTGATGATGTGGCTATTTTAAAGGATTTTATTAAGTAGGATAAAGTCTATGCCTTCTTTGTTGGATTCAACCTAGAAATTGATCAAGTGAGGATCCAAATTATAGGTAGACAAAAGGTTCCATGTTTCAATGAAGTGGTGGCATTTATTCGAGGAGAGGAAAGTAGAAGGCTGATGCTTGAACCACAAGACAACGATAGTTCAATAATGATGGCTAAAAGTAACAAATTAGTCGCCAACTTGGAAAGAGGAGTAGATCAAGTGGTAGGAAAAATTGGTTAGTCAAGGACTTCAATTCGTGATGATTATGGTGTACTTATCACAAGAAACCTCACCACACTTGTGAAAAATGTTGGAAGCTTCATAGGAAGCCTTCTAGCCGTGTAAGAGAAGACAAAGAAAGTTTTTGCTTGATCTGATTCTTTTATCAAATTCTACAACACTAATTGTACCTTCTAATTGATTCTGTCTAAACCATATGCTAGAACAACCATATGACTCTATGTTTGAATAGCCCATATTTGAACCTGTTGATACAACTGAATAAGAAAACCAGAATTGAAGTTCTGTTTATTTATTCTTTGATTGGTAAATCTTAAATAGGAAAAATACAACCAGTATAGAATTAGTATCCTAACTACTTATCTCTACTAATCTATAGAACCCTAACTACTTAGGTATTAATTTATCTTATCCTAAATCTAGGATAAGATTTTTCCTATTTTATTGGAATCATTAGCTACTAGATATAAACTTTTCTAATTTATCAACACTCCTCCTCAAGTTGGTGAAAAAATGTGTATTATGCCCAACTTGCTAACTTGAAGTTCGAATGGCTGTCTTAACAATCCTTTAGTAAATATGTCTACAACTTGTTATTGGGTTGGAATGAATGGAGTATAGATTATACCTGCTTCAATTTTTTCCTTAATGAAGTGCTTATCAATTTTTATGTGTTTTGTCCTGTCATGAAGGGTTGGGTTATGGGCAATACTTATGGCTGCCTTGTATGATCATTAACATGGAAGACCCCCAAACATCACTATAAATAAGGGTAAATGGTTGTGAAGTTTTGTAAGGTTGTGGTGGAAAAATTGCACGTTGATGTTTTGCTAATTCACAAGACTCAAATTGAAATATTGAAGGATTTTTATTTACGAATAACTTCGGAAACATATGCTTTGAATAGTGAAAACTTGGCTGGCCTAGTCGATAATACCATAACACAACTTCATTAGTATTAGAAACTGAAATAGAATTGAAACAAGCTTGTTGGTCTTACCTTCCAAACATCTGTTCGTTGTGAAAAACATAGAGGTCACTATTCTGTTCAGCATCTCTAGTCATCTACCTAGAAGTTAAATCTTTGAAATTCACAATGAGAAGACCAGAAAATTAGTTGACAATTATGATCAAGAGTAAGCTTACTTATGGACAAGAGGTTTTATGATAGGTTACGAACATGAGGGTTATCTTTGAGTTTTAAGGGAAAGGAGAGATAAACATGTTCCTTTTCCAGCAACTGAAGCAAAGGAACCATCAACAATTTTAACCTTTTGATTTCTTACACATGGAGTATATGACCAAAAAAAAGTGCGTAATATTAGTCATGTGATCTATGGCACCCTAATCTAATATCCAGGGGCCACTATTGTTGGTACAGGCTGAATAAGCTAGAGAACATAATGCATTAGGATTATTTTGAGATTTAAACATTTGGCGTATATGTTCTATTTTTTCCTCAGTGAAAGGAAGAGATTTTGAAGATTGTTGTTGCCTTAGAATCAAAATTGCTCACTTAGAATGCTCGGACTTCTCCCCCTTTCTTGGTGTCATTTCTTGACTTTTTTTCCCATAGCTGGTTTTTTGTTCAAATTCTAACAGGTTTCCCCGATATGCCACGGTTTTTTACAATGGTCATACTAAGGCTTTTGTTTTCCACTACATTTATCTCCTTCGTAGTCAGCTCCTCGAGTCACAAGAGCTAAACCTTCATTCTCTATTCCGGTTTCACCAGTTTTCTTCAAGATCACTTGTCTTCTTGCTTCTTCTCTCTGTACCTCTGAGAAGACTTCTCTTATGGCCGGTAGAGGATTTCTCCCTAAAATACGACCTCTAACTTCATCTAGGTCTCTATTCAATCCGGCCAAGAAGACAAATATGCGTCCTCTTTAAACTTTCTTCTTGTATCGAGAACTATCACTTGAATTTACCTAACTTTCTTCTTCAAACAAATCTAATTCCTGTCATACAAATATCATTTCAAGAACACACTCTCTTCATCAAGAACACGGTTGGGGGGGGGGGGGTGATTATACTGTTATTGTATGTTGATGATATTATTGTGATTAGAAATGATAAAAAAGAGAAAAGGGAATTGAAACAATGACTGATCAAGGAATTCGAGTTAAAGGAGCTTGATAAATTGAAGTACTTGCTTGGTATTAAGGTGGCATGTTCCTTACAAGGTATTTTCATATCTTGATGGAATTATGTAATTGAACTTTTGAAGCAGACATGAAAGATTGGATGCAAACTAGTGTCTACCCAATGGATCAAAATTATAAGCTTAGAGAAGCGAAAGAAGAATCAGTTGTTGATAGAAAGATGTACTAGAGGCTAATAAATAGGCTTATATTACCTTGCTTATACTAGTCTTGACATAGCATTCTCAATTAGCATAACCAGTTAGTTCATGCATGATCCAAGAAAGTCATGTCTACAAGTTGCATATGGGTGTTGCATTACTTAAAAGGTAATCCAGGGAAAAGAATTTTGTTTAAAAGGAGTGATCATCTTGCCTTAGAAGCCTATACTAATATGGACTAAGCAGGAGCTATGATGGACCAAAGATCAACATGTTACTATACTTTCCTTGGAAAAAATTCGGTGACTTGCAAAAGCAAGAAACGAAATGTTACGGTTAGATCATTAGTAGAACTAGAGTTCAAGGTAGTTGCTCAAGGCTTGTGCCAATTATTATGGTTGATAATTATTCTAGATGACTTGAAAGTTAAGAGGGAAGGTCTTATGAAGCTTTATTGTGAAAGAACATCAGCCATCAATATTGCTTGTAACCCTATTTGTCATTATAAGACGAAGCATATAGAGATTGATAGACATTTCTTCAAGGAGAAATTGGAGGAAGTGCTCGTATGCATGTTGTGTGTTCTATTAGGAAGCCAACTTGTTGATGTTCTAATGAAGTGTCTGAACAATTCAAATTTTCATGATATTATTTTAAAGTTGAGAATAAAAGATGACTATTTCTTAGCTCGAGGGAGGGTGTTCTGTATATTAGCTATATATAAGCTTTAGGAAATAAATTTCTTAATATTTTCTAGATCTTTGGATCTTATGAGATTGTTTCCTATCCAAGGAGATTGTGGGATTCTAGTAGATTGATTCTTATCTTAGTGATTGTTTCCTATTTTTGTCCTATATATATATAGAGCTCAAAATCATTTGTAAGATAAATTATTTCCTTTCTATTTTGTGTTATGCTTTGTTCCTAATCTTTAGTTGTGAAACTTTCAAGTTCATTGTGTAAATGAATGCTCCCTTGTTATTCATTACTGTGAAACTTCTTTTAGATGCTATATGGTTACTTGTAAGTGCAAGGTTGAAGTTTTTCAGTTTGGTTGTATGAGAGCTCACCTAATTATTTATTTTTGTTTTTAGTTTCTATTATTTGATCGTATGAAGCGTTGGATTATGAACCAACAAGTTGGAAGCATAATTCTCTTGAATACTTTCTATTCTCTTCTTGGTGCCTCTAGTTGGTCTTGTTGTTACCATTTTCATTCCAAAGTTTAACGTGATATGAATATGATAATTTTATTTATAGGACTTTGATATGACTACTTCAATTGGAACAAGAGCAGAATCATGTGATTTACCAAGGTATCATTTGCTATATTTTGATACTGAACCTTGCCATGCTTTAAAGAACATCTAAAATGTCTTGCTTTTTATTGTGTTGCAGGCTTGCATCTAAATCTTTTCAAGAGTTGAATCAATCAGTCGCAAAATTTTTCTCAACGCTTCCTTCCACCACAATTGTTTGCATAAGTTTGATAAGTGGTTGTTACATGCATCTATTGCAAGAACTATTGGACTACTCTTCATCTGTACGTGCATGGTTACTATTGTCTCGCTTGAGCTATAATGAGCAACCTATTGTGATGCTTTTGCCTGTCAATTCAATTTCTAAAGGTATTTCAACTAAAATACAATGAAAATGTATGACATATTAATGAACTATGAACATGTTACAATAGATGCATTATTTTTCAAAATATTTTTGGATCTTTCAGATGACGATGTAAATTCTAGCTCTAGAGAGGTTCTTGAAAACCATTGCTTGGATAGACATTGGCATTGTCCATGGGGTTTCACTATGGTTGATGATGTAGCACCAACATTTAAGCTTATTTTAGAGGAGAATTACTTATCTTCAATGATCATTCCTTCAGAAGATACTAAAAGGAATAGAACTTTATGGTGGATGCGAAGAAAGAAGCTAGATTGTCAACTTGGTAAATTGTTGAGGTATCCACCACGTGCCTTTAATTTGTATGTAGATTTCCAATAATACTGTTTGAATTTGCATAAACTTCATTTGATGTTGAGCTAGTACTATTGTACCTTCACAGTTAGGAATATGTTTTCCTGTAATTAATTGTTGTATTGCAGTTATATAAAAGCATGACTTCTTTAGTCATTGTAGAAGTTGCTACACTCCTTGAGTGTAGATTTCAGAAGTGATTAACAACTTATCTTGGTTGATTATTACATGATGAACAGGGACATAGAAGATTCATGGTTTGGTTCTTTAAGATACATACTTTTGGGGGAACAGTCTGAATGCAGACAGTTGGACTTGGTTCATAAGAAGCTTTTGTGTGATTTGAAATCTAAATGCAAAAGGGACGTCAATAAAACCTTACTTAAGGTTGTACTTGGGGGTGCAAGACATGAGTTGGATGTAGAATCATGCGTGTCACACCTACTACACATGAAAAAGGGTTGCTTAATTGGCTCGTTATCTAAAGAATCAGAAAAGCTTCCAAAATCTTCAGCCCTAGCTGTCCAATTTTTATATGAGGCTATGAATGAGCTTGAGGAGGAAGAGTTTGTAAAGAGGGAGCCAGTAATATTGGTTTTGGATGATGAAGTCCAGGTGAGCATATATGAAAATTTTCTTCTCCATTCCTTTTTAATTGAGATAGTTTTTAACTAGCAGTAGGCAATAGTTCTTCCCTTTCCACCTCATGTTGCATTTATCTTGGTTCTTTAACTTATTGACGTATAGAGTTTTGATTAATATCTGTGAGAGTTAGGTTAGCTTCAAAAGCATTTGTTTGCAATTTGATTGGTTCCTATTTGGAGACAAATTAGGGGTTTCATTTGTCAAGGTATCACAATTGAGGAACTTTGTAATCATCTAAAATATAAAACCTGAAAGTTCTTAAAGATCATGGAGATTTAGTTTTTAATATGGGAATATTATTGTGTTAGCAACACATGTATTGTTACAATAAAGATCGGAGAAAAGAAGAGTAATGTTTAATCATTAGCCTAGCCTTAATATATATACATATCAACAAGATTACACAATTATAATAATATCTTATTCATAAACCTCTCTCAATTAGATACATACATATAACATGTACCAAGCTTGTTGCTAATGTATTAACTTGAGTAATTCTCAAAGACCTGATAAACAAATCAACTAGTTGATTACTCGAACAAACAAAAGATGCCACATATTCGCCCTACATTTTCTCACAAATAAAATGAAAAATGATCTTGATGTGCTTGTTTTGCTCATGAAAAATTGTGTTAGATGTTACAAATTT
This sequence comes from Erythroxylum echinodendron, assembly GCA_027575705.1. Lineage (NCBI taxonomy): Eukaryota > Viridiplantae > Streptophyta > Magnoliopsida > Malpighiales > Erythroxylaceae > Erythroxylum > Erythroxylum echinodendron. Next base: position 19,505,876 of record JANZXR010000005.1, read on the forward strand.
GCTTTATCGTGATAGTAATTTTATAGGCGTCAATTGGCTCTAATTGCAATTGGCCGTAATTGCAAAGTCATAGCGTGATATTTTTCGTCATCAAACAAGTCCTTGTTTCTTACTCTTCAACGAAATTAGGGAGCATTTATTTGTGTGATACTACCTAAAGTTTCACTATGTCAATGATTTTTGTACAAGATACATTTTCTTTAGTTTGCCTTGATATATGAAAGTGAAGAATGATTGCATTCCGATGACAAAATTGTGGATAATGTAACTGACTTACACCGTTGTTTGCAAAAAGAATATCTAGATGAGACATAGTTAGGTAGTTGAGTTTCCTAACCAAGCACCTATATCTGCTTGGGTCTTAGTATATATCACCATTTGATGATAATTTCTTTTTGGCATTTATATGAAAGTCACAAGGACGAGATTCTAACTTTTTGGCTTAGAATGTCCAATTGAAATGTAAATATGCCATGCTTTGATTGGGCAACCTTTATACAAGGAAAATATTATAAAGGCCCTAAATATTTGATATGAAGTTTAGGTTGAAGGAACATCTTGATATCTTGTTTTCGTGTAGAATTATCTCTGGTGATTAGTATATCATCTAAATGTGCTAATAACAGTACACGTCTGTTGAATGAGAAGCGTGGGTGGAATATTGGATGACCTTTTACATATGGATGACATTTGTGTTTGGACCAAAGACTTGGCTCAAGTAATTTGACTTCAAATTATATTTTAGCACTTTTCCTTTAATTTTGGGCTTTAAGTCGGGCTTAGACTGTCTAGCTTGGCCTAGCCCAAAGCTCGAATATAACAAGTGAAAAAGAAAAAGACATTGTTTTGAAAATTTAAATTAAAAAAGAAAATAATTAGGCTTGGGCTCAGGCTTGATCATGTTTGAACTTAGGTTGCGGACTTTGATCTCGATTGGTATTTAGGTTGGGCTCGAGCCTAACTAATTATTTCAAGTCGAGCTTCGACCAGGGAGGCTTGAACTTGGACCGACCTATTACCAAGCCTAATTTTTGCAAAATGAGGACCATATTGCAAAACTGCCTTATTAAAACAACTAAACTAAGCTCAAGGGATTGCTTCAAACCATATAATACCTTTTTAAGGTGACGTAGTGTTATAGCCATATTCAAAGCTAGGTGATTGTTTCATGTATACCTCGTCATGAAGAACACCATTAGAAAAGGTGTTTTTAACATCCAACTATGCGAAAGGCCAATCATAACTTGGCTGCAAGCGTAAAGAGAATATGAATAGAAGTAGTCTTGGCAACTAGGGAAATTGCGTTTTTATAATTTGACCATAAACTTTGGTGAAACCTTTAGCAGCTAAATAAAATTTAACAATTAGTAGTGTCACTTGGAGATATTTAATGGTAACATTCAATGATAGTTAACCTTAGACTTTTTTAAAGAGAGACAAGTTTTCAAGTGCCATTAAACTCTAGAGCATTTCATCTCATCTTGTATAGTATGCCATTATTAGGAAAGTGTTAGGAATCTTAATGTATCCATGACTCTAGTGATCTCCTAAATCTCCTAGGATTTCTTTTCCTTACGTAATTAGCTGTCTTTTGCTATATAAATAAGATGAGGGTCTTGGTGAATGAGTCAGCCCTAGATTCTTCTTCTAATTTGTTCAACATGGTATTAGAGCCACTTTGAACCCTAGACCGTCCCCATCTTCTTTGCACCGTCGTTCTTCTCTGCCTTAGATCGTCCCTTTCTTCTCTGCATCATCCTTCTTCTTTGCCCTAAAACAAAACACCGAAATTGACCTCACAGCAACAACTAGCAGCCTTCGGTGATTAGAGCAGCATCGCCGTCGGTTGCCTGAAACCTCCCATGAGTAGATGCATGAGTGACGCGCGTCGCCGTTCGGTGTCCTCCGATGACGGTGAGTTTATGGCTCAACTCGCCTTTTTAGTCTTAACAAGGTTCTAGTCTCGATTTGTGTCAAATATGACCAGAACTTGAGTATTTCGTTGTCCTCGTTATCCATCATATTCTTTAAGTTATCGGCAACAACAATCCAGCATCTTTCGTCAATAGTTTTTGGTGAGTAGATTGCAAGTATGTCAAAACCAGATGAAAAGTCAGCGTACAGTGGCTCGGAAACGGTTCCGACAATGGGATCCTCCAATCTGCAAATCACCAAGCAATTTTTGAATGGTAATAATTACTCTTGTTGGTCTAAGAATGTTGTGTTATTTGTCAAGGGTCAACGGAAATTTTCTCATCTCACAATTGATCCTCCAATTAATAACAAAGAACTAGAGAATTCGCTAGTTGGTGATGCGTAGTTGCTATATATTCTTTTTGATTCCATGGAGCTTGAAATCTCAAACTTGTTTTTTTATGCCGATGCTTGTAAGCATGCTTGGGACTATGCTAAGCTTCTATATTCAAATAATGTGCTTCGCGTATATGATACATCTGTTGAGTTGTTTAAGTCCAGGCAGGAAGGAAGTTTGGTTGAATACTTTGGAAAGGTGAAACGAGCATATGAAGAATTGAATTCTTTACAGCCAATCACGTCTGATGTAAAGGAGATGCAAAGGCAAAGAGAGCTCATTGTTATAACAACATGCTTATCAGGATTGAAACCTGAGTTTGAGCCTGTCTGAGCAACGATCCTTGGAGGTGTAGAAATCCCATCTTTGGTTGAAGTATTTTCTAGGCTTGCTCGTTCCATGGCTAAAGAAGGTTCGTCTAAGAATGCTCTTGAGAGGTCAACGCCTGCAACAAATTTTGGTTAGCAAGCTAGAGGAGAATGTGGTGGTCGTAGTGGTAGAGGAGGATGTACTGGACGTAGTGGTAGAGGACGTGGCGGTAGTGGCACACGTCCCCATAGCAAATATTTTAATAATTATGGGCATGAAGAGAAGACCTATTGGGATAAGCATCCTGAATTACGAGCAACCCATTATGCATCAAAAGAAGAACATCCTCCTCCAGTTGCAGATTCACAGTCTTGTGTCACTCTATCTCAGGAAGAGTATGCTAAGTATATGCAGTATCGGTCAGCTTAGTAGGTGTTGTCTTCTTCTATTGCATCTATGGCTCATCAAGGTAACCCAATTGCTTGTTATTCACCTATTCCAGAGAAACAATTATGGGTATTAGATTCTGCTGCCACTGATCACATCTCACGTATTATAACCAATTTTGATCATGTTTTTCTCTTACCTTCCTCTCATAGTAATAAGCTTATAGCCACTGATGGTTCCACTGCAACCATCAAAGTAATTGGGGCTTCTCATCCTAATGCCTCTTTACTTTACCGTCTACATTGTTCGTTCCAAATTTCTCTTTCAATCTTATGTCTGTAAGCAAATTAACGAAACAGCTAAACTGTTGTGTTTGTTTCTTTCCCCATAATGTCGTTACCTAGGATTTGAAGACCAGGAAGACGACTGGAGAAGGGCGTGAATCGAAAGGAATGTACTATTTTGGTGAGTTGCAGTCTTCCGTCGCTTTGTCAACCTTAGCTTCTCCTACTGATATTCATAGTTGCCTGGGTTATCCATCATTGGAGAATCTCAAGAAATTATTGCTAGGTCCGAGTCTATTTCCATTTGAAATCCAAAATCAGTTTAATACTCGGATCAACATTCTTCTTAGTGATAATGCTAGAGAATATTTCTTTAACTAGTTCTTTAATTACTTACAATAATAGGGTATTTAGCATTGGTCTTCGTGTCCTCACACACCCAAAAAAAATGGGATAGCTGAAAGAAAAATCCATCATATTGTTGAAATTGTGCGTACTCTGTTAATTCACATGAACGTTCCCAAAAGTTTTTGGGGGGTACTGTTCTCACAACATGCTTTCTTGTCAATCGCATGCCATCCTTTGTATTGGCGGGTAAAATTCCCTCCTTTACTCTCTTTCCTCGTCAAGATCTTTTTCCTCTTAATCCTCGTATCTTTGGTTGTGTCTGCTTTGTTCATTAGCTTTAGCCTAGCACAGATAAATTGGACCTGAAAGCTATAAATTGTGTCTTTCTCGGGTGTTCTCGTGTACAAAAAGGGTATAAATGTTTTAGTCCTTCTTTGAATGTGTTCTGTCTCTGTTGACGTTACATTTTTTGAAGACACACTATATTTTTCTAAAACTCTACGTGGCTCCGGTGACACAAATGAGTGTTTGCTATTTCCTTTATGCCTTCTCAACTAGTCCTTAGTTTGATTGTTCTTAACACTAGTCTTTCGGAGTCTACACCTGACACTCAGCCTGCCCCTTTAGAATGTTTATATAATCCTAATTTGTGGATTTATATTCGATGCACTCGTCAAGAAGCACATCCAATTGATTCATGTAAATCTCCACTGGCTTCTTCCTCTTCATCTTCGGCGGATGATGATCTTAATCTTTCGATTGCTCTTCGTATACGAAAAAGGTCTTATACATCTCACCTTATCTCAAAGTTTCTCTCTTATGATTCATTATCACCATCATACTTAGCTTTTGCGTCCACCTTATCTTCCATACCCATGCCTGTCACAATTTACTGTTTTGTCTGAATGCCCTTATAGAGAGTGTGTTCTCCATTAAATAGAAGATAATTTGCTGAATACATGCCTCTAATTGAGCTAACTATGCTAGTTCAGGTAATACAACTATTCTAAGACTATAATTAAGCTAACTATTTACAGAAAGAATATTGACAAGGATGATAACAAATATTACAACTATATATAATTAATCTATTGACATCCCCTCTCAAATTGATGCTGGTCGATCAAGAAGCATCAATTTGCCCACAAGAAAGGAGTGACGTTGATGAGACAAGGCTTTAGTGAACACATCAACAATTTGTAAATGTGAGGAAATGTGTGGAAGAAAAAGAAATTATTGATCCATAGCCTTACGAATGGAATGACAGTCCACTTCGATATGTTTGTTACGCTCATGGTAAACTGGGATTAGTAGCAATTTGAATGGCACTAGTGTTCTCCGCATGAAGAGGCGTTGGACCATGTTGAGGAAAACCAAGTTTAGCTAAGAGTCCACGAAGCCAAGCAATTTTAGAACTAGCAATAGACATAGCACGATATTGTGACTCAGTGGAGGACTTGGAGACTCGATTTTGTTTCTTGCTTTTCTACAAGGAAAAGCCTAAGAACATACACTAGCCTGTGACAGAACGGCAGGTATCTGGACAACTAGCCTAATCAGCGTCACTAAAACCTTCCAGGCGAAGTGAAGTACCCACAAGAAATAATAGACCTTGAGTAGATGTGCCATGGAGATACCGAATAATACAACGAACAACAGCCAGATGAAGGTGACGAGGAGTATGTATGAATTGACTAACCTGTTGTACTGCAAATGAGATATTGGGATGGGTGATGGTGAGATAGTTCAGGCTACCAACCAATTGCCGAAATAGAGTAGGATCAGGAAGGAGATCAACCTCGGTACTTCGATACTTCACATTGACCTCCATAGGAGTATCCACAGAAGAGGAATCTTGAAGACCAACTAAGGCAATTAAATCTCGAGTGTATTTATGTTGATTCAAGAATATATCGGAAGAATTAGCATGAATCGCTAGACCTAAAAAATAAGTAGCCCAAGGTCTTTCATATGAAAGGATGCCTGAAGATGCTACTGAAGCTGGGAAATCAAGAGAGAATCGCTGCCAGTAATAATAATATCATCCACATAGACCAGAAGTAGAACAATACCATTAGAAGTCTTGCGAATAAATAGAGAAGAATCATATTGACTTTGTACAAATGAAAAATGAAGCAAAGTAGTTATGAACTTGTCAAACCATGCACAGGGGGCTTGTTTCAACTCATAAAGAGACCACTTTAACTTACATACTAGAGAATGAGAGGAAAGCAAACCTGGTGGTGGACGCATGTAAACTTCTTCCTTGAGATCTCCATGCAAAAAAACATTTTTGACATCCATTTGATAAAGAGACCATCCCTGAGAGGCTGCAATAGAAAGAATTGCACGTATCGTGGTCATCTTTGCTACCAGAGCAAATGTCTCTTTATAGTTGACCGCATGTTCCTATTTGTTACCAAGAACAACAAGTTGGGCCTTATAGTGGTCCAGTTCAGCTCGGAACTTAATAGAGTAAACCCACTTGCATCCAATGGCCTTAATACCAGGAGGAAAAGAAACAATGTCCTAGGTATGGTTGTCTTGAAGTGCTTTAAGTTGCTCATCCATTGCCTTCCGCCAATAATCATGTTGCACTGCCTCTAAATAGGAATTGGGAATAGCAATAGCAGACAAAGTAGTGGAAAGAGAAGTATGTGGAAAACCATACGGATCAGGAGGATGAGAGACTCTAGTAGAACCTCTCATGCCTGGTGCAAAAGATGTAGACTCTGTAGGTGTCACAGTCGGCTCATTGATAGGTGTGGGAACAGACTCAGATGATGGGTCAATACCTGGCAAAGGCAAAGTTGGACGCTTCCGAGAATACACAAAGTCAGGTTTGAATCATGCGGAAGTAGAAGGCAGATCATCAAAGCAAGGAAAAATGCTGACTTCAAACAATGACTCAGTGTGTGTAGGGAAGAAATATTGAGACCAAAAAAAAAATCATTACGAGAGATTTGAATTTTGTGAGATGAAGGATCATAATAGAGATAACCTTTATGTGGAAGACTATAACCCAAGAATGCACATGTAATAGATTGTGCAGAAAGCTTATGACGTTCATGTGATAGTAAGTGAACAAAACAAACACATCCAAAAGTGTGCAAATCGAGATAACTATGATGTTGATGAAAAAGTCGATAATATGGAGAATCAAAGTCTAGAATTTGCGCAGGCAATCGGTTAATTAAATAGATAGCAGTGGATAAGGCTTCAACCCAAAACTTAGAAGGAACAGAAGACTCAAGCAAGAGGTACGAACCATGTCTAAAAGATGGCAATTTTTTCACTCGGCCAGTCCATTTTGTTGGGGAGTATAAGGACAAGAACGTTGAGAAATGATGCCTTTCTCGTGTAAGAAAGCATAAAATTCATTGGACATCTACTCACCACCCGAATTTGATCTCAAAACCTTAAGACTTGTATCAAATTGTGTGTCAACGTATGCAGCAAAAGTTTTGAAGACAGAAAAGACCTCAGATTTGGCGTGTAGAAAATAGACCCAAGTGTATCGACTGTAGTCATGTATGAATGTCACAGAATATTGGTACTTATCATGTGAAATAACAGGAGTAATGCCCCATACATCCCTATGAACAATATCAAAGCATTGTTTTGCACGACTACCGTGAGATAGAAAAGGAAGTGTTTTACTTTTCCCCAATTTGCATATTGAACATTCAAAAGATAATTTAGAAGAAGCAGAATCTTTATTTCCCAATAAACCAGAGTTTAACAAATAAGACAAAATGCTAGAATTCGGATGTCCTAATCGTTTGTGCCATAGGGCACTTTTATTGTCAACAGTCAAACAAGATAAAGACAGAGAAAGAGGAATAGAAAAATGTAAAGGAAACAATCTTCCAACTTTAAGCCCCTTCGCTAGTATCTTCCGGGACACCTGATTCTGCACCAGACATTCATCACAAGAAAAATGAACATCACAGTTATTATCAACCAACTGACCAACCGAAATAAGATTAGAAGAAAGTTGAGGAGCTACAAAGATATCATGAAAAGAGGAACTAAGATCCCTAACTGCATGAATAGGCAAACAACTTCCATTGGCAGTCTCGATTTTCGTGGTACCATTATAAGGGCCAACATTATGAAGTGCTTGAGAAGAACTAGTCATATGATTAGAAGCTCCTGAGTCACCCATCCAGATTGAAGATAATGAAGGTTGCTTACTTTGGATCCCTAAGGCAGAAAAAGCTGAGACAATCATCTGTTGCACCATCTCAGTAGTAACAGGACTCGAGGCAACTGTAGAGGATTCTAATGTGGATGTTGAGGCTGTATAAGCAACAACAGTATCCTTGCAATTCTGAGGTCGAATAGAACACTCTTTGATGATATGTCCAGGTTTCTTACAATAGTTGCATAATTTCTTGGAGCAGTGCTGAGCAATATGACCATATTCCTTGCAACTGTAACACTGAACTTTGCTCATATCCTTGTTTGGTCCTCTCTTCTGGGCTTCATATGCTACAGGATTCGAAGGAAGTGACTGTAATGTAGCCTGAGTAAGAAGGCGTTGTTCCTCCCGAAGCAGTTCACTAAGACAATTTTCCAAAGAAGGACAAGGAACTCGATTCATTAAATTAGAAGACGCGAAAATTCTGGTCGCAGCTTCATCAGAAATTGGTCTCGCTTGCTTTGCTCATGAACCTACTGAACAACAAAAATGGATGCATCAAGAATTGTTGCATAAATTATGTCAGATAGCTCTCCCCAAGGAGTCTGAAATTCCGAGAAATACTCCAGGATAGACGTATTCCCTTGAGTATAATTAGCAATCTCATGCTTAAGTTGATAACAACGTGTAATGTTATTCTTAGTGTAGATTTTCTTCAAATATTCCCACATTGCTTTTGCTGTTTTGTAAGGCCTTAAATTGAGAACAATGACAAGATCGACAGAACTCAAGATCCATGTCATTATGCGAGCATCTTGAACAGTCCATTGAGCTAGCTCCTTAACGTTTGTAGGTGCGGAAGAGGTAATATGATCCCACAAATCTTTGCCAGTAACAAACAACTGAAACTGAAAAGCCCAAGCAGAATAATTCTTCCCAGTAAAACGCACTCTAAAAGTCTCCAAAAAAGTAGGCATCGTATGAGATAACCGAAAGAAACAAAAATAACCACAAGAAATTCACCACAACCAGAACTTCCCGCAAACAAAATCACGACAGAGAGCAAACAACAGAACACAAGCAAAACAATTGAAATCCAAGACAAAGGAAGCCAAATCGGAACCTGGACAGAGTACCCAACCTTTAGACCACCGGAGATAGGCCGGAGAGTAGATGATGCCGACCAAGGAAAAAGACAACCCAAAAAAAAAGACTCGTCGGAAAATTTCTCTCTGGTTTGATTCCAATTCCGATTATTGGCGTGTGGGACTCACTCGCTGGGAATTGAGTCGCCGGAAAAGAGGTACCAGCCTAACTAAGGGTGGCGCACCTTGTGGAGCCGACGGTGAGAATAGGTGGTCACCGGATGTGTGACTCAAGTGCAAACCAAGATCCCACTCCAAAGAACCCTAATTTTGCTTCAAAAATAAACAACCCTAGAATGGCTCTGATATCATGTCACAATTTACTATTTTGTCTGAATGCCACTCGTAGAGTGTGTTCTCCATAAAATAGAAGATAATTTGCTGAATACATGCCACTAATTGAGCTAACTATGCTAGTTAAGGTAATACAACTATTATAAGCCTATAATTAAGCTAACTATTTACAGAAAGAATATTGACAAGGATGATAACAAATATTACAGCATATTGACAAGGATAATAACAAATATTACAGCCATATATAATTAATCTATTGACAATGCCCAAGACTGTTTTAGAGACTTTGGCTCATCTTGGATGGACACATGCCATGGAAGAAGAGATGTTGGCTTTGCAGGCTAATCAAACATAGGACTTAGTACCTCTTCCACATGGTCACATGGTTGTTGGTTGTCATTGGGTGTTCATTATTAAGGTCACTCCTAATGGATTTGTTGATTGTCTAAAAGCTCGGTTGGTAGCTAAGAGATACACACAGGTGTACGGTATGGACTACATTGAAACTTTCTCTTCGGTTGTTAAATTGACCTCTGTTCGTGTTTTCATTGCATTAGTAGCCACACATAATTGGCTCCTCCATCAACTTGATGTGAAAATGCTTTCCTTCATGGTGCCATTGACGAGACTATCTACATGGAGCAACCACCAAGGTTTGTTGCTTAGGGGGAGACTAGACTTGTATGCTGTCTTAACAAGTCCCTTTATGGTTTAAAACAATCGTCGAGAGCTTGGTTTGGCAGATTCAGTACGGTGGCTATGGAGTTTGGTCTGCAGCGGTGTGGTATAGATCATTCTGTATTTTATCGTCACTCTGCAACTGACAGAATTCTTTTGATTGTTTATATTGATGACATTGTTATCATAGGTGATGATAAAGCAGCGATCCAATCCTTGAAATCATTTCTGCATATCAAGTTCCAGACAAAGGACCTAGGTCCCCTAAAATACTTTTTGGATATTGAAGTTGCAAGGACTAAAATGGGCATTTTTTTATTCCGAAGGAAATATGTTCTTGATCTTTTAGAAGAAATCGACTTATTAGGCACTAAACCAGTCGATAGTCCTATGGAGTCGAATGTCAAACTTAATGTAGAAAAAGGTGAATCTTTAGAAGACCCAGGCAAGTACAGAAGGCTGGTTGGTAACTTAACTATTTGACTGTCACTTGTCCAGACATTGCATTTCTACAGTTGTGGTCAGTTAGTTTATGGGTTTTCCACGAACTAGTCGTTGGGATGTAGTTGTTGGAATCTTGAAATACTTGAAAGGATCACCAGGGCAAGGTCTGAAATACTTGAAAGGATCACCAGGGCAAGGTCTTCTGTACCAAAATGATGGACATAGTCAGGTACGAGGGTATATAGATGCTGATTGGGCAGACTTATGATCAGAGGTTTACTTCAGGTTATTGTGTTTTTATGGGAGGAAACATGGTGTCATGGAAAAGCAAGAAGCGAATAGTTGTTGCTCGCTCTAGTGTTGAATTTGAGTACAAGTCCATGACATAGACTATATGTGAGTTGATTTGGTTGAAGCATCTTCTTAAGGAACTTGGTTTTGAGCATCCATCTCCAATGGAGTTAATGTGTGATAATCAAGCAGCCATTCATATTGCCTCTAATCTGGTCTTTCATGAAAGGACTAAACATATCGAAATTAATTGTCACTTTATTCGAGAGAAGCTTGAAGCAGGACTGATCAAAACTCCATATGTCAAATTAGAAGATCAACCTGCTGATTTATTTACCAAAGCTCTTGGGGGATCTCAGGTGAAATCTATATGTAACAAGCTTGGAGCCTATGATATGTACACTCCAGCTTGAGGGGGAGTATTAGGAAGCCTTAGGAATCCTAATGTATCCATGATTCTAGTGATCTCCTAAATCTCCTAGCAGTTCTTTTCCTTATTTAATTAGCTTTCTATTGCTATATAAATAAGAGTCTTGGTGAATGAGTAAGCCCTCGATTCTTCATCTAATTTGTTCAACAACCACCTTGAGTGTTGGAGGGCCTTAGTAACAAACTTAGTTATATAAATTGAAGATAATAAGGATACAGGAGCATTATAACTAGAAGAAGAATGAGAATAAGTAAGATAGTTATGTAAAAGGCAAGACATAAGTTCCTTTACCTTTATGAAGAAACATAGGTTACTCTAAATTGGTAATTGAGATAGGATGGAGATACTATAGCATAGGAACAAAGTCTAATGATGACGCTATGATGGAAGAGTCCATCTTTAAGTCTTTTGGTGGTTGGATTGCAAACATTGGGATATAGATGACACTAGAGGAGTGATATAGTAGGAGATTTTGGGCGATGATTATAGTTAAGCATATTGAAACAAGGTGGTGTAGTAGGTGAAATTAAAGTGAATAGAGAAGTGAGGAGCAACAATTACTTGCATTTCTTAGGGGAAGAGAGGCTAGGAGGGTAAGGGAAAAAATTTGAAGGTGATATTAATGTAAACAAAGAAATGATGTATGTCGAAAGATAAACATTGTTAATCCAACTCAACGAAGACATAAAAGCAACTAGTTAGTTTTATCTTAGAACTTATTGATGAACATAATAGACACATCTAAAGACACGTGGAGGTAGAGTAAATAGTATCTCAAGGAAATAAGATAGAAAAGGATACATGAAAATAAAGAACTGTCGATGATATGTGGTTCATTAAATACAAAAGGGTATTTGATAATGAATGGCATACGATAAATTAAATAGCAAGTAGTAAGAATCGGATCACTTAAAACTATAAAGGAAGATAGATACGAGGGGGTAAAGTATAATCTACCTCACTCATATGATGAGTCTTCTATTCATTAACATCATTTTATTGTAGAGTGTGTGAATAAGAACATTGATTAATAATGTTATTAGATGCTAAATGCGAAACAAATGCGGAAAAAAAATAACGCATAAAATACATATAGACTCCAAATGGAGTACTAATAACTTCATAAAAAGAACAGAAGCTAGAAAAAAAAACCAGATTATTCTTTCATTGAGAAAATTCATATTATCCATGAATAGTCATCTATGAAAGATACAAAGTAATTTATGATCTATCATCCTTCCTTGACCACTCGTGGCTCCTTCTATAGTAGATTTGCACAAGGCAAAGGTGTTAGGAGTGCTTCTTGGTTCAGCCACTTCGATGCTTAAGTTAGAGGCTTGGCTAGAAAGACTACTAGAGAGTATGAGAGTTTAGAATGCCTTTCCCTTCGTATGTGGGTTTTTTTTTTAGTAGTCTCTTCCCTAATTTTCTTGCAAGAGATATGAATAACTGTTATATCTCCATTAAGTGCTACAAAATGAGGTATCTATAGCTAATGTTTTGAGAAAACAAGTATCCTCCGCTTTCCCCCACATTTCTTCATATGGGCTTAACTCGTCTTGAACAAAGTTTGAGAGATAACCTTACTACATAAATTCGAAAGGTTTTCTCACCTTCAACATGTGTGTTACAAACATCCCTATCGTGAGTTGACCACCATGCTGTGTGTAGGTTTGAAAGAGGCATTGCCATTGGATTTGTATACATTTGTCTATGCTAGGATGGCCCACCAAAATAGTGGAGGCTCTGAGATTCATGTGTTGTACCAATCACCACTTTTGTCTTGAGGTTTTGAATATTGATAGAAGGATTATGACAAAGTAGTTAAGTGATTTGTAAATTTACTAACTTGAAGCAAGTTGAGGGAAACTATTGGAGATATAATGTGGGTGATAAAGCAACATGAGTTAGACTAATTTGCTTAATGCAACTCAATGTTGTGAATGATCCATTAGCGAGAGTGATAATACATGAAGTTCTAGATTGATAGAGGTTATTGGAGAGATGTTTAATTTTGTGATCATTAACACCAAATTATTGACTTAAGGATTGATTGCAAAATGGTGTTTATTTAGATAAATTTATGCTCATGGATGTAGGCTTTATTGGTAAACTATGATAAATGTATGCTTATATTATTTTCTTTTTTTATTTCTTATTTATGTCTAATTTCACTTAAACTCAAAGTTAATTAACATGGTATTAGAGTCGAGTTCAATTTTGAGAACTTAAGTCTATTAGCCGTTAATGTCTTTTCCTATTGAGCCCTTTTGTTGATAGCTCATTAAGAGTGCAATTAACTGATGTTTGTCTTTTTTTAAGCCTATTGAAAATATTGTTATTGTTGAGAGATATTCTTGGTGAATATTTGATTCCAATAAGTTAGCTAAATTAGATCGTGATCATATCATGCACAACTGTAATTAGCTAAATTAAATCAGGACCTTATCATGTACAATTGTAAATTCCTAGAATAGAAATCTGTAATGTCTATATATTATGCGGCAATGTAAAGTGAAAGGGGTGTAATACCTATTCCTCTGTTCAGGTTCTATTTTCTATATGGTATCAGAGCACCCTGAACAAGAATATCCCTTAGCTGCCATCCCTCTAAGACAACTATGTCTGAGATTACAGAATCCTCCAACCACCTTACTCAGTTGAATCCCACACCATTTAGCTTACCTTTATACGGCTTAATGGAAACAATTTTCTTCATTGATCTCGATCCGTACGAATGTACATTCTTGGAAGAGGCAAGATTGGCTAGTTAACTGGTGACACGAAGGAACTTGTTGTTGATGATCCTGCATATGCAATATGGGTTGCAGAAAACTCTATGGTGATGACATGGCCGATGAACTCAATGGAGGAAGACATCAACTCCAATTATATGTGCTACTATATGGCCAAGGAGTTATGGGACAATATCCATAAGATGTACTTTGATTTAGGAAACCAGTCACAATTATATGAGCTGACTCTGAAATTGGGTCAAATCAGTCAAGGTGAGGATAATGTTGCCAATTACTTCAATTCCCTAAAGCGTGCATGGCAGGATCTAGATATGTTTAATGTTTATGAGTAGAAATTCCCTGATGATTTTAATCATTTCTAGAAACTGTTTAGATTCCTAATCAGTTTAAATGTTGAGTATGATGAGGTGAGAGGTAGGATCATTGAGAGACAACCTCTCCCTCCTATTGGATAAGTCTTTGTTGAGGTGAGACGTGAAGAAAGTAGACGTCAAGTCATGCTTGGAAAATGACTTCTCCATCCTAGTACTGAAACTTCAGCCTTGGCTGTAGGCAATGTTGGCAACTGTGGCAAGAAACTTGAAGAGAAAGCATGGGTCTAGTGTGACTATTGTAACAAGGCAAAACACACCCGATAAACCCGCTAGAAACTCCATGGGAAGCTTGCCAATTGGAAAGGTCTCATGAGGGTAAATTCAATAAAACCCCTGTTTCTAATGAGGTGGACACCAGACCATTCAGCCAAGAGCAGATTAATCAAATCCTAAAGTTGTTGAAACCTAAATTTGAATCCACAAGTGCCCCTAATGCCTTTGTTGCACAAACAGGTAGTTATCTCAGTTCTTCTCAAGCTCTATCGTGTTCTTTCCCATACTATTCCACTCCTTGGATCATTGATTTAGGAGCTTCTGATCATATGACTAGTCATTTTCATCTATTTCATACTTACAATTCTTGTTTTGGTCATAGAAAAATTCGTACAGTAGATGGGTCTTTTTCTTCTATAGCTGGAAAAGGTCTGATTCACTTGTCTCATATTTGCCTTAAATCAATCCTTCATTTGCCTAAACTTAGGTGCAATCTTTTATCCATTAGTAAACTTACTCAGGAATCTAATTGTACCGTCATTTTCCTTGATTCTCACTACGTGTGTTAGGACCAGACTACGAGGAGGATGATTGGCATTGCTAAAATTATAGATGGTCTCTACTACTTTGTTGAGGAAGACTCCAAGCATAAAGAAACTCAATGCCTCAGTCGTATTCGTTCCATCTCTGTTAAGGAACTAATTTTGCTTTGGCATAATAGATTAGGCCATCCTAGCTTCCTGAATCTCAATAAAATGATGCCTCATTTGTTTAAATGTGTTGATTGCTCAAAACTTCAGTGTGAACATTGCATTTTATCAAAAAGTCATAAACATTTTTATACCTTTAAAACATATCAGCCTTTCGAACCTTTTTATTTGATTCATAGTAACATTTGGGGGCCTTCGCGTGTTAAAACAATCTCTGGTAAAAGAAGGTTTATGACCTTTATAGATGATCACACTAGACTTTGTTGGGTGTATCTATTAAGAGAAAAATTTGAAGTTCCCCAAATATTTCAAACTTTTTATACCATGATTGAAACACAGTTTCACAAAAAAAATTAGCATACTTTTGATAATGGTACTGAATGTTTCAAAACTAGACTTGGCACTTTTTTGAAAGGTAAAAGCATTGTTCATCAAATAACTTGTGTTTACACACCTCAACAAAATGGAACTGCTGAGAGAGAAAATAAACATTTACTTGAAATTTCCTATGCCTTGATGTTTTGTATGAATGTTTCTAAATACTTGTGGGGTGAAGCTGTGTTAACTGCTTCTTACTTAATCAACAAAATGCCAAGTCGTGTTTTAAACTATGTTTCTCCTCTTGATGTGTTTCATAAATCATTTCCAAACAATCAGTTGTTTTCTGCTACCTCTGAAAGTTTTTGGATGTACTATTTTTGTACATAATATAAAGTCCAATCAAAACTTCATTCTAAGGTTGAAAAATGTGTCTTTGTTGGTTATGCTCCTTCCCAAAAAGGCTACAAGTGCTATAGTCCACATACGAGGAAAATTGTAGTCTCAATGGATGTTATGCTTTTAGAAAATAAAAAATTCTTTCGTCAGGGGGAGGGTCAGAGTGAAGAAGGGAATTTTTGGGATGTCACATCTTTACCTACTGTAATTATAGATCATGATCTACCAAGCAATACTAATTCCAAGACAGGGGGAGAAATACTACAGTCAATTCCTAAAGGACAACCAAAGAGCTTCGAGTTTATACTAAAAGAAAGAATCAACAAAGTCGTAGGGAACTATCAGCTCCAACAATACAAATGCAAGGCCACTCAAACTCCTTGGAGAAGGAACCTTAAAACACATCCAACATAGGTAACCCATCTGCTACCCTTCCTTTTGTTGTCTCTGAACCTGATCAATCCATTCTTCGTACTGACCTGGCTGTTATTGATGTTCATGATGATTTATCTGCTGATTTCGATCTTCCTATAACTCTTAGGAAAGGAAATAGATCTTCCACTAATCATCCTTTGTCAAATCACCTTTCCTACGACAAACTCTCACAAAACCACAGCTCATATATTTCTAAAATTACTAATCTATTTGTACCAAGAAACATTCAAGAGGCACTTGTTGATCCGGATTGAAAATCAGCTATTATGGACGAGATAGGGGCCCTTGAAAAGAATGGAACTTGGTGAAATACCTAAGGGGACAATGCTAGTAGGATGCAATTGGTTGTTCGTAGTAAAATTCTTGGCTGATGGAAGTGTGGAAAGACGGAAGGTGAGGCTAGATGCTAAGAGCTTCACTCAAACATATGGTATTGACTATCAAGAATCGTTTGCTTCATTGGCCAAGGTAAATACTATACGTATTCTCTTATCTTTGGCTGTGAATTTTGACTAGACATTGCATCAACTTGATGTCAAGATTGCATTATTAAATGGAGACCTTGATGAGAAGGTGTTCATGAGCCTACCTCCAGGATTTGAAGAGACTTATGGAAAGAATAAGGTGTGAAAACTAAGAAAAGCTTTATATGGCCTGAAGCAGTCACTAAGGTCATGGCTTGATAAATTTGGGAAGGTTGTGAAAAACTATGGTTACTGTCAAAGTCTAGCAAATCGCACCATTTTCTACAGGAGATCTAAGGAAGCTAAAATCTCTATTCTTATTGTATATGTGGATGATATAATTCTGACTGGAGATGATTTTGAAGAACTTGAGAGGTTGAAGATTAAGCTGGCTCAGGAATTTGAAATTTAAGATCTAGGACCTCTAAAGTTCTGCCTAGGTATGGAATTTGCTAGATTAAAGGAAGGCATCTTTGTGAATCAAAGGAAGTATGTTCTAGATCTTCTCAATGAGACTGGACTATTGGGCTGTAGACTAGCAGAAATGCTAGTTCGATCTAATGTCAAACTCACTCTTGCTAAGCCTGAAGAAGGTGTTGATAAAGACCAATTTCAAAGACTTCTTGGAAGATTGATATATTTGTCTCACACCAGACTTGGCATAGCATTTGCTGCGAGTTTGATAAGTCTATCATTTGCTGCGAGTTTGATAAGTCTATTTATTCATTCACCAGGTCAAGAACATTTTGATGCAGTGTATAGGTTCCTAAGATACCTAAAACGTACTCGTAGACAGGGCCTAATGTTTTGGAAAAGGAACAATCTCTAAGTAGAAGTATACATTGATGCTGATTGGGCAGGAAACTCTGTTGATAGAAGGTCTATCTCAGGTTACTGTACATTTGTTGGAGGGAATTTGGTAACTTGGCGAAGCAAGAAACAAATGGTTGTTGCAAGAAGTAGTGCTGAAGCTAAGCTTAGGTCTCTAGCTCATGGAATTTGTGAAGCTTTACGGGTAAAAAGGGTATTGGAGGAGGTGAAGGTTCCTAGTTTTATTCCTATGAAGGTATATTGTGATAATAACACTATAATTTCAATTGCACATGATCCTGTCCTACACGACAGGACAAAATATATAGAAGTTGACAAATATTTTATTAAGAGGAAAATTGAAAATGGCACCATCTGCATTCGATATGTTCCTACTTCTCAACAAATGGCTGATTTTCTCACAAAAGGGTTACTTAAGAAGCATTTTAATGATCTAGTTGGCAAGCTGGCCATGCAAGACATTTCTAGACTAGCTCGAGGGGGAGTGTTGAGAGATATTCTTGGTGAATATTTGATTCCAATAAGTTAGCTAATTCAGATCGTGATCATATCATATACAACTATAATTAGCTAAATCAAATAAGGACCTTATCATGTACAACTGTGAATGCCTAGAATAGAAATTTGTAATGTGTATTTATTATGTAGCAATGTAAAGTGAAAGGGGTGTAATACCTATTTCTCTGTTCAAGTTCTATTTTCTATAGTTATCCTTGTTCTATTTTCCTGTCTCGCAATATCAAAAGTAATGTTACCTTTATCATCTCTTTTTGACAACTCATTGAGAGTGCATATTTCTTATTTACCTTATTTTTTTGGTTTTTGATTGAGAGCATTGCTGCCTCTATTCTTATCCTTTTTTATTTCATATCTTTTTGTTATATTTTCCATTTTTTTCTTCTTTTTTAACTGATCTTTTTTTCTGGGGCAGATGTCCCCTCTACCAATACTTTTGTTCCTTTTTAAATTTTGTTTTTCTGCTTTGATTTTAGGGTTTATAGGAATTACAAGGAAAGAGAAAGTAAAAGTGAAAAGAGAAAAATAGACAAAAAGGAACAAAGCATATTAATATTGATATTTGGTTGTCTCTGTTTGCAATAAAAATAAGCCAACAAGAAAGCAAAAAAAAAATGAAAAGAGAAAAATGGCAATAAAATTTATGCCAACAAGAAAAAAAAAGGCGGAAAACAGAGAAAAGTAACCAGAAAGAAAAGTTTATATAGTCTTAATTTTTAGTTTTATTTGTTTACAAATTCTTCATTTATAAGTTCAAAAGTGATATGTAAGCCGCACATGGACGAAATCTACTTATTAGTTTGAGAAGAGTATTGAAAATTATAGAGATCTAGTTTTTGGTATATAAATAATATTATTATATGTGCAATGTATGAATATTTTTGTACTAGAATAGTTTATATTTTAAGAATATTATATTATCCTATATTGAAATATTGTATTTGCCTGCTATTATAAATATATGGGCTAAATCTAAAGAATATTACTATTTAAAACTTTGGTGGTATTTGTATCTATGGACATTAAAACAATGTGTACAGTTTTTCTATTTTATTTTTACCTTCACATAATGTCATTGCTAAGTTAATGGTATGATAGCGATTATATAATGAATGAAATCTTATTGTGAAAATTGAAGAGCCACACAAAGCAGGTTAAGGTCTAGATTCTTAATAACAGGTTATTGGTGAAAAAATTCATTTTGTTGAGAATATAACTTTATGAAAATTCTAGTTTTGAAAATTGCTGAGCCATATAGAAACAGGAAAAGGGCTAGATCCTTAATCATAGAATATAACTCTTATTGATGAAACAATTCAGTCTAAGTCGAAAGAATTCTGAACTCCATGTTATTGAGGCAATTAACTTTGCTTGATTGTGTATTCAAGCTGCATGAGGATATTGCCTGGTGAAACTACTTTCACAAGCCTTGTGCCTAGTGTTAATATGATGAGTCAAAACTTGTCTTTTTCTTTCTAATCTTTATTGTTGATAAAAAAAGAAGCATCATAAATCCTTTAGACAATAATTTGACTCTATTTTCTTCCTAGGTCAAGAAATGTGTATTAGAATCCTTATACCCAATACGACTGAACAAAGAGATGCATTTTAATGTTATTGTTCTAGTCTCCTTTTGCTACTTCACAGAGTCTGAGATTATAAATAGCCCTTGGTTCTCAAATGTAAGATTAGTTGAAAACTACTCGTGTCCTTGTTAATATAGAAAATCTAAAAAGTAGTGCATTTGACCCTGACGATTTCCATTGAACGTGAACTATAATGATGTTTTGGGAATTAATGGGCTTGGTTTGATCAAGAAGTGCCTTTCTTGGACCTCTTTCTTTGAGCAATATAGGATGTACTTGTGTGGAGGTGCCTCCATACTACATTGTTTTTGATGTTGTATTTATTTCAAAAAACTTGGTAGAAGTACCATCTTCTTAATGTTGAACCATGTCTGATCTGCATGTTTATATTGAGCCATGAACAACACTGGGAACTTAGGGAGTGCACCAGACGTGAGCATAGTTTTGAACCAGTTATTACACCAGCCTTTGTGACTAGTGGATGGTAAAATTATAGTTTGCAATATTGTTCTCACTGTAGATGGTTCTACTGTTCTGTGACAAATTGCTTGGGTTTTAATGGAGGACTGCTGAAACAAATCCTACAAATGCCCCCTTTTTCTGCAAGGTTGTAGAATGACTTCTAATGTTCCTTAATCATTTGATCTCTTGGAACTATTATTTTTGTTTCCTGTAATGAGTTCATGATGATTAAACTGATGAATTTGTACATAGATGCTTCCATGGGAGAATTTACCGACACTAAGAGACCAGGAGGTTTACCGCATGCCTTCTGTTGGCAGCATCTGTTGGGTGCTTGATAGAAGGTATTTTCATCAAGAGCAGGCTGAAAGTGTAGTTTCTGCCTTCCCTTTCATAGATCCATTGGATGCGTTTTATTTGTTGAATCCCAGCGGTGATCTGAGCAGCACGCAGCTTGAATTTGAGAGCTGGTTTAAGGATCAAGACTTTGAGGTAATTTAACTTTGATTATAATTCACTATAAAATGACATTTTGTATGAATGGAGTCAATCAAGCATTCTTTTGTCAGGAAAACAATGCATCTATCATAAAACTATTTGTCAGATATGTCTGTATGAACAAATATGTTTTCTAATACTAAGCTGCGTTTTTAATGCCCTCCTATGAATATATCCGTACAGGGTATGGCTGGATCCGCACCTACTGGTGAAGAATTGGCTTCAGCGTTGAAAAGCCATGATCTCTTTGTATATTTTGGTCATGGAAGTGGTATGGCAAATTAACCACATCAGTTCTGTGTTGTTTATCCCATTCTAGCTTTTGCATCAGTATTAGCCTGGTATGAGGTAGTATATAATTTTGGGCATCTTGTAATGTAGGGGCACAATACATTTCTCGGCAAGAGATTCAGAAGCTGAAAAGTTGTGCTGCTACCCTTCTCATGGGTTGTAGTAGCGGGTCTTTGTTGTTAAATGGATGCTATGTTCCCCAGGGTACTCCACTATCATATCTATTGGCTGGTTCTCCTGCTATAGTAGGAAACCTTTGGGAGGTTACAGATAAGGACATTGACAGATTTGGGAGATCTGTGCTTGATGCTTGGTTAAAGGAAAGATCGAGAGCTTCTTGTACTGCTTGTAGCCACTGCAAGAAGGAAGATAAAGAAGCTTTTGACAGTGGCTCATTTAAGAACTATTGCGATCATAGACCCAAAATTGGATCGTTCATGAGTCAGGCTCGTGAAGCTTGCACACTTCCCTTCTTGATTGGGGCATCACCAGTGTGTTATGGAGTCCCCACAGGCATAAGGAGGAAGAAAAATGCATAGAAAGCGATGTTTAGCAAAGCAAATTATACCTGATGATCTTGTTCATCACCCCCCTTTTATTGAAGGCCTCTGGAGGCCAAAGAAGGTTTATACTTGATAATATAAGCCCCTTCTCTCATTTTTATCGATTTTGTTTTTGTTTTCTTTTCTATTTGTTACTTTTGTAAGTTTTAACCAATATATTCCAATGCCACTTCTTATTACATTGTTATAATAAAAATGAAGTTCTACAAAAAAAAAAAAAAAAAAAAAAAAACTCATTTTTTATTTTAAAAATTAAAAAAATTTGGACCAAGTTGGGTTTTGTACTGATAGGGTCCAATTAGGTTCAACTGTTTTGGGTCTGGTCAGGTTCGGTCCAGGCTGTTAAGCTTAATCTTCAGAATGAATTTGAATTCCTTCATCGTCTGACTTCAAGGATAAATAACTTTTTCTTATTTATTGTAATTATTTATTTTTAGCCATACATCTTGCGCGATAAGTGTAGTGCTAGTGTTGGCCTAAATGTAAATATTTCATATTTTCGTTATTCTTTTTCAATAGCATACTCTTTTTGTGTACCCAATGATGAGATTAATAATTTTAAGTCGGTGATAGATGATATGTACGGTGAAAGATTATTTCTATCATGAGATTAATAATTTTAAGTCGGTGTTACATGATATGTACAGTGAACGATTATTTCTTAGTTTTGAATACTATTGGACGTAAGTATTTAGTCAAATCTAAAATATGTACAATTTGTTATCTTGAATAAATCCTATTCTGTTTTATAATTCACCACAATTGAAATTTCAAATTCAAGCACAACGGTCAAGTTTAATTTACATCAATCAATAAGGTAAATAATAGGAAGCTTTCCAATTTCCCAGTTTCAACTCTTAAAAATTAGTTTAATATTAAAATTCCGTGATCATATGTTCATTATAATCGATAAAAATGTCGACAGTGCAAGATATGTATACCTTTGCAGTTTCCTCTACATATCTGGATTTACGTATCTCCTTTCTTTTTCTTTTATTTTTATTTAAAACCATGAATGTTATATTCTTAAAATTCCAAGACTCCTAACGTTAAATGTGCCTTTTTTCTTAGAGTTCTTTGTTCAACAACAATAATATTAAGTAAAAATTTCACTCAAACGTAAGATAGAAAAATTTAATAATACGCAACTTTATCTTTAACTAAGAAAAATGTTGTTTCCAAATGATCTACATTTTCAAACTCTCTTCTTATTGAAAATTATAATTAAATGTTCTTTCATACACGATTTATTTATCCCTCACAACAATTCCACCAATATTAGCATACAAATTAAAGAGGTGTTCTTGTAGAGAATAACATGACTGCAAACTCATGTCGACAAGATGGTTAAAAGGAATGACAATAAAGTGACATATGAGATTAGTTGCAACAATAAGCATAAAAAACTGTGTTGTTTACTGTACACCTACCAAAACCTAGAGAGAAAAGGATTTATAGACCATACGGAAGAAATAATAACGACAAATTCTTGAGTGGCATGGCAATGAGATAAGTGCAATTGAAGAATCAGAAAGCAAAGTTTGAAGGAAACAAAAGTTCTTTATTTTTTGCCTAAAACATAGGTGTAGTCAATAATCCAATCTTATTAATTATTGAATTGCAATGCTCGTTAATTAATAAAATATTTTACTACTTAAAGCTTGTGCATATTCATTTATTTTCTACTTGATTTTGAGATGTAGTATAATGTAAAGAGAAGTGAAGTATGGCTTCAATTTGCCGAGGTGGTAGATCTAAGATTTGTAATCTATAGATATAAATAATTCATTTGTAACATTACATGAATATTTCATACCCCTTCTTAAAAAAAAATGCTTAAGCACATTACAATACCCATAATTTTTAATAAATTTGCGTTAATTATTATGATCACTGGAACAAACATAACGTTGATGTAAATGTATATCGTATTTTGAGGAAAAATAATAATGCACATTATGTTAATCTGGTCATAATCAATCAAGTTGAGTTTAATAGTTGAATTAATGATAAAATAAGAAACTAATGATGAAATCTAGTATTTTAGGATTATATGATTATTGTTTAATTAAAATAAAGAAATATTTTCTTGACGGTCTTATTTTTATTATTGTTGCTTTCCACTCTACTTAATTGATCTACTTTACTTTGTTTTATTAGTTAGTTAGTATGCTCTCATATTTTCTTATTCTTGTTGAATTTTGATTATCCAATTAATGAAATGAGTAACACAATTTTGGCATTTGAATTAACTTATTTGAGAGAATGATTCTTTATAGTTATTTTCTTACTACTTGCTTGATTAATTAACTTCTAATATTAAGAACTAACAAGTTTTTGACCACATTTAGTTGGAAAAGTTCTAATTCAATTTCAATATCAATTGCTTTTTATTACATTAAACTTTATTTTTCATGTTACCTTTTTTTAACCTTGCTAGACGATAAATATATATTTGACTATAATTATAGATCCATATTTGATGTATTTTGCTTGTTATTTCATAGCTTTATTGTATATTTGGTATTTAATTCTCTCAAAGTGGTTTTATAGCTTATATTTGCTTTCATGGAACGAAAGGAGAAGAAGTCCGATGAAAACGGGGTATAAGACGAAGATTTAAAGCAATTAAGGATCTACACGCTTGTGTATAGAGATGGTGTAAGTCTATGAAAATGTGTGAAGATTGAAGAAATTGAGTTATGCTCATATGGAGTTACACACCTGTGTATTTTGGTATACACGGCCATGTATGTTACCCATCTAAGTCTCTATACCCATGTAAAATCATGAATTCAAATGTTTTTTATTGTACACAGTTTCTCCTAGTCCCATGTAAGTGATCATGTATATCTTAAAAATCCTAAAATTTACTATAAAAGGACATGAGCTAGGCAAATAGGCAGAGAGGAGAGTTTGGTAGCATATTTGTGACGTGAGCCACCTAGAGGGGCGGCGATCTTGATCAAGGGATAAGGAGAATATCAAGCTAACATCAAAAGATCCAATAGAAAGCAACATCAAACCTCAAACTTGCAAGAGGATTTAACAGAAGAAAAAAAGAGATTTAAAATTATGATTCCTTTATTTTCTATTAGTTTCTCTTCATGTTTATCATTGATTTCATTTTCTATGATCAATAACTAAACTTGTTTAGTGTCTAGGTGTGATGAACCATAGTTTGGGATTACAATATTTGTTGATCTTTTATTTAATGCTATTATATTGATTGATTTATTACAATTTAATTATGCATTTGTTCTAATATATCTGAAATATTAATGTATGATTTGATTTCACATGATTGAGATTGAGAAGTCCTCTTGTACGAATAGATCTACCATAATTGAAAGGAGTTGCATGTAAACCTGGAGATAGGTCGACATAAATCCTCTGAATTAGGATCAAACTTAATAGCAGAATTCATAAATTGATAATGCAATCCTAGGGGTTTTAACTAGAAAGATTTCTGTTAATCAACTGATGGATTAGTTGTTAGTAGTCTTGAGAGAGTTGTTAATATAAGATAGGAATTTTCAAGGTCCAATAATTGATGATATAATTACATAATGAAAGGTTAATTATTTAATGATTTTTAGAAGTGGTTGACTCTCAGAGGATTAAGGTCAATATTAAATTATCCAAAAGTGCATGTTGTAGCTATAGCTAGCACAGACAAGTACTGGTCAATCCTACGAAGACTTTAAATACTAGTAATTACCGTGTTTATATTATTTAGCCTAAAAATTAGATTTTGGGAATTTAATCAAAAATAAACTTAAAAAAACTAAAGTAAGAATTAACAACTATGATCTTAGGATAAAAGAAAATCAATATCAGATAGTAGTGTCTAGGTTGTGTATGAATCTCCTTAAAGAATCTTTAGATATTATTGACCTTTTATCATACAATCATATTATTGATTACTAGACCGTGAAAATTCCTATCTTATACTAAGAACGATCTTAAGACTAATAACAACTAATCCATCAGTTGATTAATAGAATTCTTTCTAATTAAAACCCTTAGGATTGCTTTATCAATTTATGAATTCTGCTATTAGGTTTGACCATAATCCAAAGGATTTGTATCTGCCTATCTTTAGGTTTTTATGCAAGTCATTTCAATTATGATAGATCTATTCATACAAGATGATTTTTAAATCTCAATCATACAAAATCAAAGCATGCACTAATAATTTGTATATATTAGAACAAGAATAAATCGCACACTTGAATCTAAATAATCGATCAATATAATTGCTTTGAATGCAAAATTAAAACATATTGTCATTCTAAACTAGGGTTCCTCACACCTAGACACTAATCATGTTTAGTTGCCAACTATAAAGAGCAAAATCAAGGATAAATACGAAGAAAAACTAATAGAAAATAAAGGAATTATAATTCTAGATCTCCCTTTCTCTTCTATTGAGTCTTCTTGCAATTTAAGGGTTAATGCTGTAATCTACTGAATCTGTTGATGTATTCTTCGTATTTTCCTTGTCCCCTAATCAAAATCATCGCCTCTTTAGCTATCTTATGCCTCAGTTCTACTGCAAAAATCAGTTCTCTACATATTGCCTTCACTCACGTCCTTTATAGTAAATTTTAGGGTTTCTTTAATATACACAGTCATTTACACAGGCGTGTGAGAGATCGTGTATATGTAAAAAAACACTTGAATTCATAATTCTATATGAGGACGGAGATTTACACAGGCAACATACATAGTTTTATAACTCAATATACAAGGGCATGTAACACCACACGACCAGAAATCAATTTCTTCAATCTTCATATGTTTATAAAGACTTACATCGTCTCTATACACGGGCGTTTAGGTCCTTAGTTGCTTCAATTCTTCATCTTATGCCACATTTTCATCCAAATTCTTCTCCTTTTATTCCAAAAATGCAATTATAACCTATAAATGCACTTAGAGTAAATTAAGTATCAAATATATAACAAAACTATAAAATATCAAGTAAAATAAATCAAATATAGGTGTATAATTACAGTCAAATAAGCATCCATCAAGAGGATTCATCAGCTAGACATTATTATTTGATATTGAGTTTTTTATTTAATTTCCTTTACCCTGCATTCAATATTGTTTCCAATCTTAATTTAATTTTTTAGCTTTATTTTTAATTACAACCCAAATACGATTCTTAGGGTAGATAATAGGAAAAGGGTAACTACTAGTACTTATCATCTTGGTGTGATCGGCCTGTACTTACCAATGTTAACTAGAGCTACGCCATGGAATTGTGGTAATTTAATTATTGGTATAAAAATAACCAATCAAGTTTTTGGCGTCGTTGTTGGAGACGGTAATATTAGGAAAGCCTAGATTATATTAATCTAATAGTTATTTTTGTATTTATTTTATTTTATTTTATTTTTATTGTTTCTTATTGTATTATTGTCTTATTCATTTAATTATCTTTTGAACTTTTCTACTTTGATTTTGAGTTTGTGACTTATTGTTATAATTTGATATTCATCATTATAGCCATAACTCATAATGGATGCATGGAGCAATCAATATTCTTATGTGAGCTATGATATGTTATCGCACCATATTGGAAAGAACTATTTCCTAATAAGTTTTTGGAAGCTTAATCGAATTATATGTCGTGTTGTGAAATTTGAGGGAGTAATTATTACAATCATGAATGTTAGGTATCGACTTATATGTGGGAGTAACCAAGCATGTACTACCAACCTTAAGGTAACCATACGAGAATGTTTATAATTCAAAGAGGAGTAATTCTTACGCTTATAAGTGAAATGATTATGCTCTAGATGAATATTTACAGCACCAAGCACCTCAAGCTCAGGAGCCAACTCTAGAAGGTATAATGGTCAAATCTGTTCAAGAATCAAACATGAGGCATCAAAGAAAAACGCTTGTATCCATAATATGGTGAATCAGGTTAATTAGTTAATGAAGATATTATCTGATGAAACGAAAGGGAGATTGCCTAGTACTAATGAAACAGATATTAAAGAACATGGAATGACAATCACCCGTAAGAGTGGAAACAAGCTTCCAAAAGAAGAACACAAAGGAGAAGAGGAAGCCTCTGTCCTAGAAGAGGAAGTAGAAAAATGGGAAGAGATAATTGAAGAAGTTGAGCTGGAAACTTTGTCTAGGAAGCAAAAGAAGAAGAAGAATGAACAAAGTTGGTTGAAGAAGAACTAGCGGTGGAAGTAAATAAAGAAACTACTGATGAGTCATTGGTAGCCACCTAAAGTACGGAATGTTCTCACTTTCT
>JANZXR010000005.1:19533742-19568419 GCA_027575705.1 Erythroxylum echinodendron
CTAGCGGTGGAAGTAAATAAAGAAACTACTGATGAGTCATTGGTAGCCACCTAAAGTACGGAATGTTCTCACTTTCTTAAAGATGTTCTCACTTTCTTAAAGACAAACTGCTTAAGGCAACCAAAGATTAAGGAAGTTTTGTTATCCCTTATTTATTAACAATTTGTAAATAAAAGGGAATTACTAAAGTTAATTAGATTTATTAATTTTATAAATTATGCTATTATTACTATCTTGTAACATGTGGCTTACTTACAGGCTACCAAACCGTTATGTGGAGAAGCGAGTGGAAGTCAGTCATTGATTATAGACCTAGAATGACAGTATCGTGCAAGGTATGTCGAGCTAATAACATTAATAAAACGCTACATGGAAGGCAACCTATGATTTAATATAGGTTTTATTTTAAATTCCACGTTATTTTATTCTTATTTTAATGATGTGCTTTTAAGATTAGAACATTAAGTATCTTGACAAGATTGTGTATAATTATGGTGTTAGGGCATGCATGTTAATGTGATATAATGCTAAAGTGCAAAATTTTTAAGTTTGATATCTAAATTTAAAGTTGCACACATTTACAAAGAGCTACACGCTCTTTATACATGTTGGTGTAGGCTTACATACATGCTTCTCATCTTACATGGTCAGCTGTATGGCTATGTAGCAGACAGTACAAGTCTGCTACTCATCTTAAAAATTCCCTAATCCTCTCATTTTTTTTTCATTTTTCTGTCTTCTCCCTCACTCCCTACTGTTACCCTCTCATTCCCTAAACCTAATTTTTGTGTCTTTCTTGCAATTTTTGGACACCCAAGTAAGTAATTTTATCTATTTCACTTGTTTATACATGGTTCATTGAGTCTTTTGCATTATTTAGGGGTTTTTTAACATAAAAATGCCAATTTTAAGATTTAGGGATTTTTTAAGATTTCACGTGATTTTTGATTGATTGTGGTATAATAGCTGAATTTAATCCATGCCTATTTGATTTATTAGTTAAATTTAATTAATTGCATTTGAATTGGGTGAAAATTCAACCTGAATTGTGGAATTGCACGATTTTACTTACTAATTGTTAAATGATGATATTTTTCATGAAATTAGGATTAACTAGATGTTTTTAGGGTTTATGTTTAATTGCATGCCAGTTTTTATTTTTGCATGAGTTTAATGTTTAATTTCGTTAATTTTGTGTAATTGTTAAATAGGGGTATTCAATTCCAAATTTAAGGTTGAATTTGTAATTAAATAATTACGTTAGCTTAATTTTTTAATTACAATATTTTTAATTTTAATTTGGTGATTTATTAGGCCATAAGATAAATTTTCCAATTATTTAATGTTTATTTTTTTATTTATTTGCTTTAGATTATTTGTCTGTAATTTTGTGTGTTTAATTTTTCTTTTCCTTATTCATTTTCATGTTTAATAAATTAGTGAGCATCATAAACTTGACTAACAAATTTATAAACTGGGAGGCGCTGGAGTAAGATGGTTTAGCCCAACAAGTTCGGGACCTCATTAACATTGGTGCATGGTCCTGACTCTTCGAGATCGTGGAGTCCTCCTATAGGGAGTTGAGATTAGAGGTGCTCCCCATATTTTTCATGGAGAGAGGTGGCTATGATGGTAATTGACCTGATACGATAGATCCAATTCTGGATGATAGGAAATATGTTCCGGATGAGCTATTTGGAATTTTCCATCACGATGGGTCTTTACGACTAGGAATTCATAGGGATGTTACAGTACATCGCACTACGAATAGACTTTTTGTCTGGATTGCCTCTCGGCACTTCTGGCATACAATTAGCTCTAAGGAAGACTAAGATCCAAGCAAATCCAAAGTGTACACACTATAATATCCCGCGCTCGGATACATTCATGGTATTTTGAGTCACATGCTAAGTAGTCAGGTTGACAATTGGGGAATCGTCGCAAATTTGAACGTGTTTTACTTGTGGAGTATGAGTGAGAGGATGCCAATCCACCTAGCGCATGTACTTATCGAATTCCTTAGGCATCAGAGCGAAGACAGAAAAGTCGACACAATATGTGTCGAGCCGTACGTGACCAGACTTACATGATGGATGAGGATATTTGATTGATTACCACCGATGTAGCAGATGGGTGCTATGGTAGCAGTAAACCTCGTACTGATGCAACATATATTTATGGTCTGCAAATGTAAGGGAACCACAGGTGACATATATAGCTTTATTGGGTACCCCGACGAGCCAGCAGTATCAGGAGGATATAAGGAGGAGCCACATCATCTACAATCACCGCATCCTAGACGAGAGGGATTGCATTAGAGGAGGTTAGCTAGAACGTGCTAAAAGTAGGGACATCTCCCCGAACTAGTTAATGATAGCTCGGTTGAAGAGATAGTAGGTGGAGCTTATGGAGCGGATGGGTAAGCTTGAGACCACTGTCAAATGGATAGGAGAGCTATTGTTGTTAATGGTGAGTTGTCAAAGCATCGATTTTTAGCCTCCACCATCTGGCAAGGGTATTTCATCAGCAGCTCCTCCACTTTCTTAAGATCATCAACCTGAGGACACTCTATCTTTGAACCAGCCTAGGTCACACCACGAGAGAGATGCTTAAATTTTGTATCTTTTCGTTTTTACCTTTAATTGTGTATATTTATTATTTTTCTTTTTTTTCTAAATATTATTACTAATCTATTCCATATTTCTTTATTTTTGTTTTATTTTATTTTATTATTTTTATCCCTTTTTCTTTATATTTTGCAAGGATGTCAGTTAATCATATTGGATGGATAGTCCTAAAGCATAAAAATCAAAATGACAAAAGCTTATGACTCAGGGAAGTACCACATTCCACTTTCACACTTTTCATATATGCTTATATTGTGTACATTGAGGACAATGCACAATCTTAAGTGTAAGAAAGGAGTTAATGATTTTAATGATTTTCTTAAGCTTATTATATTCTTTGTTGTTAAACTTTATTAAGTGATATCTTGTATTAGTTGAAACATGTCCATAAATACTTTATATCGTTATTGAATATTAATTTGGATTAGTATACAAAAGGATGATAGTTGGAATAAAATTATTTTTATTAGTAGTCATTGAGATAGTTAAGTTAACTAAAAATTGTATGTTATTTACACGCATATAACCATTTTTGTGTGAACTTTGGAGCCTAAGAGTAAAATTTCAAAAAGTTTTAAGCTTTTTTTTCTTTCAGATGTGTTATCATGCATAGTTGAATAATTCTAGTAATTGCTTTTATTATACATATTGAGATAAGATTTTGTTAAATTAGAAGCACTGAAGTGAGAAAGACACTTAAATTCAACAATTGTTTAACCTATTTCTTTGATAATTACCTTACCATATCTTATCCTTTAGGAAAAGCCAAGTTGAGCCTTAAACTTTTTCATTGGTTATAACCCAAAATTTAATCTTTACCTTATCTTTTCTTGAAGTCTTTTTATTGTTTTGAACTCTGAAGGTTATTTACACTAGTTGAATGTTTTAAACTTGAAAATATGAAAGATCCAATATTTCTTTAACTGTGGTATAAGATGAATGTTAAATTTTTTTTTGCAAGCATAAAAAAAATGGTACCAATGAATTTATAATTGGACCTGTATATTGGGAACAAGTTTCTTGTAATGTTTCCTCTGTCTAAATTTTCTTTAATTTTATCTCAGTTTTGTTACACCAATCATACCTTACCTAAGCCCCATTAACACCTTATAAAGACCTTCTGATTTTGTTTCTAGTTTACATGTAAGTGGTGGAGATGTGATAATATTGCAAGCCTATAGTAAGAATTCTACTATGCATTGATTTGAGAGTTCAATACTTTTCCCCTAAACACTTTAATGTATTGAGTAAAACCTTGGTGAGGGTATAAAGATTCATACTTTTGATTTCAACAAGAATATTGATGTGATTATTATTAATATCGACTCATGAAGTTAGTTTTAGGATAACTTAATTCTATTTATATGTTAATTTAATCAATATGTCATGATGACTTAGAGTATGAATGGTCAAGTTGAAATTAATAAAGGATGGATATTGTAAAATTATTAATTTAAACTATGATTTGATTGAGGACAAACAAAAGCTTAAGTGTGGGGATGTTTGATAAATGCATATTTGACTATAATTATACACCTATATTTGATGTATTTTGCTTGTTATTTCATAGTTTTGTTGTATATTTGGTACTTAATTCTCTCCATCTACATTTGTAGGTTATATTTGCCTTCATAGAACAAAAGAAGAAGAATTAAGATTAAAATGGGGTATAAGAAGAAGATTTGAAGCAACTAAGGATCTATAAGACTGTGTATAGAGATAGTGTAAGTCTCTGTAAACAAGTGAAGATTGAAGAAATTGAGTTCTGGTCGTGTGGAGTTATATGCTTGTGTTTCTTGATATACAAGGTTATGTATATTGCTCGTGTAAGTCTTTATACTTATGTAAAATCACAAATTTAGGTGTTTTGATTATACACGATCTCTCATATGCCCGTGTAAGTAATCGTGTATATCTTAGAAATCCTAAAATTTACTATAAAAGGATGAGAATTGGATAAGGAGAGAGAAGAGTTTGGGAGTAGATTTAAGACACGAGACACCTATAAGGGCAACCATCTTGATCAAGGGACAAGGAGAACGTGAAGGTAACATCAAAAGAGATTTGATAGAAACCAACATCAAACCTCAAACTTACAAGAGGATTCAATAAAAGAAAAAGGAAGATTTAAAATTATGATTTATTTGCTTTCTATTAGTTTTCATTCATGTTTATCTTTGATTTCATTTTCTATGATCAATAGCTAAACTTGTTTAGTGTTTAGTTATGATGAACCCTAGTTTGGGATAACAATATGTGTTGATCTTTTATTTAATGCAATTATATTGATTGTTTTATTACGATTCAATTATGAGTTTGATTCTTGTTCTAATATATCTAAAATATTAGTGCTTGATTTGATTTCATATGACTGAGATTGAGAAATCCTTTTATATAAATAGATCTACTATAATTGAAAGGGGTTGTATACAAACTTAGAGATAAGTTAACATAAATCCTCTAGATTAGGGTCAAAACTTATAGAGGAATTCACAAATCGATAATGCAATCTTGGGGGTTTTAACTAGAAAGATTTTTGTTAATCAACTGATGAATTAGTTGTTAATATTCTTAAGAGAGTTATTGCAATAAGATATGAATTTTTATGGTCCAATAATCAATGATATAATTGAATAATAAAAGGTTAATTATTTAATAATTTTTAGGGGGATTCACTACTTAGACACTATTATTTGATATTGAGTTTTCCAAGTAATTTCCTTTGTCCTACATTTAATATTGTTTCCAATCTTAGGAAAAGGGTAACTATTGGTACTTATCATCTTTGTGAGATCGCTGCGTACTTGCTTGTGCTACAGTTACGCCATGCACTTGTGGTAATTTAATTATTGGTATAGAATTAACCAATCACTAGATACTCTAGTAGATGCCTTATTCTTCTATGAAAATTTGGAACCTTTTGACCTAGAACTTGAGAGAAATTTTAAAACCTAAACAAAGACTTCAATAAGAGATAAAGAAGAAAGGATAGATTAATCCAAAAATAATGGTGGTAATTAAGGCTGAAATGATAGTAACAACGATCATCTAAGGAGAGCTTTAAGGAATGCTTTTCTTATTTTGGAATGTGTCTAACTAAGTTTCATAAAGAAACTTTTTACTCGTAATAATCTTCAAATTAAACTTTTTATTATATAGATGGTGCAATAAGATCAATTTGGTGGAGTAACAATGAATCTAATGCACATCTTTAACACTTTCTTGATATGTTTATTAATTTTAAAATTAATGGACAATATTCCATTAGGTTTCTTTTTTTCCCTTTTTATAAGGAATAAAAGTTAAGATAGGCTAAAACTTTATTCTACCTAGTTCTTTTACAAGATGAAATTTATTAAGCTAAGATATATTGAAATGAAGAAAGTAATTAACTGTTGCAAAAGGAATCATTAGCTACACAACATAATTTGATAAAATAAAAATAAACTTACAAAGTTAATAAAGCTAGAAAATAAAAAAATGTGTATAGAATAGGATGATTGATCTTTCTAGAGAGCAAATTTTGTTGTATTATGTTGATCTTGAGATTATGTTATGTTCTTTTTCCTTAAGATGCTAGTGAATTCATAGTCCTCCCATCCTTAAGTATTTTTTTTTCCCTATAACTACCCACTTTCCTACATTTTACCTACCTATCTGCCACTTTCCACTTTTTGGAATTTTGTAACTGCTTAACTTTCTAACTTTTAATCCACTCAATTATGTTCATGTCAATTGTCTTCTACTATTTTCTCAATTTCCAAACTCTAGACTTTTGCCATCTGTAATTGTTAAACTTCTAGCCCACTCAGCTGTGTATGTTAATTGTCTTTCACTATTTTCTTAACTTCCAAATTCTATACTTCTGCCTCCTATAACTGTTTAACTCCTAACCCACTTGCCTATGTCCTAACTAATTGCCTCCCTACACTATTTTTTAAAAAATGTGTCAATTATGTAGTAACTGTCTCAAATGTCTTAAAATAGTGATGTGATCATATGTTAAAATTTTTTCCGAATCAATATGTTCCTATGCCTTACTAAAGAAAGGTAGAGAAAAACCTAAAGGAAGCATTATAAAGGCCTTAACTAGAAAATTTGAGTTTGGGGTCAAATTATAAAATAAAGAAAGTGTTAGGCACCTTATTTTTTAAGCAGCTACTTAGTTCTTAAACATGTTTTATAAATTTAGAGATTTTTGAAAAGAAAATGAATTTGGATGTGAGGTTAATAAAAGCAAGTTGAATAGAGAACTACAGTTGAATGTCTTTGAGTTTGTAAGTTTACCTAAAGCTTAAAATGATGCTTGAATTGATATTTAAAAGATTGGAATGCAAACTAAAATATTTGAATAAATGCCTAGGAATTTATGATTTGAAGTAAGATTTAAAAATAAAATACATGGAGATCCCTAAACTATATCATAAGGCTTTAAATGTGAACAAGTGTGAAAACTGATTTTAAAAGTGTAAATAGTGATTTCTATATAAATGCATATTTAACAAATTGATAAAGAAGGGAGGTAATATATAGGCTTTTATTTGTAAGGATAAAAGGGTCCCTAAAGAACTAAAATTTTAGAAAAGGCTTTGATAAACTAGACTAAAGACCAAGAATGATTAGATTGAGTCTTGTAAGGATAATTTTTTGGATTAGATAATTTTTTAAAAATAGGGAAAGAACATAAGTGTTTATGATGTGAAATCAGCTTGTGTCATATTAGTTTATTGGTTGAAAAGAAATTTAAGATGATTTTAAAGGTCTTAAAAAGGACTTTGTGACAACTAATTTAACCTAATGGACTAACTATCCCTAACTTATAAAGGACAGAGGAAGAGAATGCCATCCTAAATGAGCCTTAATGTATAAACTCAAAATAAATAAAAAGAACATAATTTATCATTGGTGTTTGTACAAGTCCAAGCGATTTTTAATTCTTGATCATTTTCCTAAAAAATTTGAGTTTTTAAAAAAGGAAAATTGGGCTTTTGGAAAATTATTTTGTTGAATTTTTTGTTTGGTTCTCTCTCCACTTATTCTCTTTTAAAGGTTAAATTGAATTAATAGATAATAAGAATGTACAAGGATAAAGCTAAGGAGAAAAATCCAAGTAAAAATAGTAAGAGAGATCTCAAATATTCACAAATTGGTGATCTAAATTAACTAAGATCGATTAAATATATATACAAATATTAAAGGGTACATATTTATTACACATAATAAGTTGGGCTTAGGCTTAGAATTGATCTAAATTTCTTGAATTCAAGCTAGATCCAACTTTTGTTAAGCTTCGACTTATATTAATGAGTGATTGTCTTAGATTTGTCCCTTTAGATATTATAAATCTATCTTAAGTATGTGTAAAATAAATGATCTAGCCAACATTAACAAACTTATTAGTAGAATCTCACAAAGTTATTATTTTCAAATTTAGTTAGAGAACCACTGTATGGGCTTCTTAAATTTTTCCGAATAGAAAATGAATGGTAAAGATGAACATTGAAGCCTTACTCATTTCTAAGGTAATTAAATAATTAATATTTACATTTTTTGCTAATTAATAACCCTATAAAAGAATATCTCTAACCAACATAAGAGTCACTAATAAAGTAACTTCATGTGATAAAATTGATTCTATATTCAAGTAATCAATTCAGAAATCACAAGTATTTTCAAAATGAAAATCGTAGAAACATGCAATTAAAATAATTTTAGTTTTGTTGAGATAATTCCATCGTAGATATGTAAACAATCCATGGGGAAAATTGAATGTGATTAAAAATGAAAATATGCAATTAAAAGAAATTAGTCATTATTGAAACTCCATTATGTGTAAATGTTTGAAATTAAAATTTAGTTAGGGGTAATTAATACTTAAAATAAATAAAAATTAAATAATAAAACTAAGATGACGTAAATTGATGAAAATTAAATATGAGGAAATTTAATACAAATTGAATGTGATTAAAAATGAAAATATGCACAACTAAATTTTTTTGAATTTATCCGCATATGATAATATATAATAAGAATTTAATTGATAGAATAAAAATTGATCAAAATTAAACATCAATAACCTCAATCTTATATATACATAGATAATTTATGTATAATTCTCAACATTCCCCTTCAAATTGGAGTATATATATTGTTAATGTTCATATTATTATTTCTTAGGAAAAAATGAAATTGATTAAAATTTGCAAAGGAAGCTCCAATACAAGTCAAAACAACTTAAAAGGGACCAAGAGGTATTGGTTAGCAAACTATATAGGATAAATAAAGCACAAGTACCCCTAATATAAGCATAAGCTCAAGATAAAACACTACTGGAGAACAAAAACAGAGTAATGTTTGATCCTTGCATTGTTAAGTAGAGTAACAAAACAAATTTTAAAACTATAGATCCTTCCATCATTCCACCATTCCTCAATTCGATTAGAACAAGATATACTACTCAAAGTACACACACACACACACACACATTCAAACCCAACTAGAATTTTCTCACAACTTGATAAAAGCATATATATATATATATATATATATATATATATCAAGTTGTGAGAAAATTCTAGTAGAGTTTGAATCAATTATTGAAGTTTTGTTGGATCTCTTGAATAATGGTAACCTCCCTAATCCAATTGTGGATAGATATGAAAAGTGATTTTGTATCCCTTTCCACTTGTTAAAAGATTCTATTGTTTCTTTCTCTTTAAATGCTATAGTCACAATAACTCATTCTAATCTTAAAGATGATTAAGTCAAATTTGTTCTAAAATTACCCTATAGACCAACTTACCATTTAAGACCAAGTTTCATGTTAACAATTTAGGTTACATGTATAGGTACATTGGAAGAACAAATGATATAGGATTTTAGTCAAGGTCCTACAAAAAAATATAAACCATTACCATTGATTTTCCATTTGATCCTATAAAAGCTTTTGACCATTTTTTTAACTTCCATCTAAAGGATAAAGGAAGCTTTAGGTAAGTTTCCATTACATCATATAGTTTCCACCAAGGCATAATCTATCCAAAATTTCTAAAAAGGGATATATAAGACCTAATTTTGAAGCTTTTAGACTTATACTTTAACCAAATAGTTAAATCTTCTTTTCTTAACTTAGGATTATAGCATGTGACTGCATTTGTGATTAAGAAACTTGAATTGGTCATAATGACATACTCCCTCTCTAATTATTTATTTAAATCTTACTCCAACTGCAATAGAGAGTTAGAGTGAGTTGAATTTTTGGAATCAATAAAGAGATATAAGGCATTCCAATTTTCAAACCAGAAGTTGGTTATATCCCCATTCCCAATCTAAAACTCATGACATCTCTCAATTTTAGAATTTGGTTAATGATTTAAGTGTTTTCAGGCTTCTTCTTTATGTTCCAAAAGTTATTCCCTTTGAGATACTCCTTATGCATCCATTTAACCCATAAAAATCAATGATCATTATAGAGTCTCCATATTCTTTTAGCAAGGAGAACTTTCTTAGTGATTCCTAAGTATCTCAATCTAACGCCATAGTGTTCCTTAGGCAATCATAATACCTTCCAGCTTATCTTGGTTATTGTTATTTGTTCCACCAATCTAAAGAAAATTCTTTAGCATCCTCTTAATTTCTTTAATAAAGTTATGATACAAGTATAAATGTGAAATCCAAAAAAAATATGAAGATTGTTAAGGATAGAATTAATAAGTTGACACCTCTTGGCATATGATAAAGCATTATTTTTCTAGCTTTCACCTCTTTTGGAAATAAAATTAAACAGGGGATTATAATCTATACAAGTTAGTCTAAAGGTAGTGATAAGGATCTTCAGGTATTTAAAAGGTGGCCTATTAAGTTTGAACCTTGAAATATTGGAAAGTTCTTGAGGTGGCCTATAGAGTTCGAATCCTGAAATGTTGGAAAGTTCCTAAGCTAGAACATTAGAATTAGCAAAAAAAAATATATTTGGCTTTAAGAGCTTTGAAAATTGTTTCGAGTGATAGTATAAGGTTACCAACCACTTGTTTATCATCAGCTCCATAAATTAAGATTAGATCATTCACAAAGGAAAAACTAAAAAGCTTCAGAGACTTGTATTTATGATGATATAAAAAGCTTACCTTTTCAGATGTTGTAAGAAATAAGTTGAGTCCAAACCTCAATTTAACTGAAATTGTAATGTGAAATAGGGTCACCTTATTTGATCCCTTTATCCCCCTTCAATACACAATTAGGATCTCTATTGACGAAGACACTATAAGTTGGAATAGAGATACACTGATCAATCCATTGAATGTAGACCTTGGGGAAATAAAAACTTGGAGAGCATTTAGAATAAATTTCCATCTAATGGAATCAAAAGCTTTGTAAAAGTCAATCTTCAAATAGCAACTTCTAATTAATTTCTTGCTATAGTAAGATTTGAAGAGTTTATGAGCTATTAAAATATTGTCTACAATATTCCTACTAGCTATGGAAAGGCCTTTAGAGGAATTAACTAAGAATCTTAGTACAATCTTTAATCTTGAGATTAAAATCTTTTAAATGATCTTGTAGACAATGTTATAACATGAAATAGGTTTATAATTTAAGAAGGATGAAGGGTTAGAAATTTTAGGGACAAGATAAAGGAAAGAATAATTCAATAAAGATAGGTATAGTTAGGATGCATGCTAAAGAGAGCTTTTTCAATCTTTAAATAAGAGATAGGTGAGCAGAGGAAAGTTAGTTGATCATGTGATAAGCAAGGAGAGATAAAGGCACTCGTAGTTTACATAAAGATGAGGTTTTATCTTTATATCATAAGAAGTCATTAAAGTGATTAATAGCTAGCCTTCCTTTGTCGTCACATCAATCACCATTAACATCTTCTAGGCCACTTATTTTGTTTCAATTCCTTCTACCTTACAATACATTATAAAAGTATGCAAAATTACTATCCCCCTTACTTCATAATAGTTAAAGATGTGAAATTATTGGATCCTAAGATTTAATAGATAAATAAGCTAATTAGTTAACAAAATTATAAATTAAGTAATCAATTCTCTAAACATAATTTTCTCTCATATAGCTTAAGCTTTTGGTAATAGATTTGGTGTTTTCATCTATAAGGTGTATATTTTAGGGTGAAAGAAGAATTTGGAGACTTCTACTTTCAATTATGATAAGGTGAATTTGTTAAGTAGTTTCTTTTTTAATGACTTTTTGGTTTGTGCTCAAACTTATGTTTGACCCCTTGGTTTCTCAATGTTTGCTAAACTTTCTAGTTGATTTTTCTCCTATGTTTTGTCTTTTATAATTGTCGCAAATCAAATTTGAATAGTTACGGAAGAAAATGTCTTTTATTGTTTTGATTTCTATAACTACTTATAGTTTGATGTTTCATGGGGAGGGATACAAGTTAATATAAGTTGTTTGAATCAAGCGGGCGAAGAAAAAAATCATCAATTCTTGATGTTTAGAAGTAAGGATAATATTAATGTATAATGAATTCCTTGTTAATTCTTTTACTTCAAAATTTGGGCTTCACGTTTGGTGAGGAAGACAACAAGTTAATTTAAGATTTTTGAATAAAATAGATGAAAAAAAATTCATTAGTTCTTCATGAAGGTAGTTTGGATGACACTAATGTATAACAAATTTCTTGTTAATCGTTTTTACTTGAAATTTAAGGTAATGGAAGGACTAACGACTAGAAGCCTAAATTGGGGCTTAACCTTTTAAAGTTTGATTAGTTTACAACTGAAACTTGTAACTTACTCAAAGAAGCTCTAAAATTTCATGAGTCTGCTCAATTTAAGGTTTTTTTGGATGAAAATTAGGGTATATTTTATAGGCGTTGTTACAATGTACAACATGGCACTATTACTATTTTTTAAAATGCAACATTTAAAAGAGTAAAAGCTTGCTTGGTTTTAACCCTAAATTTTGTAAATTCCCTAAACTAAAAAAAGCCCTATAAGTAAAAGTCACAGAAAACCCTAAATTCCCACTATCTTCCCTCTTTGAAGCATCTTCACTGTCGATCGATCGATGCTCTAGTCTACTTGCAAGGTTGTTTTTCCTGGTTAATGCATCTTTACTGTCGCCCAATTCACACTTATTCCTTTGTTGAAAGGGTTATCTTGCCTGATTGATGCATTTTTATTGTCGCCTGATTCGAGCTCTAGTCTTCGTCAAATAGGTTGGCTTGCTTGGTTCATGCATCATCTCTTGAAACTATGGTAAGTACTAGAATCAAGTATTAGCCATTAGACTTAAGAGTGGTAAAATATTTGATTATGATATTGGTAAAAAGAAGAAAGTGCAAAGGTTAGAAGTCTGAGGAAGATAGTATGAATAAGATGGGCAGAAGCAAAATGATATTAGTATCATCTTCATTCAAAATTGGTCAGGAGTATACACCTTGAACCATTGTCAAACCCTAGAAGCTACCAATTCTGTAACCTTAGACGCTAAATAAAATAATAGAAAACTTCAAGTTTGAAATATTTTTAATCAATATACCCTTTATATTCCAAGTTTTTGAAGAAGATTATCTCTAAACAAATAAACTTGAGGATTATGCTATAGTCCTTTAACCAAGGAGTGTAGTGTAACTTGCATAACCAATTACCTGTAAAGATAAAGGATCTTAGGAGATTTATGATTCCATGCCATTTTAGTGCTTATAATGTTATTAATTTTTTACGTTGCTAGTGTTAGTCTGATGACTTTATCTCTTTTTAAGTAGCTTAGAATAGATGAACTGAAGCCTACTATAATGTCACTTTAAGTTGTGTATTGGTTTATAAATAATGGAAGTTCTACTTGCTAAAGTAGAAAAATTCATCTTTCCTACCAATTAGAGCATAATAGAAAAGTAGTTAGTCCCTCTAAATCTTAATTTGATACTTTGTAATAGATAAAATTCCTTGCCCTCCTACATCCTTTTTTCTTTAAATCTTGAGTGGTTGTTCTATTAAAGGAAAAGTTAACATGTGACACTTGCAACTCTAGTTTGATTACTAAAAATTAGGAAAAATTCATTTTAATGAAACAAAATGTTAACTTTTTAGGGATGATTTATTGATTAATTTCCAACATTATTGGTGCATACATCTAATATGTAGTCCTTTATTTCAATTGAGAGTTTTAATTAAGGGAAGAAACATTATTAGGGAAATAAAAAAAGAAAACATCAAGTAAGAAGCAAATGAAATTTGATCATATAGAGAAATAATCTTTTTTAGAGTTACTTTTAGATCCTTGTGTATATATACAAACAATATGGTAATCATTTAGTTAAAAGTTCATTTAATTGTATAATAGAAATAAAATATCTTATTGTTATATGAAGAAGCATTATCAGATCATTACCATTTACTATTTTCAATATAATTGATATATAGTCATTGCCTATGATCCAAATAAAATTAAGGTCTTAAACATTTTGTCTATGAAGTAAATTATTCAGCACTCAATAAACTTGCTTCAAGAGAGGATTAAGTTTTTTTCTACTTCTTTTATAAGTCCAGTTATACATTCCAAAGAAATTCCTTATAGTAAAAAGTTGTAGATATCCATTATTGAATTGGCTCTTTATAAATTATTCTAAATGACTTTAATATAATGCCCCCTATACTCTAAACCTTAAGGGAGCATATTTTTAAAATAATTCAATGAAGATTTTAGGCTTTGTGCTAATCACATAGAAGCTATTGATCTAAAGTATAAAGAAAAATTCTTTACTTGGAGGAATTAAAAAAATTGGAAATTGGAACATAAGAAAAAATCTAGATGGGTTTTGGCCACTAATGACTGGTTAGATGAATTTCTACAAAGAAAAACAATCCTTAGTAGCCCTCTCTTCTTAGATCATTCTCTAATTATCATTCAGAACTTAACCATAAGTTAGTAAAGGAAAGCTCCCCTTCACTTGATTGAATATCTAGCAAAAGTTGAAGGATTCCAAGAAGTAGTAATTAGAGGTATTTTTCAGCTTTTGGTGGTTGTATATCATTTATCTGTATAAGGAAGCTTTAAATGGAGAAAAAGAATCTTAAAAATATGAACGAAAAAAGGTTTTGCAACCCTCAACTTATAATTATAAATGCTAGAAAAAAATGATGCAACATTTAAACAGAGCTTTACCTAAATCTAGGAGACTTTATTAAGAAAATGTGAGAGAGAGTAGCCTTGATTGAATAGTTAGGAGCTCTAAAGGTCCATAATTTATTTCTTAAGTAAAAAATAAGAGTCAAATGGCTTAGAGAAGGAAATAAGAGCACTAAGTTCTTCGATAAGACCATTCTCTTTAAAGGAAACTTCAACCAAATATCAAATTAAACAAATAGAATTGAAGATTAGTTTAAACTCAGAATAAGATCAAGCAAGAGGCTTATAATACCTCCAAAATTTTCTCGATAAATGGAAAACTATTCAACATAATAACAGGGGAGAAAGGTTGAGACAAAGGGATCCAATCTCTCTTTATTTGTTCACATTATGCATTAAGACCCTAACTATGTCGAATGATCATAACATTAGGCTTGAAGCCAATTTTAAGTTTGATATCAAATGCTAGATGTTAAGATTAGCCTATCTTTTGTTTATTATTTGCTTCTTCTTTCTAGACTATATTGCCTATATTGCCTTAATTATTTAGGCTAACAAACAAAAGCAAAACTAATAAACACAATCTTAAACAAGCAATAAATTTCCAACACTTTGCTGAATGTGTGCCATTACTGGAAACTAACTCATTTTTCAACTTCAAATTTTTTGCAATCGTTTCAGCTTACAAAGCATTTACTGCATTCTCTCTTAACTCTGTCACTTTAACCTTCAAAAGATTACTTCGACGGTATAGTATCTTCTCTACGTTTTTCAGATCTAAAATAATCTGTCTTGCTCTTGGACAAAATCTTTGATCATGCCACTCATGAAATCCACAAATATTTTCATTCCACCATTAAAGAAAAAAACAATTCATTAATGAAATATATGAACATATTTAGCTAAAACAACGTAAAAATGTACCAAAAAGAGTCAACAACCATAAAACCTTCTTCTTGAATTTTCATCAGTCCATAAAGTCCATCTAGGTGCTTTCAAGCTACAGTAACAGTATTTAGCCTCTCCGTCATAGTCCCATTCAGTTGGGTAAGTTGAAGAAATCAGCTTGTACGATCTCAAATCAAGCTTAGAATTCATTCGTCTACTGCCAAAGATGAAAATTTCAAAAATTTCAACTCAACACAAAATTACAATCAAGAAAAGAAGAAACTGAATCCTCTAATCAACCCCATTATCTTGAAGAACTACTACTTAAGCTCATTCTTAAGTATTGAAGCACAATGTTGTAATGTTGATT
The DNA here is from genome assembly GCA_027575705.1 of Erythroxylum echinodendron. Lineage (NCBI taxonomy): Eukaryota > Viridiplantae > Streptophyta > Magnoliopsida > Malpighiales > Erythroxylaceae > Erythroxylum > Erythroxylum echinodendron. The sequence continues at coordinate 19,549,730 of JANZXR010000005.1, forward strand.
ACGCACCCATTGATAGCTAAATGATTTCTACATAAATGAATTTGTTTGCTCCTAAGAATTTGCATCTCTTCCATTAATGTCATACTTTATCTTAAACCCAACGGATAAACAAAACATAAATAACCACCAATGAAGCTAAACTAAGTGACATAAATCATATCCTATGTACAATATCAAGTAGATGGGGAAAAGAAAACTTGATCATATCCTACATATAAATGTATAATAGAATGTGAAAACAATTCTATTTTACACGCAATTCAGTCCTATAATCAAACCCATTTAAAGAAGATAAAGTAATTCACCTAAGTGTAACATTGTTAATGAAACTTTCCATAAAAGGGAAAAAGGACAAAAGAATAAATTGAAGATTCAATAACCATAAATTATATACAAAAATTAAAAGGGAGCATGAGTCATTACCTATTTGGATCTTCAATCAAAGCACATTTATGTTGCAAATCTCCAAAAACCCAACTACTCATTCACCACCAACGCCAAAAGAGAGAGCTCACATTACATAGAAGGCACAAGCGAGATTGGAGTGAGGGCACATGCGTGAAGTGATGATGCATGCAGGGATTAAAGTGAAGGCAAAACCCAGAGAAGAGAAATAAGGTGAAAACACCTGTTGAAAAAAAAAATGGTTGATATATGGTTGAAGAGTAAAAATTTAAATTTTTTTTCTTAAATTCCGCCTGGCTTGGACAATAACTTATGTGTTCTTAACGTAGCATTTAAAGACTAATTGGTCTGTATGTAACGACGCGTGTAAAACATGTCCTAATTTACGTCCAACAAAGCCTTAAATTGAGTATACTCGTGAAAATTTAGACTTTCTTTGAACAATTTACAAGTTTAAGTCCTAAATTGATCAAATTCAAAAAAGTTAAGCCCCAATTTGGGCTTTTAGCCAAGGACTAACAATAGAAATATCGCACCAACTACTAGTTTTAATATTAATACAGTGTGGAATTAATACAATTAATTTTGAATATGGTAATTCCTTAATTTTTATATAATTAAAATTTAGTCCTTTATTATAATTTATAATCAATATATTAAAATTAACTAATTTAACATTATAATATAATACTAAGGTCCTTAAATGCTACATTTTTAACAAACAAAATATCTATATTACGAATTACATAGTCGTTGATTATAATTAGTAATAAATATTAAAATTTAGGATTAAATAAAAAGTTTTCAATTTAATTCTTCAATTTTATTAATTTATAATTTTTATTTGAGTTTTTCAGTATCTCAGCCTTTATTTTTGTACTTGTTTAGTACACTTTTAAATTTTATGGTAAATTTGAACATAATAATCTAATACGATACAATTTTTTTTGTTTTCTCATTGATATAATACAATATCAATCGATAGGTATAAAATATGGATTCAAATCCTTTGTGTCATTTTTCCTGTGGCTATATGTTCCAAACAACATCCAGCCATATAATAATTGGGAAAGAGAAAAATTAGACAGGTGGGATGTTATTGGAACAGAGGACATAAGAAAAATGGCACATGTGGTTTAAAGTCATAAAATATATAACGTAGATTGGATGATTCTGTTCGCCGTATCATTTCCCCTATTTAAGTTGGGTATCAAATACACTCCTCTATTAAGTCAGAAAACTCAATGGAAGGTACTAAATTATGTTACACATTTGTTGATATATATGTTTAAAATTTGAGTTTGGTAAGGTCAATTACAAAATTTGAAAAAGTACTTCTCTGCCATGATATTTTTGAAGAATCACTTACAAAATGGGATTGAAAAAATCTTAGATGATTAATAATTTAATTGTTTATATTGAAGAAAATATAAACCATAAAAATATGCATAAATTTCAAAACATGAGAACCCATAAAATTTAATATATATTAATTCATATTTGTTTATTTTTTTTAGAAGTCACCACAAAATTTGTTTCTAATTCCGCCTGCAGAAACTTATGGTAGGTGTTAATAAAATTCTAGCTAGTCACTTATTCACTTCCATATACTTTAATAAGTTACTTGATATATTTTTAGATCAACGTTTAAATTTTATGAATACCAGTTTTAAGCATGTAGCTTACAAACGTCATTACAAAGTCGATAAATCTTTCACTTGAAGCCACAAGAATATTTATAATAAGCCTAAAATTACTTCTTTGATTTCCTTTCTTATAATTACAAAAATATGTATTCACCATAATCAATCAATTATAGAATTTTAGTAACTGAAAATAGCCTCTCTACTATGTAAGGGTAAGGCTGCGTACTATCAGACCTCCCCAAACCTCGCGTTAGTGCGAAATTCTAAACTGGGTGATGATAATGATGAGCTAATAGGCACAGCTGAGATTAAGTGAAAAGTGAGCCTTTGAGCTACGTCTTTTTTGCTGGATTAGTGGTGAAGGTAAAAATCAAAGAATGACCAATTAGAACCTTGTCTCGGAAATCAGTTGGTTATCAATCACGACTGGACATTAACTGTTTCCCATTAAAAATTCCGATAGACCAATGATTTTTTTTCACATTTGCCCACAATTGAGAAATGCTATAGTTATTGCCTGAAAACAAAACGAATTTCAATTTGGGATGCTCTGCTTGACTATCACAAACTATAATGTAAGAAGTAAAAATTGTAATCACTACAAGAAACAAATACTTTCCACAAGAAAACAAAAGAAAAAACAAAACGAATAGCTTCAGAACGATACATCTTTACTACAAAGTCAAGTAGGAACTTCACTCCAGTAGTACCAAGGAAAGGAATCATCGTGCGAACACTTCATAAGGATTTAATTTCTCCAGTTTCACGCTTTTTGAGTTCATGTCATCTAAAAGCTGCCAAAATTGGATGTTGATGATGAGTAAAAAAAAAACTACGAAGAGACTTTTTTTCTTATAATTCTCTTTCTCCTTGCCCGTGGTGGTGATGCTTCTCCATCAACTGAATCAACGTTTCCTTGCTTTATGCCGAGTAGGCCAAGCCCAGAAATCAGGGCTTTCTTTGAGATGAACCATTTTGAAGATTGTCTGGCGACTTCCTCTGTGGATCTGCCGTAAGCCTTCAGAAGGTTATCTGACTGTGCCAGAGGATCAGCCTCCACTCCTAGCCAGGCTAGCCTTGACGTTTCTCCCACTTGAGCATTCAAAATCCTGTACATGATCCACGCAAAATTTTAAATAGCCCAAGCTTAGATTGAATTCACCAAGTCACAAATTTATCAATTATATACAAAGTTAATCAACGCCCCGAGCTTTGAAAAAAACTCTGAACCTGACATATAACAACACTGTTTGCAACAGCAAATAACAAGATCTTGTCATAGTTGTCAGAATTTGATGCAAAACATCTTAAGAAACCTCATTCAATCACGATCGAAAATTTGGTTTCACAGTGAAGAATGCGACTTCTTGACCGCATTCTGCACGCCCTAAAACGAATAATATAACGCGACTGTTTGTCCTATTTGCTAAGTCGTTTCTATGCCAAGTTTCCCTTATTAAAAAGGGGCTTGACGTATGTTATTTCATATTAGATAAAAACTTGGAAGCCATCATTTTTGGTATTCTTACGACCATCAAAGTCAATGCTGCTTATATTAAACCTGCACTCTTTAAATCAATTGTTTTTTTACATGTATATTTCAGATAATATTAGTCTTGATGACTACAAGTGTGATAGTCACGTAGTATCTTTTACATTATGTTTGGAATTCAAGTTTACAAGGAAGCAAGAATCCCCATTAAAGTACAATGAAATTTGTATTTGAAAATTGTTGATTGAACCTTTTATTGTGGTATGCTTAGAGTTGGAGGACCAGGCCTTGGACCAGGCTCGTGTTGGGGAAGGACTACCCCGACCCAACCTGATCCGACCTGGACCAGTTTGAACAAAACAACATTGTTTTGACTCTTAGGCTGATTGGGCTTTGGGCAGGGTCGGGACACAAAATTCCAGGTCGGACATGGCCCATTGTCAACCCTAAATGTAAAGAGATCAACCTGCAGTATTAGGAGATCCTATACGAAATCTCAGATGTTAAAACAGAATTGATATGCTTGACTCGGATGATGATATTCTAAGAAATTGCATGTCGAAGTACCTGATTTTAATAGGAAGATGGATCCACATAGGTTTTAGATTGGAAACAGTCATAGAAGATTGTTTTGATCAGTGCAACACAGCAGACAACTGAAAGGATCTGATTTGTAAATATGAAACCAAATGAAAATGCTACAAATTTGGTGAAGAGCGCTAGAATAAAAATTACCAGAGCAAGTTGGACCCCAATAAGAGATGGAGCTACAACTAAGACATGTCTTCTGATGATAAACTCTAGAATCATAATAGGGTCATAAGGAACTATGACTGTTAAGGAGTAAATGGAGAAGTTTGATTAGCTTTTCATTCGAAGTGAAGGAAAGGAGTCTAAGAGGCAACTTATATCTCCTCTAAAAATGGCTTAAAGGCAAACTTCATATGTAGCCGATTGTAGAAAAAATTTTCAGCTCAGAGGATACCTACTGTCTATCAAGTGACTTTAAGGGCGGAGCAACACCTTGGTCAGCTGCATAACATGAAGGTCTGGGAGCTAAGCCGGAGAGGTTGGTAAATAATATAAAAAAAGAGCTAGTCTAATGCAAAATTTCAAACCAGCAGCTAACAGCTACAAGTGCAAATTTGCCAAGAAGTGCATGGGCTAGCCCTCAAGTGGTTCATATATAAGAAGGATGTGGGAAGACACACTTAACCTGGTTATAAAACATGTTAAATTAGCTTGGAAACCATGCAAAATTAGAGATAAAAGACACAAGGAGGAAGATAAGGGAGAATAATATATATTATTTTTATTATTTTAATGTTGTTTGGTTGTAAAACCCAAATCTACAAACATGAAAACCAAGAAGAATTCGGAGATGTATTATTCATTATATTTAGCCCATCCACTTATAATAACAGGGAAATATAATATTCCCTAATAAGATGATATAATATTCTGAAATAGTACTTATTCTCCTATAGGGTACACAAATATTCCTATATTAGAACAAATGATAATTTTTTATATTGAATAGTAAAGTGATATAATATTCTGAAATAGTAAGTATTCTCCTATAGGGTACACAAATATTCCTATACTAGAATAAATGATAATTTTTTGACATTGAATATATATAACATTCCTATATTGAAATATATATAATACTCATACTAACACACTAGATCTCCGTAAGCCATTCAAGTGAATGATTGACATGTCCAACCTCTATATTTCGAATCTATATGTATATATATATATTCGATTTTTGTTTGTGGTAGCTTTTTGCCTTCTATTGCATTTCCTTTTTTTGGTTTATTTCTTTTTTTACCTGGCTATTTTTTTCCTTTCCATAAAACCAAAAATCATAAAAAGAAAAACAGAACCTAAAAGTGAATGTAGTGTTGACAGCAAGAATGACTAACAATAGTGAAGAGATAGGAAACTTACTGAGAGAGGGAAAGGGTAAAATAGAGATGTTTGCCGAAAAAGAAGACAGAAGTTAAGGGAAGGAACAATAAGAATTGAGATAGCAATACTCCACGGCTATTGAAAAGAAAACCAAAATAGAGGTAAATGCACTCCCAATGACTGCAGGAATAAAAGATAAAATAGAGGCAATGATGCTCTCAATGGACTACCAGAAGGAAAGACATAATAGAGATAATTGGGTTCCCAATGGGTCGGAAAAGAAAAGACATTAAAATAAGACTGTCAGAAGAAAAGACATAATGTTAGTAATGATGCTCTCAATGAATGATAAAAAAATATAATAAGAATGGAAATGCTTCGCTAGAATAAAAAGGACATCACATCGAGTGAAGGAATAAAAGATCTCAATAAGAAAAGGTAAAGGTTGCCTTGGACTCTAAAGTAGAAGAACATGGCTTTATACCATGTTAAATTTCATAATTTTTGTCCATAGAAGAGAATTAGTTCATATATAAGGAGGGACAATATTTAAACCTAAAATCTTAAAGCATTAAATTATGGGTCCTTTTCTATATATAAACCACCCTCAATTCTTTTTCCTCCTAGTCAATATAAGAATTTGACACGCTTAGTTAATTTCAAGTCCCTGCATTATTAACTTCAAAAGAAGAAGATAGCTCGCCATGATGCATTATTTGTCAAGTGATAAACAAGATCACAGTAAAATATGGATTCCCTACCTTAGCCTTGATATTACATGCTAGATATGATTTAGGAAGCAATATTTTTGTAAACATAGAATTATGAAGAGAGTACCATCAAACCAAAATTAAACCTCATGATGAATAAAAACTGACCACCATGACTAAGGATGAATTTTCTTATAGTTGGTGATATTGTTTGTTTACAAATATGTTTAATTGATTGATGACCCAAATCTTTCAACCATTCCTATACAGATTTTGGACCTACTCTGACATACTAATGTAATAAACGATAATTTACTTCATGTTCAACTAATCTAAAAAGATGTCGATAAGAGAAGCTACACATTAACTTAAAAGACAACGTTCTTTTAATTAACAAATGTTATGGTCTTATGTCATGCTAAGGACAGTATGGCCCCAGAAAGAATAATGATGCAAAAGACTTTTACAAGCAAAACAAAAGAGGACAGATCATTCAACCACAATCTTTAGGGATGAAGAGTGAGAGCGGGTCTGACACTATCTATTAAAGGTTGGCCCATATCCAAAGAATGTTTATAAATGACGAGTGATTTATCCTTAGATTGCCTGCCCAATATTTCCGATACTGGAATGTATTAAGTAGAAAGGGTTCATAGTAAAATTTGGAGGTTTGAGCAAATGAAAAAGGAATGCTTTATATCAAAATTTTAGAGTAATTTATAACAACATTGACCAAACAAAAGATATTCAGAAGATATGCATGGAGGAGCAACAAAGAATTTTAGATGAGATAAGACCATACTAATGGCTGATGATCATTCCTACTGTCCTTCATTAAGACCATACTAATGCGTGGAGATCGTTTCTATTGTCCTTCGTTAAAGAGGGGCACATTAAAACTTAACTAGTTAACAAAAGCAAAACTTTGGACTATAGAAGCTACTGTCCATTCATCATGAACCATGACAAGACATTCCTCATGAACCATGGAAGACAAGCATGGATTGTCTTGAAAGAATCTAAAACTATTAGGACTTATGTATGTGACGATAGATTGGTTCTGAAAAAAGGATCACTTCATCCCACGCTCCAAGATTTATCATGGTGTCAACTTCACCAAACTCTTATTCAAGTGATAGTGCGTCTTCATGGCCTCCCTTTGACTATTTTCAAATTACAATTGAAAATTCATGTGGGAAACATTCAATACATAATCTTAATTATCATGATCTTTTAGTTTTGAAACAGATGGGCAATTAAAGCTGTCAATTAAGTCTTAGGAGAATTATTGGGAAGCTTGGTGGAATAATGTAAACAATTGAGACCTAATTTATGGAATATGCATCTAAGAACCTGATCGTGACTTGGTTCATCTACTGCTGGAAGCAACGTTAGTGCTAAAAGTTCTGTTGAACTCAAAAAGTGCATCTTTGATGGGGAAGGTGAAAACTTAGAGCCAGCAATCTAACAATGAATATGCTGAACAACATTGATGGTTGGTCAAACATAATGAAAGTGATATGGTAAAAATAAGGATCCACAAAAAGCATTTTTTGAAGACAATAATACAAGAAAATTCACTTAAAAAAGAGTGTTAGATCTTATAAGATCCTTAAGAAAATAAGTATTTATAGTTATGTTCTAGAATTGCCAAGGGATGTAAATTAGTCGGAATTTAAATATGCGAACTTGTCTACCTACCATGGCATGATACTACAAACTCCTCAGCAACCATGAAAACTACAACTATTTCTGATCTTAAATAAGAGATTGAAGATGCTCTTGATGAAAAACTTGTGTCCATAAGAGCTGGCAGCTATCAACAGCTTCCTTCCATGTGGGAAGGAAGACCAAAATATAATGACACTTGGATTTTATAATCTAAATTTCAAGAATTCAATCTAGTCTGATATGAAGCATTTGTTACATACTAGGACAACTTCTGAAAAATAGGGAAAATTGATGGAACAAATTTTAAAGTCTTTCAAAGGAACAAGAAAGGATAGACACTTAATCCCAAACATTAATTATGGAATGATGTAGAAAGATACTTAGTGTGACCTATACAATAGTCCAATGAAGAGTACAAGGGTTGGTTGTCCTATGTGCTAAGTCTTCTATTTCTACTCAAGATATTTTAATTGAAATCAATATTTTCTTATGATTCGACTTGACAGATTTTTACAATTTCAATGTTTCAAATGTTGAAATTTCAAAGTAAATGGTGACACTTTCTCATAAGAATAGTTCTTAAGACTTTAGGAATGACTTCTTATTTCACACTCGTAAGATAAAATCCTAGAACTAACCGTTTGATTCTACCATTCAAGTTATTCCCTAACAATGTCTTAGACCACTAATTCTAAAGCTTAGGAGTTCGAGTAAAAGAAGAAAAGCAGTATCATATATACGCAATGGTTTCTTCAAGGAGAAAGTTTTGTGTACCTCAAAGCTGTGCTGAAAAACAATGCCACTCCAATAACATCAAAATGGTTCACCACAATTCGATCAAATCCGCATAGTAGTTGATATCTCAAGTTTGCATAAAGACCAAGAAAAGCACCATAACCAAGTGCATATGTACTAACAGGTGGGATTGTTACGGATAACCTTCATGTAAAAGAAAGTCCCAGTCATATTTTGGCAGAGAACCAATAAGAAAAGCAACATTTTAACTTTTTAATGGAAATGATGCTCATTTAATGAGGGGAAAAAAAGGAAACATTACTAGAATGTTGATACCTATCTTCTTTTTTCCTGGATAAAAACTTCGATAGTGAACCTTGAACAGCCCCAGCAGTTAAGCCAACTGTACACAATTCAGCAGCCTTATAAATGAAAGACTGGATCCTCTTTTGCAGGTCAAATTCCCTAAGTGGATAGCTCTGTTCGAATACATTGTTTGGAAGTTTCTGTAATGTATTCTGCAAATCGAACCGGAAAGTGTTTCCATATGAACGACAAGGAGCGAGCAACCAAACAACCATGGCGTTGCAAGCTGTTACAGTTAGCACATTTACAAGTGCAAGATCCCACTCCTGTTTTATTCTGGAATTGCAGAATTGCAAATATTTTATGTCAATATGAAATCCAGTATTATCGACCTTCAACCTTGTTACCAGCGAGAAATAATTACCTATCTTTGCGAGTCTTCAATTCCCACCAAACAGTGCAACCAATTGTAGCAGCCTGGTCTAAAATGAGCCTATATAAAAAGGCAGGATCGGCTATCATCCTGTGGATAAAACATTACACTTTCAAAAATCAAAAAAGAGTTTCAATAACATAACTGGCTTAAGTATACAAACCAAAGGAGGTGTAGCTATAGATTATCAAGGGAAACTTTTAAACATCACAATATTTAAACATATTGTAAATCCAACAAGCCGTGTCCCAAGTTGGTGAAGTTTTAAACTAATATCTAACAGCTATGTCCTGACAGTTGCCACTTTAAGGGCAGACTCAGCCATCCATGACATTACAGATATGAAGCAATACATTTATAATAGCAAAAAGTACTTTATTCACAGTTTTAAGAGATTTAACTGTTCAAGAAGGCAAAGAGAAAATTCTATGTCCATAATACACATGAAATATCAGAATTCTGCAAAGACTAAACGAATACAATTTGTTGATAGATAGAACAAAGGAAGCTTTTAATGTACAGAAGAAAGTATGACATTTGTGGTACAGAAGAAAGTATGACATTTTACATTGCAAAAGTGAATTCAAGGATAAATACTCATCATAACTCGAAGAAAATCAATTCAAGCAATGAAGACTGGAAAGATACAATTCAAAGCTGGCGGTTGTCACAGAAAGCAAAGTTAAAAATTGTGTCGAGCAGAAAACAAATCAGAATTACCTCCCAATGAACGCCCTGGAAATTTCTTGAGGACAAGCTCTAGAAATAGACCTCGTAATGGTTGGCCTGGCATTAATTGCTAGGAATTTTACCATCTGAGCTGAGCTAACCAAGCCCTGGAAGCAAATATTGTATCGAGAATTTAGACATTAACATGAGTTAGTTTAGTAGAAAGAAAAATGTATAAAGAAAAAAGCAACATGCCATTTCATAAGCTTGTCGCAAACCAGCAGGCAAATCCATCATTGTCTTGTGCCACTCGTTCAATACAGCATCCACAAACTTTCTATCAAAAAGCTGTCAACAGACGACAACACGTAAGCAAGAGGATTTATTCTTTTGAAAACGAAAAACCAAGAATTTTGAGCTGGTGGTGTTCCAACCTCTTGAAGAAACTTCCTCATCCTAAACAATCCACCATCATCGCCCTCATCACCATCATCAAAATCATCAAAGTAATCATCATCATCACCTCCATCATCATCACCTCCATCACCACCACCATGATTAATTTTCTTTCCAATATCTCCACCACCTCCACCAAGAGCAACCTACAATTTCAACCATCAATATATATTATGAATATTGAATATGGCACAGTTATTACAGTTTACAAAGAGTAATAAAATTAAGAAAACCCTAAACTGGGAAAGCAAACCTCTGGAGAAGAAGTGGATTGCTTTTGGGACAAATCAAGTTTGCCTTTCTCAAGAGTAACAGCGCCAAAAGCACCGTATTTACTTCCGCCCTTCATAATAGGAGCATGATCAGAAAAAGAAGAAGAAGAAGAAGGCGAGGCCAAGTAGCAGCGCTCCAAATATTCACCATTTCTACAACTCTGACTTCCGTCGACGGCGGAAGAAGATTTAATAACTGAAATTTGAGGCTTCTTATTCTTCACAGGTAGAAGAAAACGGTGGCGGCGATTGAAATCAAAGGTGTTGTTGGGGATATGAGTAGTTTGGAATAGGAGGTGAGACATGTCTGTTTGTTTTGTGGATTATTTCAATGGGTCTCTGCTCTCTCTTTACAAAATCAAAATGGCACTTAGAGAGAGTCAGAGAGAAGAGGAAGTGAAGCGGGTTGTGGAGTGGGCGTTTTGTGTTTGATTAGAGGACGATAAACGACAACCCCAAGCCCCTATCTTCTTCACGAGTCTTAACTGAGTTGCCTCGCTTTAGTCCACTCCAACATGACATGCCCAACCCAAGCCGCCTTTGCCTTTCTCTCTCTTTTATCCTTTTATTTTCTAATGTTTTCTCCATTTATTAAATGTTATATGGTTTTATTTCTATTTTGTTATTTTAATAAAAATAAAAATTTATTTGAATGATATTTGTAATAAAAATTAAAAAATAAAAATTTATTTGAATGACATTTGTAATAAAAATTAAAATTAAAAACTCATTTGGTTTACTATTTTTATTTTGTTTTTATTATATTCTTAAATGTTAATATTAATTTATTTTAATATATTAAATTGTATGATTAAATTAATTAATTCTAATATTAATTAATTTTAGTATAATAAATTGTATGCTTAAATTAATTAATTCTTATTATCATTAAAAATAAAAGTATAAATATTTAATATAATTAAAGAAATTATACATCAATTTTATATAATAAAAGTCCATAAATTATATAAATTATATTAGCTCATTTCAATTAAATAATAAAAGATGTTATTCATGTTATGCCATGCTTTAAAACATAATAATGGTATCAATTGCAAAAAGAAATATAAATCAATTAGATCTTTCATTAATATGATCATTTTATATTCGCCTAACAATTTCTTCTCATTTTTAAGACATACTCTAAAGTTATGTTGGAGTGGTGTTTTACTCTAATAAAGAACTTGCATCTTCATTTACACTTTCTACAATTTGCTCTTCATTTTTAATACAATCATTAAATAATTCATTGTATTATTTATGCATTATAATAAAATTATGCATAATATAACAAGTAATAATAATAATTTTTGTTTCTTTATATCATAACTTGGTATATTCAAAAGTTTAGGAAATCTTGCTTTTACAATGTCAAAACATCTTTCAATAACATTTTAAATGAAGAATGTATATAGTTAAAGAATTCTTTCAAACCTTAAGGTCTTCCTCTTTCTCTGTAATCTCACAGATGATATTTGTCACCTTTATATAGTGAAAGAAATCTAAGCATATTAGTTTAGCCTAAGTTAACTGAGTAGAACTTTCCTAAACATATAAAGAACATACTATTTAAAAAGGCTACAAAAAATTAATCGTAAACATCATATTTATTTAAAATAATGTAATATTTTGTGGGGTCATATAAATTGGTTGATTAAATTTATTACTATTTCTAAATGAACTGAAGGCTCGTTTCCAATAGCTTCTCATCCAACCATTTCAGATAAAAGGTCTGTCAAATAGGCAACAACACATAATATTTTGGGTGGAGTAATTCTTTTACCCCTATATAGTATTTCATTGGTTAGAACATAAGCATCAACATATATTGTAACACTCCAACATATACCCTGGAAGTATTATAGCATATTTAGGGTGTATTAACAGGTGAATATAATGAATTAAGTACATCTAAGTATAGTAAGAGATATAATAGTACTTAATGTAAAAGACAAGGGAAAATGGATAATTTGTTCATTTTGGCATGGACATACATACTTAGACATGAAATATGTATGGAAATTTTTGATATGTTTGCATGGATTTATAAATGTGATGCGAGGGGAATTGATAAAAGAAGTATTGCATTAAGTAAATTGGATGTTTTTGGTTAAATTGGATGTATTTTTTTGTCTCTCTTGCATGATAAGACCGAAGTTAGTTGATTTGAGATGTGTACCTCACTAAATGCACAGGTTCCACTGAACAAATTTCTGTAATTTGGCCATATCTCGACTTGTAGACCTCCAAATTAGATAATTCTAATTGTAGATTAAACAAGAGACATAATTCTAAAACTTTATGAAGGAACCAAAATCTGATTCTGCTTCTAAGAGTTTTGAATTTTTGTTTAAAGTTGAGTTTAGATGTTGTCCTTATTTTCGAACAACTTGTAGTTTTTGGGATATAACTCCCGATATAATTAATCAAATTGCATGAAATTTATGCCATTAGAAACTTAATGACGTAGGGAAATGAAATAAATTGATAAGATTATAGGCCAGCGTGCAAATTAAAGGAAGAAGAAGGACAAATGTGCAATTTTCCTAAAGTCAACTAATGGATCAATAAGATTAAAGGATGTGTGTCCAATAGAATTGTAACACATGGTTCAGTAGAATTGTAATGCATGGTCCAATATAATTGTAACACATGGTCCAATATAATTTTACCACATGGTGCAATAGAATTGTTGTAACACCCCATTCCCAACTGACATATGCACAAGTGTCTATTGGATACACGTGTATATGCCTGTCAGAAATGACATGTTAACTATCTCACCTTCACTGTACATAACATGACATCATACACTAAACCATCAATCACATATTTTCTAAACCAAAAATGTTATCACATTATATCAAAACCATAATTTACAATGTTTCATATAGTACAATATCAACCATGTTTATACAACATTGTCCTATGAACATAAACAACTCAATACACACTGAATACTATAAACTCAAAAGAAACAACTATGTCCTCAAACCCAGCTGACCGACCTTTGAACCAAATCTGACTGTAACAGTTGCACAAAATATGCTTTTACAGAGTCTTAGAAGCTAGGTCGTCACACTCTCGAACCTGAAAAGCAACGGTACAATTTTGATGAGTTTTGCAAACTCAGTAGAGTAACCATCCTCGATGGTTCACTCATGTCATAAAACAAGATCAATTATACTATGTAATCATACAATTCAAATCTACTTGACAGGTATCAAATACTATCATAGATAAATCATTTCTCAGTTAAACAATTCAATCATATAACGACATTCACACAGCTTTGCAAATCATTCAATGAATTCAAATTATATGTGGATGCGATATGTATGAGACTCAAATTCATTTTTATATTATTGTGACTCTGTGCTTTTACAGTATCCCGAATTATCAGGCTCAGTCAGTCAGTCAGTCTGTGCCACATTGATCATAGTGAGCCATAGGCTCGAACCATATATGCGGCAGCTTAAAGCTTTTATCAGTAACAGTATCAGTAGCAACACTAATGACAACTTCTTTATATAACATGCATCGGAATGAAGTGCATGTCACAATTTAGTCATCAAATTCAATCACTTTCATTTGCATGTAATATAACAATATATCAGTCCTAGTATCAATTACAGTAACAGTCATAGTAGAAGTGATCATCAGACTAGGTCCGGCATTCAACTTTTCGAGTGAGAATCAGAAAATCATTTAGGCAGATGCATTCACATTCAATTAGTACTTCCAATATCATTCTCATACATCAAAACACCTCGGACAAATATTGTCTGGAATCCAGTACAAAATTAGCACAATTTAGTACAGTTCAATAAGATAGCAATACAGTTCAATAATGTACAAAACAATAAGGTGAGACCATTTTAGGTTACTCACAGTATGCTCCAAACAACTATTGCCTTGAAGTACCAGCAATGTATGGATACTGTTATTCAATGCATTCCTCTATACAGACAATACGTTCACATATCACAAAATTGCACAATTATGTATTCATTTATGTACATTCATGTATATTGAATATGTACAATTCATGTTTATGACAATTCCATGTTTTTTATCATCAATCTGGTCATAATAATCATTTGAGTATCCACATTCAATTTATTAACTCAGATTTGTTTTAAGGCACACTTTCGGGTCCATTTTTCACAATTAATTTCATCAGGAAAGTGAAAGAATTTGGTAATACTTCCCTCTAACAAATTATTCTCCTATGTCTTAAGTCTCTATTTATACCAAGAGTATTCAATTTGGTTCATTATTCTATGAGTTATGCTTAAAATACCACATATTATGCACATTTGAAATTTTGGCTAATGTATGATTATGCATTCAAGTTGTATATGATTATGCATTCAAGTTGTACACAACCCATATCTCTCAATTCCCATATCCAAAAATTACAAACTTTATACCAATTTAAAGATAAGAGAATGAGCTATAACTTTGGTTAGAAACCTTAGCCTAATTTGGTCTATATCAATAAAGTTTATTTAACAACCACAGGACATGTTTTTTGTCCCTGGGAGTGCTATAACCTAGGTCAGGACTCAATTTCATACCAATTTTGATAGTCTTAGAGATAGGATTAAAATTTTACTTCTTTAACATAGTTGTAGACATATATCCCTAGTTTAATTTGAATTAAGAATCAACTCATTTAGAAATCTACAGATCAAGTTATAATCAGAATACCAAAGCATATTCATGAAAATTCCCCATTTCATTACATTCCAGCAGACTTCCACACTTTCATCCTATCAATCACTTTCAAATTAATTCAGATAGCTCTAAATTTTTATAGAGAGAAAGAAAAATGTCTTAGGAATCCATTGATCTAAGTTTCAAGTCATTTGGAGTTTGGATGAAAAAGTTATAGCCAAAAGACTTAAGAGTTTTTCAATGAAATACTCTAGTTCATAATTCATACATGCAACCGCCACCCTTTTCTCTCTCTGAAAGCTCAAACCTTCATCTTCTTCACTGAACTGCACTTCTCCTCTTCTTCTTTCATTTTCTTCCATTTTTAGATTTATGCACTTCTAACACATCCAATATGCATTTCTAACTTCTATATAATCCCTAAAAAAATCAAATTCAAGTTTACACATAAAAAATCACAAATTTGAAACCTTACAAATTCTCTCTCTCTCTATACTATATTTTTCAGATTTTGATTCTTACTTCAATTTTCTTCCATCTACACAAATAACACTCCAATCAATTCTTCTAACTAAATTTTGGCTCATCAGTACAAAACAAATAAAAAATCCGATTCTCATATTTGTCAATTTCTGTCTCTGCATTTTATTTCACTTCCTACATACATCTAAAGTATTTTTCCCATTTTTTTACTCATTCATTTCGTCACAAATTTATCATTTATGTAACTCTATTTCATGACTTCACTAAAAATTTATTTCATATCATTTAACTCATTTAAATTCATGTAAATCCATCTCCAAAAATACTTCATAATTTCACGAATGAACAGTGAAATCACCATATTCAAATTTCTCTAAACCAAAACAGAGTATATATCTTTACATGAACTTTCCAGCACTTTTGCATATTCAAAACAAAACTTATTTCACAAATCTTTCATTTATCATCTCATGCATTAGCCACCGAAACTGTAGTTCTCTAATAGCTCATCCAAGTATCTATTTATGAACGTTAAACAATCATCATCAGAATCACTCACTTGATCCAGCAATTAATTCCAGCAATAAGGGAGAATCAAGTATACAGAAAGCATAACAATTTGATATTCGGTGCTGAGCGTTTCTTCACAGTGAAGAACAATAGCTATAGTAAACTTTCCTTACTCAAAACATCATAATACATATATGTTTTGCATGTCTTTCACGTGTCACTGTTCACGTGTGCCATTTATCGTCAACTTATATAGTCTACGTGTCACAATATAAATGGTCCATTATTTCTAGTCCAAAAACACTTTAAAATCTAGAAATTTTCCAAAATTCACCAAAAATTTGAAAGAATCTAAATGTTCTCCAAATAAATTTTTAGCTCAAATAATTCACAATTCACATTTTAATTGCATTTTTAACAATTAATAATACCCAAAAATGTCAATAACTGCATATGCAGATAATTGTAATGTGCAAGATCAATAATATCGTGTATATGTATGCTACATTATGTATAAACATAAGTTATGCTTCCTATGTTGGACCCCAATTCTGGAGTCTCACTCCCTTCATACTTCATGATCAAATACTAACTCTGTGAGACCCTGTTATCGAAGTCCAACTCCTACTTGCTCTGATACCAACTCTGTCGAACCCCGTTTCTGGAGTCTAACTCAGACTTGCATTCATGTCTCTGATACCACATCTGTTAGGCCCCGTTTTCGGAGCCTAACTCCTCATACATGATTATTCATGCTTGCTCTGATACCGATACCTGTTACTTTCATGCATGCAGAATATCTTACTATGTAAGTTATCTTCCAGAGATAACACCTTGATCACTTTCGGATTGTCTTCTCAAAATTTCCCTTTATTTGTCTCAGCTCTTCAATCTCTACAACTTTCATGAAGACCTCGAAGGTCGAATTTATCTTCTGAAGGGTCTAATATTTTTATCGTCTCATTAATTGCTTCTCATTTTCGGCTTCCCTTCGTCTCATTTCTATCTTCTGATTTCTGTCTATTTCAAAGTCTGTGAACAGTAACACAGACGATAGTCTATTACAAATGTCATAACTTTCTCTAGCGGAAGCGGTTTGGGGTATTCTTTATACGGTTTGAAAGATGATTTCAAGCTCCATAACTTCCATGAAGACCTCAAAGGTTGATTCTATCTCTTGAGGGTTCAACATTGGGATAGAAGATACAAGGTGAACAGGAACACAGAAAATGCACTTCACTCCAGTACTTCTTAACTCCTTCTTATAATCCTTAGTCCTTAATCCATCCTCTGTGTTCTATCCTCTGGGGTTGACTTTTATCTTCTGGGTTGACACTCTATCGACTAAGAATCTATCGTCTAAAGTCTGTGAACAGTAACACAGGCGAAGTCTGTGAACAGTGACACAGACAATAGCGCGATCAATAACACAGACGAAGTCTATTCGTTTGTGAACAGTAACACAGATAATACGTGTCCTTTATATTTTAATTCGTCTATGAACAGTAACACAGACGCTACGTGTCCTCTATGTTTTTCTTCGTCTGTGAACAGTAACACAGACGATACGTGTCCTCTGTGTTTTACTTTGTCTGTGAATAGTAACACAGATGATACGTGTCCTTTGTATTCTGCTTCGTCTGTGAACAGTAATACAGACGAATGCGCTATCAATAGCAAAGACGAAGTCTATTCATCTGTGTACAGTGACATAGACGATTCTATCCTCTATGCTCTATCGTCTATGTTTTCTCTACTCATTCTTCATACCCTTCATCCATCCTTTCCTCTGTGTTATGACTTCATCACAGAGGATACTTATACTTCTAAATTCTCCTTTCCTCTGTGTTGTGACGTCATCACAGAGAATACTTATACTCTTATATCCTCCTTGCCTCTGTGTTATGACGTCATCACAGAGGATGCTTATACTCTTAAATCCTCACTTCCTCTGTGTTGTGACATCATCACAGAGGATACTTATGCTTCTAAATCCTCGCTTCCTCTGTGTTGTGACATCATCATAGAAGATGCTTATACTCTTCCAAGCTTTCCTAGCCTCTGTGTGTGACGTCATCACAGAGAATACTTAACCTCTGTATTTTTCCTTAACATCCTTCTTCTTCGATGCAATCTATTAATCATTTTCAACTTCTCTTATTTATTCCAAACTTATATCAGAAATGATTCACTTTTAAACCTTAATCTTTCTCACTCCTCAATTAATCGAGTCATAACCAGAAATTGTAATCATACACGAATTCATATGAATACATATCTCATTCATTCATTTCCAAATGTATCTGTT
>JANZXR010000005.1:19568519-19587377 GCA_027575705.1 Erythroxylum echinodendron
TTATGTACGGAGGTAAATTAAATAAATTTGTTCGTTTTAAGTATCCCTGGTGGGGAATTCCTCCCCCGTGGGCCACAAGTCCAGATGTCACATAGGACGTCGGGCCGTGGACCCGCCCGGGGAGGGGTTCCAGCACACATTATGCATAAACATGAGTTATGCTTCCTAATTTCCCATTAAACTCAAATAATCACCATTTAAACCCTAATTCAAGTGACAGGATGTTACAATTGTAACACGTGATACAATGGGATTATAACACATGGTCCAATAGGATTGTGACATATGGTCCAATGGGATTGAAACATGTGTCTAAGACTAGAAAATTCAGGAAAAGGCATATGGAGAGGGGAAATGGACAAAACTTTAGTAGTTTAACTTCAGATTTTTCTCCTCTCCATTTCTCCGTCTTCATCCCATCATTTTTCACTTGGTGATTCAAGCAAAGCCAAAGAGAAAGGGAAGGAAAAGCATTAGAAGAACTATTTTTCCAATTTTAAGGTTTGGGACTTCACTTAGTTAATTTCTGTATCTGTGTATTAGAATGTGGAAAAAGATTCATTTAGATGTGGAATGGTTGCTGGGATGATGATTTTGTGTTATTTTGGTATTATCTTGCATAGACTTGGTTGAATATGACAAGGGAGTATCGTGTAGTGGAATTCTATCTGGGATTTGTTTAACTAGTCACATTGTTTGAGTTATAACTCAGTCTACAGACCTCCAAATTGTGTGATTTCAGTTACATATAAAACCTAAGACATTGGGCTAAATATATCTAGAAGAAAACTTAATTCTAATTTTATGACCTTGAAAATTGAGATCGAAAATGGTGACCTGATGTTGCCCCTATTTTGGGTCAGCATGTGATATTTGGTCTAAACTCTTGTGTTAGAAGTTCGAATGGCCTTACCTTTAGTGTTTTGGAAACTAGAGACAAAGATGGACAAATTTCTAGAAGAATACTAAACCCACTTTTGACTTTTCTATACGAATTTCGAGGAATAACTAGACTTCGTCATGTGATTTGTTTCTGGATTGATAGTTTGCCTATTTTTAGACCACTTTGGGGTTTAGCTCACATTGCACTACTTTATCTAAATTTTTTTGAACGAGTATGAAATTTTTCGAACACCTAGAAATAAATGAAATAGGACTTACTACATGTGAATTGGGAGACTGAACATTGGAATATAAGATTGAACATAATACATTCCAATGAAAACTTACATGTACATAAATGATTTGTATGCATATTTATTGCTCATATATGTATAGTATGATTATAAAAGTGTGATTTTGACACCCTTCTAATGATGGTAAGTTATAACTTGCACGTATGAACACATATATAGATTTTATGACTTGAAATGTATATCATATGATTTGTTAATATATGAATTGTAAAATTTACAAATGGTTAAAGGAAATGTTACAGTGCCTACTCTATTATCTTGGTGGTTGATAAATGGGCATGCCTATAGTGTTACAGTGCAGCTGCTATAGTTTGACATTACCGGTGTCCACAGTTTGATACCTTCGGGTATCCACAGTTTGATACTTCCGAGTATTCATAGTTCGATACCTTCGAGGTATCCACAGTTTGATATCTTTGGATATCCACAGCACTCGTTATTCACACCCACAAAAAATGTGCATGCTTAACACAGAAAGGAAACTTAACAGTCATAAATAATAAATACAATATGACAACATGAATAGTTAGTATTGATGAGCATTTGTATTGGTTGTAATGAAGTACAATTATATTGATAATTTGTATCAATGAGCGCTGAATATCAATATTTGGCTTATAAATTTGCATTTTCGGTATATGAATAATATGTTGAAGCATATTTGCACTACATACTTTACTTAGGTATGCCATCATTGTTTACGTGAGCATTGAATATCAATGTTTGGTTCATGAATGTGAATTTATGGTATATGAATTGTGATATTTCTGAACGTGTGTGCTTGGTGGATGACTGATGTGAGTGGTCATCCAAACTAAATGTTTTTCCCACTAAGCTTTCAAGCTTAGCATGGGTGTTAAATCGTGTAGGTCCAAGTCATAGGAGTGAGGTACAGTGAACATCTATAGGGAATGTGTTTTTAGCTTCAGATGATTGCACATATAATTAAGAAAGGAAATTATATGTTTTCTTTTGGATTACTATGTAAATGTAAAGATGTATTACTACTGTTACATAATAATGTTAAGCATCAGGGAGTTTTATAATGTGTATATGTATAACATTGAATAGAATTGTATACCTTGAAGGTGTTGACAAGAATTTGGTTGCTATATATGTGGATGGTTGTAGGTTTCGTAAGGGGGTGTTACTTATATTCCGTTTATTGCTCCTACACAATCCAACAAAATGAAATTATATTATTAAAATGATTAACTAAATATAAATATATGATAAAATAGTTATATAATATATGAATTTAGATGAAAATATGGAAAGTATTTTAAATTATATTGAATCTCAAGAGGCATACTAGAAAAGGATGGTAGAATAATGACTATTTTTGTAAGACGATTCGCTACATAAAAGAATTAGCGAAAATATTTTACAATTGTCTAGGTTGAATATTGGAATTTCTCTATATTAACTCTAGTTGTCTTATTATACTCTACCTTCTTTAAGAAAATTGTAATTTGTTCCTCTATAATCAATGATTAGTTGAGTTTAAGCTTTCAACTCATCATGTAAGCTTAAGAATATTGTTTTACTCATTCTTAAGTTCTCATAAATCCTTGTAAGATTTTCATTCAAAAGTTCTAATATGTAGTCATGACTAGATAGAGTAGAAGTTTTACATGGTTGTTTGTGTAAACGAAATGTTCTCTATCTTTCCCAGTTAAAGAAATAAAAATTGTCTTCATTATTTTAGCTGCTTAATCTAATTCAAAATCTAATAAGAAGGCCATGTATTGACAATACTAATATTAAATAATTAATGAGGATATTAAAATATAAATGCTAAAACTATTTAACACTTAAACATATAACATAAATGTAAGAAGATAACCGATAGAGGGCTTCATCTAATCCTAACGTACAAGAAGATTATTTAAAAGAAAAAAATGAGATTTAGAATTATGATTTCTTTGTTTTCTATTAGTTCTTCTATATATTTATCTTTGGTTTTGTTTTCTATGAGTAGGAACTAAAGTTGTTTAGTGCCTAGGTGTGATGAACCCTAACTTATGATAACAATATGATTTGATCTTTTATCTAATTCAATTTTTTGATTAATTTATTATAATTCAATTATGCATTTTATTCTTGTTCTAAGATATTGCATGATTTGATGTTATATGCTTGAGATTGAGAATTCCTCTTATATTGAATAGACCTACTATAATTGGAAGGAGTTACATGCAAATCTAGAGATAGGTCATCATAAATTCTTTAAATTAGAGTCATAATAAGAAGTTAGTTGTAAAGAACTAATATAGGAAAAGAATATACCTTTACTATAAGCTATCTTAAGATATTGTAATATTCTATAAGACTATCTAAATGTGAGGTAAAAGGATACTATATAAACTGACTCAAAACTTGTACTAGATAACAAATATCAGATCAAGTTATTGTTAGATAAAGTAATCATCTAATGAGACAATGAGATTGGTTTGCATCTTTTACAGGTTCACTAACCCACACTACCAAATTATAGCAATGGTCCATAGGAAAATTTGTTGCTCATGCATCAAGGTGATCTGTCTTTTTAAATAGATCAATAATATTTTTAGTTGGCTAAGAACAATGCCCTTACTACTTCAAGGTACCTCTATCCTTAAAAAAATATACTTAAGGTTTCTATGATCTTTCATGCAAAAGGTCAAATTAAGGTGGCACTTTCGATAATTAATAGTGGTGGGATCATTGCTTGCCAAACATACATCATCTATGTAAACTAGTAATGTAGTAAACATTGTTCCTTGAATATATGTAGAAAAAAAAGAGTTATCTATAATAGATTGTTTGAAGCCAAAATCTTGCAAAGGGCTAGAAATTTTTTAAACCAATTTCTAAAAGCTATTTGTAAACTATAAAGTGACTTCCTAAGTTGACAAACACAATTGTCACCTAGTTTAGCAAATTCTTAGGACATTCATGTATGCTTCTTCATATTTTTTGCCATACAGGAATTCATTACTAATATCTAACTGATACAACTCACAATTTTGTATTACCACTATAGTTAACAAATAGCATAGAGTTGTAAGTTTGGAAAATGGAGTAGAAGTTTTATGGTAATTTAGGCCTCCTATCTGTGTAAAATCTCTAACAACTAACCCATCTTAAAATGATCAAAAGTGTCATCAGACTTGTACTTGATTTTGCACACCCACTTGGAATCAATTGCATGCTTACCTATTGGCAGATGTTTTAGGGTCTATGTATGAGTTTCTTCTACTGTGTGTTAATTTCTTATTGCACAACATGTATTAGATGGGGATCTTTGATTGTATAATAAAAAAACATTGCTTTGGCCAATAAACCGAAGAAGTGGTTCTTGAGATTGGAAAGTTTCATGGATACATGTGATGATTGTTGTGGTCTTTACAAATATGATGGTATAGTTTTACTTGCATTTAATATATTACTATTAGTGGAGTTGTCAATATTTAGTTATGAGACAAACTCAATTTATTCCTCTTAGTTTTCTTGATTGACATCGTATCTATTTATGTTGTAGTTTTTTCAAGAGTAGAGTATATAGGAGGTGTGAAATCAACATGCAAGTTATCATTTGGATTTTGAAAAAAGGGTGACACAATATCTAAAAGAGAAGGATTAGGCTAGTTATTTGATTGGAAAGGAAATACTGATTCATAAAATATCACATCACTTGATACAAGTAATTTTTGTTTTTTCAAATCAAATACCTTATAGTCCTTTTGTCTATAAGGGTAATCAAGAAAAATTCATCAATGGGATCTTATATAAAATTATCATGTGATTTATTATGATTATAAGCATAGTAAAGTGGTCTAAATACTTTTAATTGATGGTAATTAGTTTTTTCAAGTACCTCAAATGGACTATTTCCTTTAAGAATCAAGGTCACCATTAAATTGATAAGATTTATTGCATATGGAACTCATTCTCTACAAACTTATAGGTAAGTAAGTTTGAAACATAAAGCTCTTACCACCTTAAGAATATGTTAATGTCTACATTATACTCTCATTTTATTGAGGGGTATTAACATAAGAGGATTGATAATCAATTCATTTACTAGAGATAAATCCTCTTATATGCCCTAAGATAAATTCCTATCCATTTTCATTGTAGTGTATATTCAAACTGAGTTTTTATGTATTGAAAATAGTGGTCAAAGAATCATAACCTTGTGAAAAGAAAAACTCATATACATCGAGAGTAATTATCCATAATAGACAAAAAGAAATATGCACCACTAAGATAAGACTGAATATATACCCCAAAGATTAATATGAATAAACGTAAAAGGTTTATCGCTTTTTTTTATTACCATTTAGAAAAGGTAATCTAATTTGTTTAGACTTATGATAAAAATATATATGAATAAAATTGCTAAGCAAAGAGATAGCTGGTATCAATTTTAGTCTACTACAAGAAGGATGAACTAAGAACACAAGCTATAAGTTAGGATCTAATTCAATGACATTGTGACTAGTTATATCATGGTTTCCTTATAATTGTAGATACATCTCAAAGTTTACCCACTCCAATAAGCACTCTTGTATGTAGGTCCTAAAAATGCAAAACTTTAGGGAAAAGGTCATCTAATAATTTAAGCCCTTTATGAATTTGGCAATAAAGAGTATAATGCATTTAAAAATAGGAACATAAACCACTTCCATTAAGTTGATATTTTAGGTTAAGTGTGCTTTGACATATATGATATAAAGAAGGTGGAGCCTTCGATTGCTTTTACATATGGACACAAAGATATATATCTAACATCATTAAGCATATTTTTATCTCCAATCATATAGTTAGAGGTACCAATATCTATTATCCATAAATTGTTTGATAAAGTGAATTTACTTTCAAAATTAGTTAAAGCCTTATTACTATGATTTAATGTACTGTTGTATATTCATCCAAGGATTTGCATAAGTTTGTTGTATTGATTTATTGTCATGCCAAGGGCTTGTTGGATCTACTATTATTATATGCCACTAGGTTCAACATTACTATAGATTGGTTCTAACCATTGCCTCTCAATTAAACCATAGTTAATCACTGCCATTTAACTTAGTCTTTGTCCATTATTATTCTTTCGTGCATAGTTATTTATACTTCTATTTTGTTGATTATTGCTCCAATTTGGCAAAAATGTAATTATCTCAAAGCATTCTTCCTTGAGATGCCTTGTTCTGTTGCAATGTTCGCACCTTTTTCTAGTTCAATTTCCTAAAGTGTGGTTTCTATTTGTGCAAACTCTTGTAATTCCTCTGTGATCAATCTTTGTTATAAAAGCTTCTCTTTTTAAGTTAATTGATGATTGTTTATTCCTTTCTATGGAGGATTGCTTTTTTTACAAAGCTAAGGAGAATATTTTACTAAGTGAAGTTATTGGCTCCATATATAACATATTACATCTCAATCGGTCAAAATTGTCATTCAATCCTAGCAAAAATTAATGAGCCTTTCCCTTTCCTTTCGTAGTAAATGCTCCTTTATTGCTCCACTTTTGCAATCAGCCAGTGGATCACAAATTTACAATTCTTAATATAAGGTATAAGGAGAGTATTTATTAATAGTTGTCACAATTCCTCCTGTATTTTTAGTTTTCTCAAGCTCATGACGTTAATATTACAAAGATAAAAGAAAAAAAAATATGAGGTTTTATTAATACTAGCATAGTGATACCATAAGGAAGTTTGTAGTTAGAGAAAAACATCCAATGTCTATGTTGTATTGAAGGTCAATAATTATATATATACAAGATATAGTATGTAAAATCAAAAACCTAAAATGGAAGGCTATTCTTAAATATATGATAGTTGTTAAATAAAATGAGGAGACCACATAAGTGGAAAGAATATCCAATAAAAATTATATAAAAAGGAAATATATAGTTATATGGTAGGATATTATAATATAAATTGCTGACATTTGACACCTAAACCACACAAAGAATTCAAACATTCCATCAATGCATTAATCTAGTGATTAATTGATGAAGATTGAAATCTACTCTTTATAGTAAATAATATTGCCTCCACTTTTTTCTCATGTAAATTGTTTTTTCTTTTTGATTGTTCCCCATTTATAAGTAAGACATTTTCTAAAATGCTAGAGGATGTCTTTTTTTACGTTCTTATTTTAAGGAGAATTCTTTTTCTTAAAAAGGGAGCTTGTAACTTCATCCTATTTTCTATTAAAGGAAAAAACTTCATCAATATCAATTCTATGTTCTTCTTCTGCAGTATTTGATGGAGATTTAGTTAATGGATGTACATGTAAACTGGTTTCAGTAGTATCTCCACATATATAACACAAGTTTGAAAATTCCTTTAATATTTTTTTAATATGTGAGCCATTTTGTGCATATATAATATTCAAAAGTGTACATGAGCAAAAATATAGTAAGATATATCAATAAGCAAAGAAATATTTTACTTTAAATAGATTTTCCCAACATTTATTTGTAACACTAACTTCACTAGTGAAGAAGTGGTAACTGATTCCTGTTTCTTTAAGTAAATTCTTGAAATTCTTTAATCTAGCCTTTGATATGTTATACTTGTTTCTTTAATTTGAAATCATTATACTCTTTAATAAATTTCATTTAACGAACTATCTTAATATTCTTCCAATAACATTTGGAGAAAAAATTAGTAGTTCGATTTTCCTTTTACACTTCAACTATTAATGAGATTATATGCATCTTTATTGTATCATTCCATTCTCTATCCTTTTCATTTATTTCGATATAATCATTTGAATCATTCCTATTATCTAAAGCTTCCATCACTAAATGTGAGTGAAAATAGAATAAAACATGTATCATAATTATTTTAACAAAGATAGTAGAACTGAGTTAATAAAGAGTATGAGTCAGGCATCAATATAAACATTTTCACTTATTATGCTTCCTCAACTATACTAATATTGGTTGAGGTTGACTAGTTTAAACTTTCAGTCAAATAATAGATATAGAGATATGAGGATTTTTGTACCAATACCATAAGGATATTATCAATGATCCTCATGCTTTTAGTTCATCAACTAAAATTTCTCTTGAATGCAAATAGATGCATTCTTCATTAAAGACTTGAATTGAGGTGTTAATTATTTAAAAGTCAACTATAGAAGCTTGATAAGCTGATTCATAAGTAGCTAATAAAGCCAAGAATTGGCAGTCTTATGTCTCCTCTATTTTAGCTTATATAATTGATAGTTATATACATCATATCCATTTTTGGTGGTACCAACCTTATCATGTATAACCATGCTTTGGTAGGTATTAGAATTTGGAAACAAGCACTTCACTTAAGTTTTATTGATGTGAAAGATCATAACTTGATATAGAACAAGCATGTTTTGAGTAAAAGTGAAGATTTTTAAGAGGCTTTAGCCTCTCAAATGATGCCAAGAAAAAAATGATATACTTCTATTCAATCATAAAGGCTCATTTTTGTTCTATGCACCTTGTAATCCTCCCTCTAATGTAATGGAAGAGTTAATCAATATATTGTTTATCCACTATTATACCGTAAGAAGTTTTTGTACTAATTTGGTACGTTACTTATTATTCATCAGCACTCTCTAGATAAAAATTAGTTTTATCTTTATTATTTGAAAAGTAAGTCCATTTCCAATAGGAAGATTTAAGGCCTTACAAACTTCTAATATTAAGCATTCTAAAAATTTTCCCATTGAACTTAATATAGTTATTGTTCATTATAGATAAAAGTCAAATACATCTAAAGGCACTTACTTAAAAATAAATGATTGATAAACAAACTAGAATATAACATAGGTTATCAATGATTCTAAGTTGAATAAGCATTAATGGTACTATGCATATTTGCAAACCAATTGATGATTAAGTACCATTGATGCTTACCAATTGATGACTAAGTATTAAAAACTACTATGAAGGCAAAATCATATAGGATTTTAATCATGTAAACTATAAGGTCATCAATACTAAAGTACTCAAATAACCCTTAAAATCTTACTATAAACGATAAGAGGATTCATTTTAATGATAAATCAAAACATGGATTAAACTGAGATCTAAATTACCAATAAAAAACTAGCTTGATAACTTAATATAATCATTAAACTATTCTTTGAATTATGACTTATGAATACACATTTTTCTTCAAATTGCCAGTTCAAGAGATAATAAGTTCTTAAATTGGCTACAAATTTGTGGGTTATCTGATATACTTAATTTTTTATAAATATTTATACAAAAGGAAATAAGGTAGATATAGGAGTCTCACTTTACATAGTCATGACTAGGGATGGCAAAAATAGTCCAGTTCGATCCTGCCCGACTTGAGTTGACCAGGCCTCAGACTTACTACCTCTCAAAATGTTAAGCCTTAAGCTCGACTTCAACTATCTAAATTGAAGCAACATGACATCATTTTAAGAAGTATATAGTTAAATAGAAGAAGCAAAATGATGTCATTTTGCTTATGAAACAAAATGACGTCACTTTGCTATGCATTTTCTTACTAAGAAAAATGACGTTTTTCTTATGAAGCAAAATGATGTCATTTTGATTTATGCTTATTTCTTCCTCTTCACCTCTCCCTTTATCTCTCACCGTCATTGATTCTCTCTTTATTGTCTCTATCTTTCTCACCAATCACCGCCACAGATGCTACCCCTTCGCCACACCAATCGTTAATCGCCATTAGGCCCACCCCTTCCCCTCTAGCCATAGCACTCGCCCTTGCCCTCTTCTCTCTACACTAGCTTATAATTTCATTATTCTCTCGGTATAACATTTGAGGTATCACAAAGTTTGATATGCTATTTTCAAATTCGTTTTCACTTTTGTTCCCTTCTATAAGATTCTACCCTAGTATTTATCCCTCCTCTATGCAAATTGACTATGGCTTAAAGAAATGGAATATAATAGGGTATCTTAATTCAATACAAATTGGTTTTGTCATATACTGACTTTGAGAAGGGTTGTATTATTCATGAACATATTTTGGAGAGGAGTTATGGATCTAAGTTGTACATAGGGAATGCTTTGGTGGATATGTACGCGAGGTTTGGTGATTTGGATAAAGCATATAAAGTATTTGAGGAAATACCCTATAAAGATATTGTGTCATGGAATACCTTATTGTTAAGATATAGTGCAAATGCATTACTTTATAAGGAATTATATGATCAAGAGACATTAATGTGTATAACTAAACTAAAGTTAGTATTTCATGTTGTTAATCTTTTTTAGTTTCGATTTATGGTGTCATTAGTGTTAGTGCGAATTACTATTATAGACTCTTAGTGACAAAATGGAATTAATTACTTATGCATACGGATTGAGAATTTGGATTCTTTCAGCCATATGAGATCGATTCATAATATGTAATTTACCTTCAGATCGATTCATAATATGAGATTAATTTATAATATGTAGAAGCTGAATTCTTATTGGTTAGCAATTGGACATGTTGTTATAGTATTATTTGTGATGGACCTGAGACATAAGATGGAGGGAGTTACTTTTATATATAATGTGTTATATGAAGATTGAGCCTAAGAGCATGTAGATGTCATTAAACAATTTTAGTATGAATTGTTTAATGATTATCAACTAAAAATAGACAAAATTCATGATCAAGATCGTAGTAGTTAATGTTGTTTAACTCCCGCTTTAGTTTCAAGTTTGGGCTCATCTTTTAAGAGTAATTTTTACTTTCACTTTTAAAATTTATAAAAGAAAAAAAAGGTTAGGACTTTGTAGAATATGATAAAATTAGATAAATATTTGAGAGAAGATTGTGTGGCCAAAGTTAAAGGTGTGTAGTTTGATGTATTATTATAGTGGAAGAGTTGTGGAAATACTTTTTAGATCATGTAAGTAATTAAACAAGACTTATTTGCAATTCCATCATCCATCGTTGCTTCAGAGTTTGCTTTTAGAACTAGTAGTCGGGTTATTAGTCACATCGTGCTTGACTTCATCCTCGTACTGTGAAAGCCCTTACGTGTCCTTTAAGTTGGTTAAATAATAAAGATATTAAGGGTAAATTCTTTTCTTTTTAATATATCAATTTCATTTATTTTTAAATATATTTTACCTAATATTGTTTTTAATTTGTATATTAATACAACTACAGTTATTATGAAGAGGTGATTAGTCATACTCATCGATCAAGTGGACATCTATTTAGTAAAATATTTAAAGATAAAGGTATATTTAATTATTCATTAATTATTACCATGTTTTTAATATTCCTTTAATTTTAATATTACATTACTAAATATAATGTTTGCATATGCATATGAAGTGATGCAAACTATTGACAATCCTGATTATAATGATTAATTGCTCTCTTAGTCCATCTAGTCTCTACCCTCTCCAGTCTTTTCTATTATGATTTTATCTTGATTTTTGTAAATTATATCATTTTTTGTAAAATGATTTGGAAAATCATTTTTGTGCAATTAAGATTATTATAATTAATGAATTTAGTTTCATCTTATTCATTTTATCAATATATGTAAGTTTTTATATATTCAATTTATCAATTTAATGATGGCCCCATCTTTTATAATTTTAAATTTATCTTTTATTTTAGTGTTCAAAAAAGCTAAAAAAAATATTATTCCTATGGCTAAGTTAACCTTTTCATTTTTATTTTACAACTAGTTTACAACCTTTATCCTTTCTCTCTTTCTTTAATTAATTAATTATTTAAATAAAATTTCTTATAAGCTTCCTTATAACTTTTTTCACTATAAGTAAACATTCTAGGATATGATTATATGTAAATTTTTATATATTCATTCATTTTAATACTATATGTAAGTTTTTATATATTCATTCATTAAAAAATTTCAAAATTTACAATTTTATTAATCAATTGTAATTTGTAACTTCAATTAATTGAATTGCTTACTTTAATTTTTTCTTTCATTGCCTATAATTTTATCCTCAATGATTAATTAATTAACTTTTAAAATTAATTTTTAAAAAAAATTGCCTTACTTGAACCCGATTGAGCAAAATTTGACCTAATCGGGCTTTGGGCCAATTAACCCAATCGACCATCCTAGTTCATGAAAAATATGAAAGGAGCTAATACTATCGATGTCATGTTCACAATATCCTGCATACTACTATTAGGTTAAAAATGTTGGAAATCGGGTCAAGATCCGATCCCAACTGTAGCAGAATAATTACAAAATTTTTTCGCAACTTTTGATTTCCCAAAAATCAAGATCGCTTTAATTTTATAAAATGATTAACACAAATTGTAATAAAGCAAAAACTTAATTCATACCTTATTTTAAAGCTTGATTTTTATCTTGTCGTATCCCTCGAACCGTTCTCGAAACCGATCTGTTTCAACCATTATAGCCGCACAAATGTCTGGCTTTTAACGGTATCCACAAAATGAGTTGAGAGAAGAGAACTCTGTAACTCATACAAAGAGGGTTAAGCAAGAAGTACCAACTCCATAGAGCTTAAGCCTATTTATAATACATTCTAGGAATTTCGATAATTTCATTGAAATTAAAATCTAATTTCAATTAAACTTTAATTAGAATTAAAAATAATTATAATTAAATACCAATTATGCCCATATAAGATTTAATATCCCATGTTGATCTTTATTTATTAAATATCTCATATTTAATCATAAAATTTCTCAAACTTTACAATCAAGTCCAATTTGATTAAATTAACTTTGCTCTCTTCAACCCTTTCTATATGTGAGACCCATTAGCTTCCCAAATATATTGGCAATGATTATAAAATCTAATTCTAATTCATAATTAGAATTAGATAAATAAAAACTCCTTTTAATTTATCTTTAACTCTCCAATTAAACAATTTATAATCATAAATCAAGATTGGCGTCTAGCAACGCATCATAACTAAACATTTAGGAATGTCAAAGTGGTTTTGACTAACCTTTTTTCTTGTATTATTTTCCTTATAATTCAATCCTTTCATCAACCAATGTTCCAATTAGACATAGAGCATGGAATTAATGTCTACTTTATTTTGAGTCTAATCATATTAGTTCTTTCCCATTAACTATTGATTCAATTAATGCTATCTGTAAAATATTTACAAAATGTCATTCTACCTTGGCCAAGGATTTTTTGAATCAATATTAATCAAGAACAATGGTACATTCTCCCTAATTACTTTAGAGTGATGAATCCTATCTTGATCACTCAACTACCTCCATATAATTCATGCTACATCCAATGACTACCGTTTAAACGACCCATGATTAAATAGATCATAAGTAGTATTAAGACATAGCAATCCCCATACAAGATAACTTTGATGACCTCAAATCAAAGTATCACTTATACAATCATCATAATGAGAATTCCATAGACATACAAGTAATGCTCCAAATGGATTTCTCATATCGGGTCTGTTCAGTGAACTTGTTCTCTGGCAAGTACCCACACGTTTGTTTAAGTATCCCTATACTTTAGCTTATGAGATCGACTACTTCCTTCATAAGGAAAAACAAAACGTGTGCTAGTCTTTTTATGTTCTATTAATATCCAATCTTAATATAACAATAACTAGGAATGTTTAGGAATAATACATATATGCAATATGAATCTTATGATTATAATCTCATTATAATTTCATTTGCAATGTACAATTATCCCATGAACTTTATCATGTCATTAAACTACAACTAAAGCGATTGGCTGTAGTGTATAAACTAATAAAAAATGCACCAATAAATTTACAAAGACTTATTGATGGTTTATGCTACGACAGCATATATGATATATTGCTAGAAAATAACCAAAAGAACAAAAAAAACCAAGTAAAGGAAGTAGCCTCTTCACAAATTATTATTTTATTTTTCAAAATATTTATTATACTGCATCATTTTGTCATAATTTAATATATTATTTTTTAAAGCATGATCATATTATTATTATTGATAAAATTTCCCTTAAATATTCATTAATTATATTTTATAATATTCAAATAATTCATGAAATTATCTTTCATTATAATGGGTTCATATCCTAAATATTAATTCATGTGAAAAAAAGACTCGCAATGCTTCGCAACTTCAATAAAATAAATTCTAGTTTTTTTATTTTGAAGTTCCTAAAATTGTGATTTATATTGCTATAAGTGAACAAAACTTAAATGATAAATGACATATTTAAAACTATATGTCAACATTTAAGTCAAAATTATTAGTTCAATATCTTGAAGAAGGTGAAAAACTTTTGATGATAATAAATTCTTACATTTACATTTATGCTAATTTTTAAATAAATTAATAGAAATTATGCAAGAAGAATATAATCCTTCAAATCTAAATAATTGGAACACTTTCTATAAAAATGCAGCAAAGGCTTATTTATAAAAACATGCAGTAAAAGGCTTATAATAATTTTCAAAAAAGAGATAAAATAAGATTTTTATCTTAAAAATTGAACATTTTAAATAAACAAACATGTCAAGTATTTTGTATTAGAACCAAGAAAGTCTCTTGAATTTTTATATCATATTTTCATTAATATGTCTTTATTGTATCTATCAACATGCTTTAAAGTATTTTTATTAATAAATAGTCAATTTATATGTGGTTTTTTCAAAGTGTTTTATCAAATAGACTATCCCTTTTTAATTTTAAAAAGACTATTATTTTTAATCAATTAAGGTAATTAATCATTTCAAGAAACCTTACTCAGAGATTGTAAGAGAAAAAAAGGGAGACCTAAGATGAATTGGGGGGTGATAATTAAGAATAATACGACACTTTCGGAACTTATTAAGGACAATGACCTGCAAGAAAACTTTGACATAGTAGGATACAGATAAAGGATCCCTTGTAAAGAGATCTTTGTATTTCTCATAGGTCTTGTAGCATATTCCTCTTATTATTAGACTAAACTTTTAAATATGTATTGCTTATATCTTAGGGTTTTAGCTTAAGTTTTTTTTCCTACTTTGCTTGATTATGATTATGATTACGATTACGATTACGATTACTATTATGATTACTATGATGATGATGATGATGATGATGATTGATAGATGTGCATTAATCTATATTTTTTTACGTAATTGTCATGTGTTTTCTTGCATAATTGTTGATTATTGTTGTAGTTTAGGATTCATTTTGTATGTTTTCATTTAGTTTGATTTCCATTGTTGTTCTTTTATGTTTGATGTTAATTTAGGGTAAGAATTGATTATTTTTTTATGTAGGAAGAAAGATGGATCAACTTGGAGATTGATTTAG
The DNA here is from genome assembly GCA_027575705.1 of Erythroxylum echinodendron. Lineage (NCBI taxonomy): Eukaryota > Viridiplantae > Streptophyta > Magnoliopsida > Malpighiales > Erythroxylaceae > Erythroxylum > Erythroxylum echinodendron. Next base: position 19,583,983 of record JANZXR010000005.1, read on the forward strand.
AGATCAAAGAGGAGAAGACAAGAGGATTCCATCTGTTGTCGATTCCCACGATCGTGGGAATTACAATCTGAGCCAATACGCGAAGCTTTATTAAACTTAGGATTTTTGGATTATTAAAGGATAATTAAACCTCCATCATTAGGGGAGATGAAACCCTTCTGTAAAAACACCATCCTTGAGTGAAGAACACATGTTTGGAGCCTTGAGGAAGGATTGAAGTCAAGAATCATCATCAAGATTGGGGAAAATAACACACATATATACCAAAATTTTCAGATTTTGGCAAAAAAGAGAAGGAATCCCTTTATTCAATTTTCTGTCAAATATACTTCTTCTATTCTTTGTAAAATAGTTTATTTAAATGTTGATGATGTTATGGAGACCATGTTAGGTTGATTTAGTTTTAGGGATTGCTTTTGAACTATTTTGTTAGAACTTCTATTTTATTGAATTGAATGAAGTTTTCTTTGATGATTGGTGATTTTGTTTGTTGTCTTGCAATAAATCGAGAGATTGAGTAAGATTAATTGTGTAGGATTGTACAACGAGAGTTGGCTATAGACTTACAATCATCACGTTAATTGATTAGTTAGAAGAGAGATCTCGGCGAAGTAAATTGATCACCCATAGGATAGTTTAATAATTAGGTGAATCGGTAGAGTCATTGGGTATGTTGAGAGATCGTCCAGTTGATTCCCTTTAATTTGATTAGGGACTAGTTATATCTTGAGAGAGGGTAATTAATACATTCGAAAAGCTTAGGTGAGACACAATTCGATTAATAAAATAGAAGGGAGACAAAATAGGGAAAAAGTAATCTCTAGTCTTTAGATTCTTGAATTCTGGTTTTTTTGCATATTGGTATTGTCTAGTGTTCGTTATTAGTCTTTTAATTTTAATTTAATTTTCAGATTATTTGCATTAAACAATTTTGTTTCTGAAACAAAATCTTGTCTAAATTAAGTGATGTTTAGGCATCAATCCTTGCAGGATCGATATCCGCTCTTTTTAACTACAAGTTATGACCCGTTCACTTGCAGTTTTTGAGTGTAAAACGATTAGATTATGTTAAAAAGTTACACTCAACAAGTTTTTGTCCCCCTTTCTAGGGATTGATTGTTTAGCATCTTGTTTAATTTAGATTACTTTGATTTAAGAGTTTTTGATACTTTTCTTTATATAACTGCAGGTACATGAACACAAGGAGCACACGAAGAACGAAAAAAGTGAGCAAAGATGAATTTCTTGACATCAAGAGGCACGAAAGAGAATTACGACGGGCAAAACGTCTTAACTTTTCACAACAAGATATGGTTGAAAAAGGAGAACAATGAGGATTGGAGACGACTCTGATGGATTTCATGAGGCCAGGATTTAGTCCTCAAGGAATGACAAGACCGGTACTTAAAGAGAATAATTTTGAGATAAAGTCAGCACTACTCAACATTCTACAAAATAATGTGTAGTTCTATGGGCTATCCAATGAGGATTCGAACACCGACATCACAAATTTCTGGGAGATTTGTGACACATTCCGATTCAACGAAATGTTTGATGATACAGTGAAGCTGAGGCTATTTCATTCACGTTGAAGGATTAGGCTAAATCATGGTACAACTCGCTGAATTTAGGCTAGATTACGAATTGGGAGCAGCTTGCCCAAGCATTCCTCGCCAAGTAGTTTTTGCTAACGAAGACGACGAGGATTATCAAGGAGATTATAAATTTCTAGCAAAACGATGAGGAATCTCTCTACAAAGCTTATGAGAGATTTAAAGAATTGCAAAGAAGGTGTCCCCATCATAACCTTCCGAGAGAGTTCTTGCTTCAGACGTTCTACAATGGAATGAATCCCAGCACTAGAAGAACCATCGATGCAGCAGCTGGAGGTTTATTAATGAGGAAGATCGTGGAAGTAGCTCATGATATCTTGGAAGAGTTGGCAAGCAACAGCTATATGTGGCGAGCGAGAGGAGTAGACAGGGGCAGAAAGAACAAAAAGGTATGATACCCATTGACTCTATTACTGCCTTGCAGGCTCAGATCATAACTTTTACGAAGCAGCTGAACAACATGCAAGGAGCATGCTCCTCTATAGTGAAGGCGATGCAAGTTCAATGCGAGTTGTGCCGGCAGAATGACCACGGCTCAGCAGAGTGTTTCTTATTGGGAGTTGGTGGTACCGAACAGGTAAATTACATGGGTCAGCCACACCGAGGTAATAACCTATATTCTAATACTTATAATTCGGGATAGAAAAACTAGCTGAATTTTTCTTGGAGTATTTGATGGTAAAAACTATATATCTACTTATTTTACGCTCAAAAATTGCAAGTGAGTAGGCTGTGACTTGTAGCTTAAAAGAGCAGGTATCGATCCCACAGGGATTAATGCCCAAACACCACTTAATTTAGATAAAATTTGTTTAAGAAATGAAATTGGTTAATAAAAATAATCTGAAAAATTTAAATAAAAATTAAAAGACTAACTCAAAACAATATACAATACCAATGTGCAGAAAAATCAAAATTCAAGAATCTAAAGACTAGAGATTACTTTTTTTTTCCCTATTTTGTCTCCCTCCTATTTTATTGATTAAATTGTGTCTCATTTTAGATTTCTGAATGTATTAACTACCCTCTCTCAAGGTGTAATTAATTGTCCCTAATTGAATTAAAGGGAATCAATTGGACGATCTCCCAACCTACCCAATGACTCGACCTATTCAACTAGTTATTAAACTATCCTATGGGTGATCAATTGATTAGCCGAGATGTCTCTTCTAACTATTCAATTAACATAATAATTGTAAGTCTATAGGTTGCCAACTCTTGTTGTACAATCCTACATAAATTTATCTTACCACTCTCTCGATTTGTTGCAAGATAACAATTTAAATCAACAATTATCGAAGCCAACTTCATTCAATTCAACAAAATAGGAGTTTTGACAAAATAGTTCAAAAGCAATCCCTAAAACTAAATAAGCCTAACATGGTCTCCATATCATCACCAACATTCAAATAAACCATTTTACAAAGAATAGAAGAAGTAAAATTGACAAAAAATTGAATAAAAAAACTCCTTCTCTTCGTTACCAAAATCTGGAAATTTTGATGTTGATGTGCTATTTTTTCCAATCTTGATGATGATCCTTGACTTCAATCCTTCTTCAAGGCTCTAAACATATGTTCTTTACTCAAAAGATGGTGTTTCTACAGAAGGGTTTCGTCCTCCTCCAAGATTGAGGCTTAGTGATGATTAAATAGTCCAAAAATCCTAAATTTAATAAAGCCCCACATATTGTCTCGGATCCCACCATCGCGGGAATTGTCATGATTCCTGCGATCGTGGGAATTGTCATGATTCTCACGATCATGGGAATTGGTGCCAGAT
>JANZXR010000005.1:19587477-19636365 GCA_027575705.1 Erythroxylum echinodendron
ATGTGTTATGTGACTGGGTGAGCCATCGATGATGGTCACTCATTGAGTTTGCAAAACTCACCCAAAATTTGCAATTAATTTTTTTCAGGATCAGAAGAATACCCCGTTAGGCCAACGGGGGTATACCTACAGCATACAAGTGAAGGATAGAGGTCGGGATCAATTCGCATTTCCATTGCATGTCCTTAATTTGTATTAAATTGTTTATTCCGCACCTTTTGTATAAATGTGTATTCCGAAACAACTAAAGTGATTTTGTATTTGTAAAAAAGGCCCAAATGGCTATTGAAATTTCTGACAATTGTATTTTGTTGATTGATAATGGTTATAAAACAAAGTGAGCCGATTTGGTTAGGGATTTCTGCACTTTATGATTATGGTTTAAAATGAAGAAAAATTTTATACCGATTTCTGAGTGATTGAGTGCTCTAGCACACCACCCTCGCGGGGCACGAGCTCGGACATTACCCATCGATGTCGAGTTCGGGTCTTGCGGGAATGGGGTGCTACATCTGTATTTCATTTGACCCAGCCCTCTGTCGATTAACTTTTGTTACACATTCTAGTGGACCAGAATAAATCCTTTATTGCGGGTTTCTTGGAGACACATATAAAAACCCATAGCTGCAACCTTCTACATTTTTGGCCTCACTATTGGAATCTAATATCTAACTACGCTCACCACCTAAACGCCAGAATCTTGATCATTTACAATGCCTTAGAAGTCACAAGTAATGCCCTTTTTATCTCTTACCAATTAATTCACATTGAAGTGGGTCGAAAGGATACTAATAAGACTTTCTACATATCTTTCATCTATGCACACAACAGTGCTTACCAAAGATTGGCACCCTTGTCCCACTTGAAAGCTCTTTCAGTAACAACTCATCATCTTTGGTGTTTACTTGGTGGCTTTAATTCCATACTAAACCCTAAAAAAGCATGAGGAATCAGGTTTGTAGGCACTTTTTGTCCTGAATTGAGATAATGCATCTTACACAGCCAAGCTTTTGATCTGCTGAGGGGAGGTAATTATTTCACTTAGTATAACAAGCAAGATGGAGAAGATTTCATTCAGAAAAAGCTTGATCTCAACATGGCCTCATGGCTTTTCCAAATAGCTACACAACTTTCACCTCTCCTAGCCTCTCAGACCATTCAGCCTTAATCACCCACTTGGACATTAAGAGAACTTTCTCACCTTTCAGATATAATAAATTCCTTACTGACCTTGCTAAATTTGAGCCCCACATCCTCAAAGTCCTTAACGTTCATATGTCAAGCTACAAACAATTCATACTTGCCAAGATACTTGCTCTCATTAAACAATAAATGAAACAACTCTTTCAGGCGAATGTGGGCAACATGCACCATCTTTTGAACATAGCCAAATGTGCTCTTGACAGGGGTTCAGGGAAACCTATATGCTAATCCTTATTCTCCTAGCTTTCAGGAACTTGAAATCATTGCTATACATTACCTCTCTAGTGCACTTGCCTTTGATTGCTCGCTAATGAAGCAAAAGTCTAGAGTGGAACAGATGAAGGATGATGATCGTAACACAACTTACTACCACAGAGCTACAATTTCCAGACAAAGCAAAAACAGGATTCTCTTATTGATGTAAAACAATTAAGAACTTAATTCCCAGCAATCTTTGCTTCACAGGGCCTATGATTATTTCTCTTATCTGATGTAGGAACCATCTAATGCCATCCCTTCTTAGGAGCTTTTGAGAGAACTTGTGCCATTTCTCCTCACTTCTTAAAAAGCGGAGCACTTGACTAAACCAGTCACCAGCCAAGAAATTGAAGAGGTATTAAAATCCTTCAACCCATCTAAGACACCTAACCCCGATGGGCTCAATATATTGCTTTATAACAAATCATGGCATTTGATTAAAGCTATGGTGGTTGAGGTAATAACGGAGTTCTTTAGTAGTGGGAAATTATTGTCATAACTCAATAGCACCTTCATAACACTTATTGCCAAAAGGACAGGAACAAACTTCTTTCTTAGATTTCCAGCCCATTTCATGCTGCAATACAATTTATAAGCTCATTTCCAAGGTGCTCACTAATTGAATGAACACAGTTTTAAACCACTACATAGAATTCACCTAAGGAGCTTTCATAGCAGGCCGTATTATGGGAGATAGCATTCTCCTGTTGTAGAAGCTTATTAAATCCTACAAGACTAAACGAGGAAGGCAGAATTGTATATTAAAGGTGGATCTAGAAAAAGCATTCGACAGTATTGATTGGCGATTCATTCTTAACACCCTTTAAGCCTTGACCTTTTCCCCTTATATTCATTCAATGGATTTCGGAATGTATCACCACACCTACGCTGAAAATACTAGTGAATGGTCAACCTAGTCATCATTTTAAAAGCTCTAAGGGGATCCAACAAAGGAACCCTATTTCCCCGAACCTTATTCACTCTCATTATAAAGGTATTTAATTAAACTCTCTAAGTTATTATGGAGCATACAAGAGCCTTCAAATTCCACGTGAAATGAAAAAGGATGAGGATCACTAATTTATGCTTTGCGGATGACCTCCTACTCTTATCTAAAGCTGATCCACTTTTGGTCTCCGCACTAATAAAAGTATTGAAGATTTTCAGCAAGTTATCTGACTTAAATGTGAATTGTACGAAGAGTGGTTTCATTTTATCTAAATATGCTCTTGAGAAGGAAACTAGTATTATAGCCATTATGGGTTTCAATTGCCAAACCTTCCTATTAGTTTATCTCAACATTCCCATATCTACCTCTAACCCTACCTCTGCTAACTTCTCTCTGTTTATTGAAAGAATTAAAGCCAAAATATCTTCTTGGAGCTTAAGAATGTTATTTACTGTAGGAAGGATCCAACTTATTTCTTCAGTAATAAACTCGATCGCTAGGTTTTGGGCTGCACACATGGCTATCCCTAAGAGAACTATTAAGCATATCCAAAGACTATGCAACATGTTTCTATCGAATGAGAATGACGTATAAGCTAAGTGACCGAGAATGCAATGTAAGGAGGCACGCCTTCCTAAGAACAAAGGTCGATTGGGATTCATTTCCTTAAAACTGATGAATTTTGTCTTGTAAGCCAAGATATTATGACAACTGTTGACAGATAAACAAGCTCATTATTGCCGATGGATTTATAGCTTCTTTATTAAGGACTGAAGTATTTGGGTAATTTAGATTCCATCTAACTCTACCGCCACTTAGAAGGCCCTTTGAGGAATGAATTTGCTAATTTGTTAGGAGATGGGAAGCAAACCAATTTCTGGTTTGATAACTGGTTACCTTGTTAACCTTTATTCAATTTACCATAAATGGACAACCTTAAACCATTTATCCACCATAAGATGACAGTTACAGAGGCTTTGGGAGACGATAACCTATTCACTCTAGCTACCATTCCTACTCAGCTTTCTTATGAAATTCTACAAACTCATTTGCCTAAAGGGGACCACATTATCATCTGGAAGCATTCCAGTTGAGGAGTCTTTACCAATCTATCTTATAGACAATTCCTATTGGAATAGTTCGGGATCATGCATCACGTGTATGGCAAGGCAGTAGAAGTGTCGAAATCAAAATTCCAACTCCCAAGATATCCCCATCAACCCAGAATCCATGTGCACGTATAAGCAGAATGTAAGAACATGAAATTACAGCATATGTACCTTGTAAATGCTCCTCCTTTCTTGAATCTTCTCCTTGTTTGGGTTATAACAAACACCAAACACCTTCAACAACCAGTGAAGAACATACAAAGATGAAGAAATAGGGAAGGTTTGAGCACCAAACAAGATGGAAACACAAGTAGGATGCTCAATAGGAAGGATAGAAGAGAATTATATCTCATACAATAAACATCAAGCAACCTTTGCTTAACACTCAAAGAAATTCTCCCTCTAACTCCAGTTAAATGTCCAGAATGTTTTTGGACACCCTAGCTATTAATCTCTATGTTTAAGTGATGAGAAATCACTTATATATGTTGCTAGAATTAGTGGGTGACGACCGTGACTTAGCTGGTCATGATCGTGACTCCACCTTGGACATCCATGCAACATTTGCTTCATCCATTCCTTTTCAAAAAAATTTATCACGATCATATCGCGATATTATCCTCAAACATTCCCTCAATCTCCTAAACATGTGACCCTGTAGGTTCCCAATTTTTGACCACTTGAATTATCTTTTAATTCGAGCAATTTATGAATGGTTTTATAACGCTAATTTACCAGAAGTAAGTAGATTGACATACGAACTCTTTGATAGTCAATTCTCTGACTTATGAACCTTTTCATAGGTAATTACCGTGCAATTTGTCCTTTTACCATTCTATACCCCACTTGGTTCGAAGTATGGGCTACGTGTCAACTCCCACTAGACTAATTACGTCACATCTAGTCCTAGTGATATTAGTTCTCATCCTAGAGATCTTATTACTCTTTGTGTCATTAAAGACTCTCTTTATGACACATCTACTCTGGCCAGAGATTCCTAAGTAATGACCCCGACAAGAGGTCGTAGGTATCAACTCCTTCTATCAGGAGTGGTTAATCTTTTATTGGCTAGCCAATTACTTTCGAATACCAATAGATGTATACAATCACCACCCTATGAGCGATATCGTCTTGAGGCAACAAGGAATGGTATCAAAGCACAGGATCAGTATCCAAGATATCCTTGAGTACCTCAAGTGTCAGTATATTTGCACCATTGCTATGATGAGATTAAGCACTAATATTTGATAGATCATCCATATGATAATCTCATAGTAGGTTATCCGATGTAGTTACTACTTTTAGTAAGCATCCGCATGTTAACTCTAAACATATCATGTTTACAGTTTATGAGATACACTGCTTGATCAAATCAAGGAGTATAACATGTGCTAGTCTATCAGGATTAACAATATCCTGTCTCATTAATCCTATGACTAAGGATACTTTAGATACTAACATAATTACACATTATAGGAATCTCATTATCATGATCTCATCATGATTTCCTTCATGCTATGTTTTGTATCATGGACTTCGTTAACTCGATTTAAGATTGACATCAAATTATAAATATGAATATTAAATTAATAAAAATTACCTTTCACTTTATTAATTAAAATAAAGTTAGTACAAAAGTGCTAAAAGCAATTGCCTTTAGAGTACTACTCTAACAATTCCTGCAAAGGAATCTCACCATCACTCCATGGTCTAAAGTCGTATGGATCAATAGACATCATCCCCGAGCAGCCTTCATACTTTAGACAACTATGAAAAACGATTGCCAATGATGGATAGACTGAAGCGTTTCCTTTACATGCCAAACTAGTGCATCCTTTGTCAGAAAGCGAAAGAAAGTCAAGATCACTTGTTCTTCAAATGTGAATTTGTTAACTCTAGTTGGTTGTCTCTTCTACACAGATGTTTCATTAGTCTTTACCCTAATAATAATTGAAGCTTGATTAAGTTGTGGAGCTGACAGTTTGCTGGCACTTCCCATAATGATATAAGCTGGTGGTTTTGTTTATCTTTCTCCTTCCTTGTGAAGGCCATTTGGTATGAAAGAAACTCTCGTATATTTTAGAATCGACGATCTACCAAAGAGTTTTTCCAACAGAACCTGTTCCAATAACTTTGCGCCTACCTCAATATTCACAAACCCAGATTCAATAGCCATGATTATTAGGCGAGAATGTGGCATATTTAGCTAACACTTAAACTATTAAGGTTGGTTTTGTTTTTTTTTTTTTTTTATGCTATTCTGGTTCCTAATTATGTATTTATTTAGCTTCACAATAATGTAAACTCTCAGTAGCCTGTAAACTTTTAATTGCTTTTAATGGCCAAATTCTTTACATTCTCTCAAAAAAAATAGGCTTTGATTTGAACAAGATTTGGAAAGGAGTGGAGATTTTTTTTCTTTTTTTTTTAACTTTGAGATTAATTTTAGTTTAAATTAGAATGAAAGAATAGGAGTGAGAAATTGCATTTTGAATGAATTGTCAAGAACTTATCATTGATTGCTCTTGCAATGATTGTTCATGGATTTGGAAAGGATTGATTGCAATGCAGTTTCATTTGAAACTAACTAAAATAATATTGTTTTCACATCCAAATCCAAATTGGAGTTGGAGGAGATTCCTATAAATGTTAAAAGCTACAAAGGCTTATAAATGCATTCCACATACGCTTACATAAATGAAATGAGAACCTCAAAGCGCAGGTGAGTTGATAAGGGACTCTTCTAGCTTAAGTGAGGTCGTGGATTTAAACACTCTTATATATGCAGCCGTTTAAAACTTGGGGCTAGAGCTTTGTCTTCTACAAAGAACCTACTTGACTCGAACGGGGATTAGTCTGAGTATATATAAATTAAAAATATATTCTAATAATTGAGACCTGCCTAGTTGTAAAAAAAAATAAAGGAATGAGCAACGGTGCCCAACGGATGAATTGAAAATCCAACAGTTACGGTTAATTATCGAACATGGGAATGGGACAACATAAAAATAGGATGAAAAGAACATTTCAAAAGAGCCGGAGAGAGCGAGAGAGAGAGAGTAGCCTCCTGGAACTCTTGGCCATGGCTCCCTCGCTTTCCTCTCTAATTTTGCATTCTCAATCACCGTACTACTTCCCTTGCCAAAACCCTAATCTCCATCTTCGCCGCCTAACTCTCTCCGCTAAGAAAGACACCGAAAAGAAGTCGTTTTCCGTGGCGACTGGGGAGTTATTCTTGGGGCTGGCGGTGCGGCTTCTGAAGAGAGGCAACAGAGACTCTGCAGTTGATTATGATGTTGTATTGGAGAAAATAAATAATGGGAATGGAAACTTGAAAAATACTATGGTGATTGAGGATCCTACTCAGGTTGTCTGGGAACAGAGGGCGAAGGATGTTGAAGCTGAGAGGAAACGACAAGTGGTCACTAGTCCTGGTTTTAGTTTCTCTGCTGCTGGTTTATTGTTTCCTTATCATCTTGGCGTTGCTCAATGCCTCATTGAGATGGGTTACATTAAGGTCCTTCTCTCTTTTAATGTTAACCCACCAAACATACAGTGAAATATATATATGTTTACTCTAAATGTCATTTCACATAGGAAACCACTCCTCTGGCTGGTTCCTCGGCTGGAGCCATAGTGTGTGCAGTGATTGCATCTGGGGCGAGCATGCAGGAGGCCTTAAAAGCTACCAAAGTGCTTGCTGATGACTGCCGACTAAAGGGGACTGCTTTCAGGCTTGGTGTAATATTTCTGTTCTATGTCACTTGGTTTACGTACCCATATCTGGTCTTCTGCAAATCGGTTTGTATGGCCCGATTCATAATAGTGGCCATGCATTATTAAGCAAGCATCTTGGAAATTTTTCAATGTTACATTAATTGCCCTGTTGTTCTGATTCCAACTCATAATTTTTCTTCTCAATATATTGCAAGTTAATTATCCAGTAGCGTGGAAAAATGTAAATAGTTTCAGCCGCTTATCGAACAAATTACCACCATTCAATAAAGTCTCATCTCCTCTTTCTTTCCACTATTTTTGATTCTTGCATCAGAAACGTGATTTAGGTTCAATTTGACATCATGGTTATAAACAGCTTGCTTAGTTCTAGTTTAACATGAGCATGATTTTACTTCTAAGTTCTATTTTTTCCATTTTCAGCTCCACAGTTTGTGATAGATAAAGATCAAAACACACTATTTTTTATTCTTGCATCAGCAACATGATTTTAGGTTCAAATTGACATCATGGTTATAAACAGCTTGCTTAGTTGTAGGATAACATTAGCATGATTTTACTTCTAAATTCTATTTTTGCCATTGTCAGCTCCACAGTTTGTGATAGGTATATATCAAAACAAACTTTTTATTTTATCCTTCTAATAGATAACTGTGGTAGATATATATCAAAACAAACTTTTTATTTTATTCTTCTAATAGATATTAAAACTTTGGTTTTAATCTGTGTCCTCTATGGACAGGCTGTGCTTCGTGATGTTCTTGAAAATTTTCTTCCAGACGATGCTCACCTTAGGTGCAATGGGAGGGTTCGTGGTGAGAACAAATTTTATTTTTCTCTACCATTATTCCATAAAAACAAAGTTGAAAATGTTTTTTTGTATGATGATGTCATAATTTCTTTGTCTGAGCAGTAGTAAATAGGCTTGTGCCTTTAATTCTATAAACTTTCATTGTGTGTGGTTGTGGTGATCGCCAAAGTGTTTTATTTTGAGAAACGATAAAATAATTAATGCGGAAATCTGCAGACTAGACTAATGCTGAGGTATTGGTTTATGGGAGTGGACTAATGTCTTTACTTCCATCATAGTTTTTCCTTTTATGGCTGGTAGGCTGTAGAACATCCAGTGGTTTATTTCTTGCATATAGAGAATGGAGGGCTCTGTTAATTTATTTTCCTGTTGATAATCAGAATTACGTTTTGAGTCCATATTCTTCATATTACATTCTTAAGTTGATGTAGATTATAATCATTGTTAGCTTTTCTTTTGAGATGTGGGAAGAAAAAGGGGGAAAGGAATGAATCTTCTTTGTTAAATGTTCGGAAAATGAGGCCATTACATATACCTTCAATGATTTTCGTCTTTCTTCCTAGTTCAACAAAAAATGGGACTTTAATTGCAAAGGCTGTTGAGTTAGAGTCCACTGAAAATAGTTGGAGATATTGGGCATTATAAAGTTATTGGCTACTCCTATTACTTATTTGCTCTTGAGGATGTGATAACATCGTTTGCTCTTGAGGATGTGATAACATCATCTTTGGTGGATAGGGTAACTGTCTTTTGGGGCAGTTAAGAGACTGCTTACTGGTGCTTTACTATACTTATGTTCCTGTGGAACATTTCCTTGTATTGGTCATGTGGTGCATTATTATTAACTTCTAAATGTTGATTTTTTAGTGAATTGCTTATCAATTCCCTTGACAAATTTTGCTTCTGTGACAGTTGCTGTAACTCAGATTCTGTGGAAGCCCAGGGGTTTACTGGTGGATCAATTTGATTCTAAGGAGGATCTCATTAATGCTGTTTTTACCTCTTCATTTATTCCAGGGTGAATATAATTATATAGGTTTTGGTTTCCTTTTTTGATTTTGCTTTTATTTCCTCTGTCAGGGTGGAACGGGCATGTTAATGGTTTTTAGTTTTCCTTTTCTCTTTTCACTTGTTGGTTGATGTTACACTAAACAATGAACAGTGCAGATATCTTGCACCAAGACCCGCCACAGTGTTCCGTAACCGACTCTGTATTGATGGCGGTTTGACATTGTTTATGCCGCCAACATCTGCTACTCAGACGGTATTTTCTTGAAATATATTTGTTTCTTGTGTCTTGCAATGAAGGCATAGTTTCTTTTTCTATTATCTTCCTGTTATGATCAAATTTTTAGATCTTTTAGCTTGTCATTGCCGTGCATGATCATTGAGTTAATAGTTGACCTCATGTTGGGTAAGACATTCTTCTAGCAAGTTATGCATGCCATGAAAACTTTAGGGCTAACGAGTTTTTGGAATAGAGATCTGATTGATGCTATATGCATTTAGTTGCTAGGATCTTCTCATATAGTTCGATGTTTAACAGAGTGGACAAGATAAGAGTTACAAATTGAATAGAGAGATTTGATTCTGGGGACTGATCATTTATCTTATGACCGATAAGTTTGCTGGGCTGTGACCTTATTAGATGCAGGTTAACTGTATCTACTTTTTTTCTTTGTATAAGACAAAATTATTATCCAGTCTTACTCTTCTTGATCCCAGTAAATTTGGTAAGTGGTTCAAGTTCTTGTTATGCAGCTAAACTCGACTTTCATGATATAAGTTGCATGCTTCTGCTTCTCAAACTTCTTGCGCCACTTCTATTGCCTTTTGATTCATAAATCTCGGTTTCTATATCCTGTTAGTTTAATGACAAAAAGAAATGCTTTAAGTTCACTTTATGGAGGTGGGAGGCATTTTGACATCTTTTGCTGGAGTATCTGCGCAGTAATATTTCTTCAAAACTATGTGTCGGGTTAACTGGTTATGTTGATCTAAAGGTATAAAAGTTCTATCACTGATGATGGCATTTAAAGTTCTGAGCCTGAAGTTGGTGTATCCCACGTGAGATCTGGCGATGCTTATACATTGTTGCTTCTATAGTGACCTTATTTTATTGTGCGAACTGTCATCACATTTCCGTCAAAAAGGTAATATTATCTCGCATTGTTACTAACCACATTCTGCTTTGCAGGTACGTGTATGTGCTTTCCCAGCCAGTTATATGGACCTGCAAGGCATTGGAATAAGTCCAGATTGCAATCCTAGGAATTGGGGCAGCTCAAGAGAGGCAAGTGTGTAGTGCAGCATGTCTTTACAGTAATTTTGTGTTCTTGATTTTGAGATTGATGTAATGGACGTATTTGTTCCCAACCATTCCAGTTCTTTAATTGGGCGTTGGAGCCAGCAGAAGATCACATTCTTGACAAGCTTTTTGAGTATGGATACTTGGATGCTGCAGTGTGGGCCAAGGAGAATCCAGTTGAGAAGGTGGTTCAAGATGACAGTCCTACGGTTGAGAATGGCAGTCCGGTTGAAAAGGGCGTTTTGTAGTCCAACATAACAAATTCCTCCCAACCTGACGTTAGACATCCAGTTGCAACGACCATTCACCAAAAGAAAAGTCTTGCATACCATCAACTTGGCAGGTCAGCCAGGTCAAAGTTCCCATTGCGCAGTAGTGCCCTGAATTAGGAGATAGAAGTACAGACTACTACCATTCTATATTAAATGTTTCATAGCTAATGTATCATGATTTCAATTTCAAAGCAAGAAAGAAAGTGGGGAAAGGATAGCATGTGGCTTTCGCCATTAAGTATGAAAAAATAGGTCAATATTTTGCTTTATCCAATTTTCAACTGTTTCTTAATGTATGAAGAATGAATTGGAACCATCTTTCAGCCACTTTCAGCGGTCAGATTCTGAACTACTGTGGCTGGACTATATCCAAATTACCAAGTTACACTTTCCTTGCTAAGGATAGTTGTACACGGGTTTTGGATAGGCCGAACTCAACCAAAAGAATCGAGTAAAACATCGAGGTATTGTATCGTTAATTTCTTTTATCAGAGCTGAACCAAACTATATTATAGACTTTAACAAGATAAATACAAGACAACTTTGTATTTTGAACGTCCAATACCAAGAGACTGTTATGTTGTTTGTACTCAAGATTGTCCCTTGTCATGGCAAATTAGATGGTCGGCTTACATCACTTGGATTAAAGATACGAGTGAATAATGATTTTTAATGAATTAGTGTATAATAAGGAATATAAGAGGCAAGATTGCCTCTACATTTATTATATTTACTCAATTAATAAAAAATATTTGTTTTGTAATCTATATTATTTTGTTAACTCATAATGTTGAGATGGCTTTGCTATAGTTAATGGAAACTTTATTCAAGCTCCAAAAAAATAATTAATTACGTTCATACGTTATCACAAAAAAAAAAAGATTATAATTATATATAATAAATATCCATACTAGTATGTTATTACTTTTTTTTTTTTTACTTTTTTCTTTTTACATGGACTTTGGAAATTATTAACTAAAATCATATTTTATATATACTTATTTTTTACTCATAATATCTTATTTGCATTTTCAATTAGTTATGCCCTTTATAGTACGTGTTGTGTCCATCGCCTCCACATTGTAAATATGTTCCCTTATTGTTGTTCTTTATCTTGACGCCACCTTTCTTGCTTTGCTAATTTTGTAGGAAGCATATGTTTATTGTTCTCATTCTTTTTAGAGTCCTTTTCATTACTTTTTGGAAAAATCCTCACTAAGAATAGATCTAGGTTCCTTTTTAATGCATCATTCTTCAATTTTAAGCATATTTATTAGTTCATATAATGAAACATCCTTTTGAGTCGCATGGAGTTTTATAATGGGCTATAAAAAGTTCGAAATAAGAGATTAAAATACCAAATCAATGCTTTAACTTATGGTCCAAAACAAAACATAATTAGCGTAATTTTTTAATATAGTCAATTATCTTTAATATATGTAACTCAACTAAAGGTTCTTCTACCAACTTACGTTGGTATAATATGTAACTCTCTGTTTTATTTTGTGCACTAAATAACTCCTTAAGATGCATAACAATAGTAGGTTCATCTATGTTTTCATACTATTGCTAAAGTTCAAGAGATGTTTTAGCCAATATCACTTACTAACTTATTAAACAAATCCTTAAGGACAAATTACTAATTTTATCTAACATCTTTTGAAATGAATAAGTTTAAATTAAATTTATTTTTAAAAAGAAGTGAACCAAAAAATATTATATGAGAGATATCACATTGATTTATTTAACAAAACTACTTAATAATTGTGCATTTCTAATAAAAATGTATATATTAAATGTACATAAAATTTTGAAGTGAATAAGCTCAAATTATATTTTAAAAGAAAGTAAACTTTAAGATGTTATATGAAAAACGTCATATTCATTTAATTGACACAATTTCTTCTAATTAGTCATACTTAAATATAATTTGCTCAATAGGTGATAAAGCTTAACTCGTCTCATTTGTAAAGTTGTTTTTGTATCCAAAAATTGTATATAAACTCGGTTGAAAATGTTTATAATATAAAAGATAATTAATGGAATCTATGAATTCTTAAAAATTTTCTTGGCTATAAAATATATATCTATCCATGTAAATGATCGAAAACATATGTATTTAGGTTTTAATATTTTAAATCTTTTTTATGATGACTACATATTCTAAGCACACATATGTTGAATACTATAAATTTATGAATCTACTTATTAAAAATAAAATAGTAATATTATGAAAATAGTTTTATTTTCAAAACAAAAGAGTCCCATTGTGCTAATATTATCCAAAATTGTTTAATGATACAATTTACAAAAATTCAAAAAGAAATTATCAATTATTGCTAGATATTGGAGAATAGGGATTATAGTTAAGTCAATAGGTAGTGACAACAATTTTTAAACCTTCACAAAAAATGCACAAGTAAATAATTATATCTTCAATTATAATTATGCTGTTGGGGTTGAAGAACTAGAATCTAATAAGCACTCAACTTTTTAAAGCAGAGAAATAACTAATTCAAATTCATACATATGTTATTAAGCTTTATTTAGTCATGTATATCTTTACACTGCATCGTGCTCATTCTTCACCATAACTTTTGCTCAAGATCTCTCTATATGTCTATCTATTGGACGAGAAAATGAAGAATACCTTAATTTTAATAACAAGCGAAGCAAGAGTTCTCTAAGAAGCAATTATGCATTCATAATCTTATTTCTGTTAAAGAACTCTAAACAATGATGTCCAAATAAGAATTGTCACCCAATTTCATGGTTTTAAAGTTGTGATTGGCTAATTTTATCTATAATTATCAACATTTGGTATGTGTGTGCATGTTTGTAAATTGAGGAGTGGTTGGTATATTTTTGTTGATTGTTTCAAATGGACGAGAATATTCCTTCAATAAGAAGTCGATATGAATATTGTCGAATATTGGCACATGTAATTGGCTTTATGAATATTGTTTGCATGCTTGAATGAATGTAAGTAAATATTTAGCTCAATATTAGCATCATATATCCATGGTGCCATACATCATATCATGAGTTCTTTGCTATGACATATCCCATGTAATAGTTATTATCTTACTTTATGATAATATCAAAGTATCCATATACATATAAGTGATTTTCTGATCATGCAAGCAATTACATAAGATCTCTTAGCAATTTTAACATTTACTATTACTTTGAAGTCTATTTTTAGTACTAGGGATCGAATAATTAATTTCATCATAGTAATGTGGAAGACTTTATATGTGCCTGAAACTGGTTAGACGATAAAGTATCTTATATTTTTTTATGATATTATCTTATCTTATCTTATATTGTCTTTTTATATTAACATAAGTATTGGTATAGAGACCAGTAATTTAACTAAATTTTTTTAGAAAATATTTGTGGATGAAAATATATGTAATTGTTGATTATCATGTGTTTAATATTCACTCAATACAATTATTGCATTATCAAGTATACATATTGAATTTTTTGAGTATCTAATTGTGCGATCACCTTTTTCTTATTTAAGATATTATGTGAATGAATTGAATAATAAGTTCAAATTAAAGTAACAAAAAAGTAAAGGGGTAAACAAAGATAGTATAAAGATATAAAGAAAGTAAAGGTTTAGTTAAAGATATAAAGAAAAATAGAGGTTTAGTTAATATATTATATAGATAAAAGAATATGTGCTTTTATAGTAGGTTTAGTTAGCAGCTATTGCCTTTATATGCTTGATGCATATATACACCATTTATATTTTGTGTTTAAACATTCTTGCTATATGTTGCTTCTTGAATAACTTCTATATGCTTAACTCTTGCTCTAATTTACATGGATCCCTTGTATAACATGCAATTTCATGTTTCATCACTTTACCTTTGTGGTATTTACCGCTAGAACGAGTGGCTAACGAGTGATTTTCAATCCAAATATGTAATTTCATGCTCGGTCACTTTTCCACTTTGGTATACATTGCTTTAACCAAATGTAATAGCGAAAAGGTATAGATAACATTATTGATATGTTTGCAACAAGAATTGATTTGTAAACCAAATTAGAGAACAATAAGCTTGACTTTTGCATGGCATAAAGAATAATTAGTTTCTTAACCAATAAAAATAAGTGAAGTAACAAACTTAGAGAATAATTAGTCTCTTAACCAGTGAAAATAAATGAAGTAACAAAGCTTTTGAATTTAAGTTAATGTTGTCATATATTCTAAATGCAAATTGACTTTAACAACCACATAACAAACATTAACAAACTCATTTTCATTTAAAACATTAACCAAATTGGGTGAACAAGATCTAACAAATTTTAACAAGATAAACTACTTCGATGAATGGAATTTATTGATTAATCCTAAGTAACTATAACCTAAACAAGAGATCACCAAGAATTACTATTGAACTAATAATTATTTAAGTCTTGCGGCTATGATTACATTGAAATAAACTAAATTTACAAGCTAACCCAAATTGTCATAAACAACTAATTCAACTAAACCTTAAAAAAAGGTGGCGAGATCCTCTGTTCCACTCCCCCAGTGCCAACCATGTTCTACTCACTCTCATCCATACGTTTCACAATAAAATTAATGAAATGTGTGGATAAAAATGGATGGCACAGGAAGAGTGGAACAAATGATCTGTTTCCGAAAGAAAGAGCCTTTTTTATGTGAGGAAGTCATGAAATATAATATAAAGAATCCATTTCAATTAAAATGGAATGAGCTTAGTCAAAATTATTGATATATTTCTATGAAAATATATTTCTTTTGTTGCTTTCATACTCTTTGATTTTGCAATGTAACGAAAAATGAACCAAACAAAAATGAAATCATCTTTCCATATTTTCACAATTGCCTATATCGAACCTTTTTCTTGGATTATCAGAGGTGGTTGGAAACCTTTTCTTCAACAACGAATATAATTGAAACTTACGAACAATAATATATACTTTAAGAACTAACCTCTTTTACCAATCAGTAAAAAAGTTATTGGAATTTGTTACCAACCTCTACATATTTCTTTACTCTTCATAAAATCATAATTTGTTTGCAATACATTACTCTGTGAAGGAAGGCGGTTGCAAACTTCCTTTTCCCTTTAAATTTAAATCTAAAACAAAACCATAATTAATAAATTAGGGTTCTGAATTGAGAAAAACATGGAATATGAAACAAAATCATAAAATTATAAATTAAGATTATGACCTGCAACAAAAATTGTACATGCAAGGTACAACGAAGAAACGAAGATTAAAAAAATTAGGATCGAGTGTCTATGTATTCACAAAATACTATCTAAATGTTTAAATGTTAAGTTAAAAGTGTTGGACATTTTTGTCCTTTCTTATAAAGTTGGACAACATTTAATTGCATTATTTAGTTTTTATATAAATTATCGGTTAAGTTACATAATTTGACCCTGATAAAGATAATGAAGTGGTCCAATAAATGGTCTAAATCAATAGGTCCAAGTCTGAGTAGAAAATGGATCCCGATTAATGTGGACTGAACTTATATGGACCTTGTGATGGGGAAGCTTGATATGAAAGCTATATATAACGCCTAAGGTCTCCTGCAATGGCTCATATTAATTGTAAGCATAACTCTGACCCGTTAAGAGAGCTTACATTTTAAGAAAACTATAGAAAGACCTAGACTGCATCCCGATGATGGATTCTCGCAAAGACGGCTGTGGATTTGGGCTCATTTCGACTTCAGAAAGCTAGTTTGAAGTTACAGAATCGAAATCAGGTACATTCCACATTTCTTATTTTTTACCCTTTCATGTTCGATCTGGGATATGTAACTATGGTACCGTTATGTATTACACGTTGTATTAAAGCGGTGACATAATCGGGTGGTTAAAAATAGGGATTTTTCAATTTTTATCTCCATAAGGTTTTCGGAGATTTAACTTTTGTTTCTTGATTTTTTCTTGCTTTTTATTTCATAAAAGTAGTATACATATATTTAGCCTTTGAGAAACGGGTTGAAAACCAGCCCAGGAGCATAAAAAATAGTGAATAGTAGCCACAGGTGCGCAACGTGTATGACACGTGTGTTACATGCCCTAGACACATGGCGCGATAACCACAGGATGTGTGTCTGGAGCGTGCATTGCACACGTCCACGTCGATGGGCGCATTTGCTCGTGACGGGCGCGTGCACGACACGCGCCAGACGCTTCTCCAGTGCGTTAGTGCTGACGCGTGTCCAACACGTGACTGATGTGGAGGGGTTGATGTCATGTTGACGTTAGCCGTACGGACGTCTACAGTAAATTTAAAAAATAAAAAAATTTCAAATTTCTCCAAAGGGTGCCTTGGGATGTTTTGGGTTAGTTTTTTATAAAGTGAAATTTCCCATTTTCTAGATTTATTACATTAGTGATAAATTAAAGTTCAACTCTAGAAAAAGGAATTAAGTTTTTTTGAGTCCGAAAATTCGTTTGAGTTTTCATGCTTCGGATATCACACGAGGGAGATACTTCAAGTTTTCATGTATTGGGTCTCATATTTAGGGTTCGGGATAGCATGATAGTTAGTCAAAAAAGGAATTAAGACATTCGGAAGTCATTTTTGAGTGAATTTTCGTGCGACGAAGTTGCCATAAAGGAGATACATGAGGTTCTTGTGTCTTGGCAGTCAGTTCAGTGTCTAGTAATGCACGATAGTCACTCTACTAAGATTTTTCTTTTATGGAAATCTCAAATGAAGTTTTTAGAGAATGTCTTCAGCACAAGTGTGTGACAATGCGACTATGCATTCAGATTTTCACATTTATTGATGTTACATTGTCATATACCATATGCCCATAAAGACTGTAAGGATGACATAAAGATGTATCCTTTGTGCTTGTGGACTTTTTGAGTGTTGATGAGGATGTAGTCACCATAGTGGCCTTTTGAGTCAATATTTTGAATTGTTCTGCTTAAACATTAGGGGATGTCTCTGGTCTCATATTTGGTTATTCTGCCCACAAGTGTTGACCTTACATGCGATTTTTGAGATTTGCATAAAGGTATTAGATAAAGAAAAGATGTTGCTTAAATTATATATTCGCCCACAAGTGGTAGTATCATGAGAGTTGATAGTTTGTACTCTGATCGCTTTTATGTGTGGAGGTCTAGTTGCATATATTATGCATTCAGCCTATAGGTGTTTCATAATATGTGTGACCAGTTTTTCAAAAAAGATACAATTTAATGGCTTTCAATATCATTGTTGTTCTACATTTGTGCCGATCTAATCAAAGTTACTATATAGTCACCTTTTTGGTCAAAAAAATCAGTGTTACCAATGAATCCCTAACCGGTTTCAATGCAAAGAAGAGAACAGAGAATGTATTGAATGCTATGGAAATAGTTGAGGTTGATATGGCCATAAGGTAGGATAGGCCATCTCCACCTACATCTATGAGCTCGAAAACTCATAAAGCAGCCTTTAAAGCCTAGTATTAGTCTAGCAGATTAAGTCTTATGACCGTTAAGAGATCCATACCTGACCATTTGCTAAGTGGACTTTTAGAAACAGACATAGCAAAGTAATTTCTTGGTAATGTCTCCCAGAGGTACACAGTCTCACCTAGTGTTGAGACAAGTAACTTGATTAAATAATTATTTTCCATAAAGTATACGAGAGAAGGGGAAGAAAAGGAGAACAAATCAAGAATGATACATCTTCACAACAGACTGAAGATAACATTCTCTCTTCCTGATGTCTTTATAATTCACCAGACTCTGAATAAACTCTCTCCAAAGTTTAATAATTTGGTGATGCCATATTATTGGCAGGATGAGGAATGAGACTTCAATGCTTTGATTGCCTATCACATTGCTAAGCAGCAGACACTTAAGTTTGTTACTCCTACATCCCTCGATGTAACTAAATGGAAGGCAAAAATGAAACCCACTAAGATCAACGGTAAAAAGTCTAAATCTTCTCCACATGTTGACGCTGTTCAATCTAGTGCTAGTGAAAGTCTTAGGGACATAAATAAGCTAGCAGTATAAGGCCTAGAAGGAAAGATAGTGATCATCAGATAACTTTGTGGCTTGTAAATTTATGAATCTAACTTGCGATAGTCGCAAGTATTTGGTGACTATATAGTGGAGCATTTGATCAAATTTCTTCCATAATGAAAGGGTTCATATGTAAGATAAAGCCAAATAAAAAGAAGGAGGAACTGATGGTTGACAGCAATGAAGAAGTGGAAGCAATATCTATAGGGAATGTATGAGCTAAACCCTGTTAACAGGTTTATTTGGTTTTTACATGACACATTTTATATGTAATCTTTAGATCAATTTTAGACAAAGAAGGTTGACTTTTTGTATTTAATACTTATGTTATATGGTTGTGTTTAATGCAAAACATAATGGTACAACATTCTTATCATATGGTTTGTATAAAATGTGTCTTACCCCAAATTAGATACATGCTTCTTCGTATCTCGCTAAACAATTCATAGAATGAAAGACCAATGAAAAGTCATACATGGTGTGGCATAAAAGTTTAGGCCACGTTTCCAGAGCTAGGGCTAAGAGATTGATTAAGGAAAGTATTCTCTCAATTCTAGATTATGATGATCTGGAAACATGTATTGACTATTACAAGGGTAAATTCACAAATAAGGATATTAAGGTTAACTCATGTTTTTGACTTGTTGATTCTAATACATGCGGATATCAGAAGACCTTATACAGTTGCATTGTGTAATTCCAAAAGTATTATAACATTTGTTGATGATTATTCCCATTACAGTTATGTGTTCTTGCTTAAAGAGTAAAAGTTGGGAACCAATTGGGAAAATTTATTCAGAATGTCATATCTGACCGTGGAGGAGAATATCATGGCAAACATGGTGTTTCAGGACTTGAAAAAGTTTGTTTGCCAGATATATAGAATCAGTTGGAATAGTGACTTGATTCACTATACTGGGTAGTCTTGAGCAAAATGGTGTGTTGCCCAAAGGCATAATCGCACTCTAAAGGACTTGAAGAAGTCAATACAGAACAAGACTAATATACCTAATTATCTAGAAGTGTGAAAATCCAGTTTCACACACAATCGTGTGTAGGGCTACCCTACCGAGGTAGTATAATCCTTATAAAAAAAGTGCATGCTTATTATGCTCATTGTTATTTAGTAAGATATCCTGACCACTCTAAAGGCTACAGATCTTACTGTAGAGAAGGAAGGACCAGAATAGTAGAATCACAAACAGCTAAGTTTCTGGAATATAATGTCTATGATGATGGTTGGGCCCTTTGACCCTTCGGATGATAACAGGGTGGATACTATAGTTATTATGTACTAACAACTCATACAGTTAGATTCGGTGGATCTAGGTCTCTATATCGTGTCTGTACAATAACATGAATCCATACCTGTATGCATAAGGGTAGTCTAATAGAGTTATGTAAATCTACCAGAGTGACATGACCTGTTATCCCATCTGATTATATAGTTTATTAGGTGAAAAAGACTATGATATTAGACATGTTACAAATCCAGTTACTTTTACAGAAGTTGTTCTTGAACCTAATGTGGAAGTGTGGTGAGTTGCAATGACTTATTAGATGCAAGCCATGAAGCATAGTAAGGTCTGAGAGCTAGTTGATTTTATAGCAGAACTACAAAATCGTCAATTGTAAATAAAGTTTTAAGACCTAAAGGATTTAAGGATAAAGTTCAGAAGTTTATGGACTCGCTCAATTGCCTGATGGTTCATTTAGGAAGAAATGTTGACTTTAATGTTACTTTTTCACTTATATCCTCGAAGGATACATTTTGATTGATTAAGGTAATTGTAGCTCATGATGATAAAGAGTTATATCAGATAGTTGTTAAAATTGCTTTCCTAAATAAAGACCTTTATAAAGTGGTCTATAAGGTACAACTTAAAGGATTTCAGAATCCAGATGGAACTGACATAGTTTGCACCTTATGCAGATTAATATATGATTTACATCTAACCTCTCGAAAGTGAAACTTTACAGTTGATTAGGTTGTTACCTTTTTCAGCTTCATGAAAAATAAAGTAAAAAAGATGCTTGTACTATAAGGTCAGGGAGAGCAAAGTTATCTTCCTATTATTGCATGTGGATGATATTGCTCAAGTCAAATTACTTGACCATGTTGTATGAGGTTAAGCAACATTTGGTCGAGAATTTTGACATAAAGAACCTTGGCGTATCATCTGTTAACTTAGGTATTTAGATTTTCTGGGACATATCTTAACACTCATTATACCTCTCATATAATGCATACATTGAGCATATATTACAAAGGTTTAATACTGTTAACTATAAACCTAGCGTAACACCTATCTCTTATAGCGAGAGATAATCTTTGGCACAGCATCCAAAGAATAAAATAAAGAGAGAGGTTATGTAGAATGTTCCATATTTTAGTACGGTTGATAGCCTGATGTATGCTCGACTATATACTAGAGAGGACATTACATTTACTAGTTAGCTCATATGTAGACCATTGAAATGTAGTTAAGCGAGTGTTCAGATAATTAAAGGGAAGCAAGGATTATGTGTTGACATATAGAAAAGTCAACAGACTAACTCTCGTAGGGAATTCATATTCAAATTTAGCTATATGTCTGGATGATCGAAAGTTCACTGTAGGTTACAGTTTAAGTTAGCAGATGGTACAATGTTGTGGAAGAGTGTCAAGTAGACACGGGTGACTTCCTCAGCTAATGCATAGTGTATGTTATAGGGCTACTTCACAGACGGTTTAGCTCAAAATTTTGATTTCTGAGTTATCTGTGGTTGATTCAGTGACTAAACTCATTCAGTTGTAATATGATAATCAAGTTGCAGTGTTGTTTAGTAACAACTTTGAATATCATAGGATCTTATCATTTTGAGGTCAAATATTTGACCATGAAGTAGTTGATACGAAAAGGTGGCACTATGGTTTAGAGCATTTAAGGATTGGAGAATTATAAGTCGATTCTTTAACTAAAGAACGTTGCCCACTTGTGTTGAAAATACAAGTATATAGTATGAGTGTTTTGAAGTCCTTAGAAACTGTTAGTTATGGGATCACAATGTTTGCTCCATATATATTTGTACGTTTTGACGTACTATGATGGTATGATGGTTCATTAATAAAGATGATAATTGTTTATCCTCATTAGTACATGTTATCATTTATCATAATATGTATGGAAGTCTTAAGATTTGTGTCAATCTTAAGCATTTAAAGGTCATTGGGCATATATACAGCTTGACCTTGAGCCTATGCCATTTAGACACATACAGTTTTGTACGGATATCCTTCAAGTTTAACATGACATAGGGCATATAAGTTTTTAATCTTATAAAAGTTCTCTGATGCAGTTTAACATTCAATTAGAGAATATAAAGGTTTTCTCTAATGTTGTTTAGCATTTAGTGAGAGGAAACAAAATATTTATATTGCAGTTTAGCACATGTAGATTAGCATAAAGTTGGAAAAATTAAGACATACAAACGAAGATGATACGGTATCATGCTAGTTTACCACACTTTATTTTCCCATTCATGTTAGTGAGGTATTAGATATGCGTAATTGTATTAGATCTGGGTCACACATGACACATGAATTTGATACTTTTCGGTATCGAAAGCCTTGCAGGACGGAATGATAGATTTTCATTATCTTTGTATTAAATATTTTGTTTTTAAACTTAGTCGACTATTACAGCAGCATAGCTTAACTGAGTTTTTAACTGTTTTTAAACTTGAGTTAAAAATACAATTAAGTATTGTCCAAAGGGGAGAATGTTGGACATTTTGTGCTTTCCCATAATGTTGGATGACATTTAATTGCATTATTTGGTTTATAAATAAATTATCGGTTAAGTTACATAATTTGATCAGGATATCAGTTAGAGAATCCTTATGCTTATGATTGATGTGAGCAACTGTAGGAGACCTTCACCTTTATATGTAGCTTCTATATCGGGCTTTTCTATCACAAGGCCGATATGGGTCCAGTCTACACTAATCGGGATCTATTTTTCACCCAAACTTTGACCCATTGATTTAGATCATTTATTGGACAACTTTATTACCTTTATCTAGATCAAATTACGTAACTTAACTCATAATTTATTTAAAAATCAAATAATACAATTAAATGTTGTTCAATTTTACGAGAAAGGACAAAAATGTCCAACAAAAAGTGTGCTTATTAGTCATGTAGAAATACTAATGAAAGCCAACATTTTGATATAAATTGCATGAGTTTTGAATTAAACTAAAAAATTTTAAAAATTGAATACTGAATTAAAATTTTTAATACTTTTGAATTTGTTCTATAGAAAAATAACTACCAATTTGATACGTAAATAATAAAAATAAAAGATATGGGACAAGTACAAAGTAAATCTAATATTTAACAATTTTTAAATATTATTGTTACTAAATATTTATAAATCAACCCTTATTATATTAAAATTTGGTAATATATCTTCTCAATTTTCATGCAATATAAATAAATCGACTATTATATTTTTAAATAAAGAAGAGCGCAAGGTCTTTTGTTCCTAACTTCAGTGTGCCTTTTGTTCCTGTGTGATTCCAGTTGTCAAATTTTTACGGACTCCACTTATTAAATGGTTAGATTTTTACAGAACAAAGTTAAAACAGAGTAATAGGAACATGATCTGGTCCCATAAAGAAGGGTGTATTATGATCATACATTAATATTAAGAATTAGTTTATAAATATTTAAAACTTTGTGCAAAATTTATGGACGAAGACACACAATTAGTCAAAGTCTAAAACGAGACTAAGAGACATGGATTTAAAAAAAAAAAGAAAAAAGAAAGAAACAGCACGGTTGGCAATGTAAGTTTTGGTCCTCGCGCATATTGAGTTGCTTCAAAAGAACTATACAGACATTGCCACCATTACATCTCACTTTTATAACGTATAGTCCACGAGATAAATGTTTCATTCAGATAATCTGAATTTGTAATAACGTTGCATATTCATCTGATATGTAAATCCGCCAACTTTAAAATTACACGAGAAAGTTGCGTCGTCAGCAAAAATTTGTATTCAAACAGTATCCAGCAACTGTATCGGACTTAACATTAGACAGGGACACGGTATGATGGATCAACCATTTTCAATATAAACAGATTTCCCTTGTCCCCTCTTGATACCCTGTTGGAATGGAGAAGACATTAGCTTAGCTACCAAGTTTTCAGCCGGAATAGAAATAATCAGAAACTCACCGTAGGTCTTCGTCCAGATATGTAATTTCCAATTCCCCACGGGCCCTTCCAGGAGCCTTAACAGGTATCTGTAGAGTCACAGCATGATGTATGGTGATCGATCCATGTGATAAGTATCAACGGGTATTGTAAATTAGTACATCGCAAAACATGCACAGGAAAGCTAAAGTTGATTGCTTTGCTGAGATGAGACTGAATTACCAATTGAACTTCACAACAATTCTTAAGGGTCACGTTCTCTACTTAAGCAGGGCAATTATGTTCAGTTTCCAACACTGCCAGAGAATATTAAGTAATGAATCCTCGAGGGAATGTTCTAGAAATGAGATAAACTGCGGGTTCAGTACCAAAAACTTGTGTTCTGTTGTTTTGACAGTGGGAAAAAAGGGTTGTGAAGAGATTAACAAATTTGAATAACCATCTCTTCATTTAACTTGTTTATAAAACAAAAAATTTAAACCTAAAACACAATCTTGTCAATCCGAGTGATACAAAGGCATAGGTTCCTTAAGTTGTGGGCAAACTAGCATTGAAGTTTTAAATTTCATGCTCTAAGCGATGCTGTCAATGAAGTTAAATATTGGATACCAGGAAATATTGATATACTGTAAAGTGGAGAAGTTTTCTGCATGGCAGTCATGAAGTTGGACTAAAGTGAAAAGAAAGTTCATGATGAAAAGAGCCAAGAACAAGCATACTTACCAAACCTGCAATTTTGAAAGTGTCAAACTTTACAGAAACCTTTCTTGCATTCAAGGGTGTTAGATCTGCTGTTACCTAAGAAGCATGAATGTCGAAACCAAAGCAACAAGTTAGTCTTGAGCTGCATTTTTGTACTTCTCCTTTCTGCGTTTACATTTTCTCGGGATTATGGATCCATTGCAATCAAAGTAGAAAAGCTGCTTCACTTCTTCATTTCATAATCAAATTAATGCAGAAAAACAAACATCTTAAATTAGACTATAGGCAGCATGACCATATTTGAACAAGAAAAAGGATAGAGTATGCAAGGGTGATTTGTAAAGTCTGTAATATTTCTTTTAGCCTATTCATTTTACATAAGACAAGCTAATCAGAAGCCTCAGTTATCCTCACTGCATAGATGAAGAAGATTCTAAAGTCCCTACCTGGTGTTCTCCTATAGAAGTGGTACACCAAGAAATATTCTATATGAAACTTATCATTTCCAGATCCCAAGTTTTTTCTCACGTGCCTAGATCAACAGGTTTCCCAAACTTATAGAAGAAATAATCTTTAACTTTGACACAAACAAAGAAAAAGTGAGCCATTTCCAAAGTTTCAGGATTGCATGGACAATGGCTTCACCAAAAGGTTGTCTCAAATTTTTCATTAGGATTAAAATAATTTGCTCTCTCCTGGTGGAAATCCAAATCAAATAACTTTGCAGCTGTCACAGTTGACAGAGGATGAGCAAACATGTCATAGATTATTCTGTGTATCCTAGCTGCTAATCTTTTTAAGCCAACCTGTAACTTTAATTAGCCATGTCAGATCGAATTAAAGGGTGCCGAACAATACAGTAACATAAGGATTTTTTCATTGATCACCAGCATAAGCCTTAGGGTATGTTTGATTGGAGGTATATTAATAGAATGGAATGGAATATTATTCTATCGTTTGGGAGAAAGGTTTATAATGGAATCGGATGAAAGAGGAGGGTTTCATATTATATCTCATTCCATCCTAAACGGTAAAAATAAAAAACCTCCGATTTGGGGGGTTTAGGATGAAATGTAGAATGATAAACAATTTTACACTATATTACATTATAAATCCTTCATCCAAACAACATTTAACTATATTACATTATGAACCCTTCCATCTCTCCCAAACAACAATTTTCTAATATTACATCCATTTACATTTTATTCCATTATAATCCATTCCATTCCATTCTATTCCATTAAAAACTTTACATCCAACTAAACATAGCCTTAGATAAAATGAAATACAATTGACTTTGTTCTTGTTTGGTAGTTCAAAGGAACCAAACAAGAAAATGATACTTTGAAGTTAAGTAGTAGA
Organism: Erythroxylum echinodendron; assembly: GCA_027575705.1. Classification (NCBI taxonomy): domain Eukaryota; kingdom Viridiplantae; phylum Streptophyta; class Magnoliopsida; order Malpighiales; family Erythroxylaceae; genus Erythroxylum; species Erythroxylum echinodendron. Next base: position 19,613,427 of record JANZXR010000005.1, read on the forward strand.
AATTGTACCTGATTGAAGAATGGCCAAGACTCCAAATTCTGGGCCCTAAGTGTGTCCAAATTGATGGCTTGGTAGTTTGTAATAGACCTTAAGAACTTAGGTCGCTGCATTTTAGACAAAAACAGCCAAGAAGAAGCTCAAATTTTAAAAGATGGCCAAAAACGGGGGAAACAATTGTAAAAAGGAAATGGGGAAAAAAAAGAAATAAATCTACGGAAGTAAGATTGGGTAGTAAGACAAGGAAAAGCTAGAATGGAGTAAAAAAAATTTACCCCTCCTTTATTATTGAGGAAACAAAGCAAAATAGAGACCAAACAGAGTTATAGTCAAGGTAAACTATATCTTATTGAAAAAAGTTACTAAAAAGAGTCAAATACCCAAGTTTTCTCACAACAAGAATTCCAATAATTAGCCTAAGAAATGGAGCAGCAATGAATATGGTCTAATCTGGAAGAATATAGGAATTCGCTATCCATGAATGGTGGATTTGTAGAACAGTATATAGCAATCCTGGTATGAAGGCCTGATGTGTTAATAAGTGCAACGGGAATATTATGAGAGTAATTACTGCTAAAAAGGGGGGCACAACATATCGACAGCTATAAGACTGGCGATGTCTTATGTTAGCAAGTGTTGAGTATATAAAGGCAACAGATTCGTAAGAGAAGCCTCACTTAAATTAGACTATTTGCGTGGAGGTATAATCATAGAAGTGACAATAACTAAGAAACAGAGGCTCCATAAGCTTGTGGAGCAAACATCTACTGCAAATGCATCGGGTATTAACATATGGCTGCGGATGCAATAATATAGAATTCATGTACGGAAATGAAAGAATGAAATGGTGTTTGAGTTCAGTCTTCAAAGGGATAAAGGGAAGATCATTCTTTGAAAACCTGAAAAGACTGAAAGAGAGTTGGACACTGTTAATCAATGGAATACTTTTGAGATTGTTAGATCTCCTCTCCCAAGTTATCCCTAAGCACTCGTGGAGATTAAAGACAAGTATGAAAACTTGGTCATGTATATCAAGTGCCAAACAGATTTTACAGGGGAGTGCATAACAAGAAAAACCGCAAGCGGCAGAGATAATTTAATCTCTTCACCCTTCTGTTTTGATTCATCAACTTTCATAACTAGCTCCAAGTTCAAAAAGAGTCCGGAGGGGGTTGAACTGTTTATGTAAGGCCAAATTCTGTATAAGATAGACATGCAGTCAACTACCTGCATCACAGAAGATATCACGACATAACATGATCACCTATTACCAAGCTTCGGAAATTTTATTATGGAACGTTTCAAAATTTTGATCTTTCAATTGTCACGTCTTCATTAGAAGAGAGAAGATAAAAGGACAAATTTATATTCATGTGCACTCTATGTGACTTGGAAAGAAGAATATTACCTGTGTCTGCAAAATTGATTGGGACGTGGTGTATATTAGCTCCCATTTCCCATTGAGTAAATCAGATTTCAGAGGCTCCCTGGTCGGATTCACTGCTTCAAGTTTGCGAGCAATCTATTCAGAAATGAATTCCCCCGTCAAAGAAAAAGAATACGGTAATAAGTCCCACGGATCATCTGTTTAATAATGACTTCAAAGCGACAAATTTGACACTGAATAAAAGAATTTAGCTCGGAACTTTAACTAGTCACTCCTAAGTCTCTATTTATATGCAGAAGCAAGTGAGAACTTAGAATAAGCAAAGCTAAAACCTTTAAGAGCCTTAAAAAAGAAAAAAGGAAAAAGTCAAGCAGAAGTGCAACCAAACGGGACCTCATCAACTCTCTGCTGGTCTTCAGGAGTAGCTGCGGCTCCACGATCAAGAGGAGAGATTGCTTGAAGTAGTTCCTCTTTGAATTTGAGGGCCTTGTCATTCTTACCTTTGTTCAGGAAAGCTGGCAAGAAAGAAAATTGAGCAACAATACTATTAGTAGAGCTGCTATTTCTTCTCGTTGTTGTTGTTGTTGTCGTCGAAAATTGGAAGTTGGTTTGGTTGGTTGGAGAGAAGAGTGGAGAGGTGAGTTTTGGGAATGCAGAGAATTGGGAGGTGGCTCTGAGGATCGTTGCATTACCAGAGTTTGGAACAGATAAGGCCATTGCTGTCTACCTCACTTCTGAAAAGATAAAACTGTGTACTTTTATGTTTCTAATTTCTGTAAATTGAAACCATGATTTAAAATAATCACCACCTCCTATCTTTAATTTTCTAATGTTTAAGCATAAAAAATTGTACTTAATAATAAAGTTTAGTAAGTTTATTGAAAAATCAAACAAGTGATTAGGCTTGAGTCAAACAATCTTGCCTTGATAACCTATTTGATTTTTAAAACATCTTATTCCTGTTAAGCTTGTATTTTAGTAGCTTAATTTAATTTTAATTTATTTCTTATATAATTATGGAGACATTAGTTAAATCTTAAGATCAATTTTATTAGACGTCTAGTGAAAAAATTGATAGATCAATACTTCTATAAATATATTTTAATTCAATTAACTTTTAAAATAAAGAAGTAATTTTATTTCCATTCCTATTAATTATATATTCTATTTCACTCTTTTAATTGTAATAATATTAAAGTTTTTCTAAAATCAAAATTTAATAATTAATGACTACAAACCCTCCTATAATTTTTTTTAAAATTTTAATTCAACCTCAAATTAATGTGTGTTTATGAAACTAAGGATATTTTTCTTTTTTCTTATATGGAGTGATCATTTATGAGATTATCCTATTAATATCTTCCCCTCTCCCACAGAGAGTACGCGTAAAGTTTTTGAAATGAAAAGTAGTGGTGTTTAGGTTTGGGGAGGTTTGTTTGGTTTTAAATAAGAAGATAAAATGAAACTAAACTAATGAAATCAAATTAAAGAAAATATGAAAAAATGATGAAAGCAATGAATTCGTTAGGATCCAGTTTTTTGATTCAATCTCAACCTATATTTAGTTAAACATATTTCATTAAATTGTTATCTTTATACCTCTCCTTGAACTATTGGTCGTAGATTAACAAGCTCTGTTAATCCCAGTTTTTCCTTAGGTCATAATTATTTAAGAAGAGCTCGTTAATTAACCCTAGCTATCGGATAACCTAGTATATGTCTCTAAGTTTAATTGAACAACTTCCTTACGAATGAGAAAATAGACCAATCTAAGTAATAATCTCATAAACTCGGATTATTTAACATAGGTTACGTTATCTCTAATGATATAATATCATTAGTCGCCACAAACAAATCTCAACATAACAATTAGGAATTATATTACAATTCTAGCAGTTCTTACTTAAAAATAATCAAATAGAGCATTCAATTATTCTCACATAACACCTAAACATTAAACATAGTATAATAAAATCAATCCCCAAGAGAAAGAAAAACAAATAGTGGGAGAAATGCTTAATTAGGTTCTTCGACGTTGATGTCACCCCCGAACCGACATCGAGAAGTTAGCCCTCCATAGGTCTCCAAAAGAATGGAGTTTTGCCCCTTCTATTCTTCAAAATCAAGAGCTCACCCTTAAAAATACTTCTCCCCAATGAACCATATGTCTATCTTTCACATTATATCATTTTATGCCAAAAATTAGGGTTAAATGGGATAGGTGGCATATGTCATGGGTGTGACATGGGCTATCACGCGCATGACACTAGTGTCACGCCCATGACAAGTTTGTCATAGGCATGAAACACCTCTCACGGCCATGATAAATTTGTCATGGCCATGAGACACATCTCATGCCATGACAAAGTTATTCTTCCTTCTTTTTAGTTCTTTCTTGTCACATCTTCATTCTAATCCTTCTCTTCTTATTTCATAAAGACAAGTGAGTGTGAATATTAGAAAAATGGATCAAATATAGTGCTTATGACTTACTTTAGCTCCTTCGCTTCTTAATTGTACCTAAAACTAAATATAAACTAAAGTGAATGTTTTAAGCATTTTATATAATTAAACACTAAGTGTTATGGAATAAATTCATAACCAATTAAGAACATATCAGTCTCAATTGTGTTTTTTTCCCCATAAAATATCTCATTGATGTTGCTCCTCTAAGCAAATTTATTAACCTAAAACTTGTGAACATTTTGTTAATCATAAATAAAATGTGTATAGATAAGTACAATCATAAAGTAAAAATAATAATAAAATTCAATATTGTCAGAGCAATTATATATATATAGATATATATATATATATATATATATTAAATCTCTTTGAAATAAATATTTTTCATGTACTTTTAAATGTTAAGTAGATAATATATAATATAATAGAAGATGAAGCTACAGAGAGGTGCTTTACCTTCTTGGTAATTTACCATTCTAAGTCCTTGGGCGAGGAAACCTCCTGCTCACAAGGTAGTTGGGATTTTTTGCATGAGAAAACCTTCCTCTCCCTCCTTTCATTGGTTAGAATTCCTCCATCATCTCTAAATAAAAGATCAAGTGAAATTCCCTTGTTTAGCGTCCTTTCTTGCTCCCTTGTGACATCTTTTCAACCCCTTATTCATAATAAGGATGATTTCCCTACCCTTACTAATGCGGCAGAAAAGGCACCTCTTGTTCTCGTAAAAACTTGGAGCAAGTTAGTAGATTCTAATTCGAGTAGAGACAAACTTTCCTACTTTCATAACTCAAAGGTGGATCGAGTCATAACTCTTCTAATGAAAATACTATAAGCTAGAGCATCAACTTGGTCCTTTCTCTTACGGGATAGTTCTCAATAAAGGGTCTTTTTTTCTCTTAGGAGCAACATTGGGAGACTTCTAAATGATGTAAGCTAGATCTAAAGAAAATGTTGCTCATTAAATATGATGCTTTTCCTTTCAAATTTTCAAAAGATACAAACTTATTATTGACTACTATAAAGTAAGGACCGTGGCATATATAATCTTAAATAAATGGTGTCTTATGTTGCATTGGATAAGATTAGAGTCCAAGTTATTCCGTTATGGATTAATTTCCACAATATCACACTTGAACAATAAACTGTAAATGGACTAAGCTTTTAAGCAAGCTCATTAAGGAAAGCCTTTATATCTAGATTATCAAACTACGAAACTTAAACGGAGAGGATATGCTAAGATCTATATAGAAGTTAATAAGGAGGATGAGCTTCCTAAAACTCTGTCTATTATATGGACGGATGTAGATGGTGATTTAACCAAAACAAAAATTATACTCATTTACACTTAGAAACCTTCAAATTGGATAAAAAAGATGGAAAATTATGGGATGAACATTTAATATTAGTTTTCACCTAAGTTAATAGGGATATAGGAGGGGAAAATAACTCCATAGAACTAGAAGTCACCCGTGATCAGACTCAAGACAAACTTGTTAGAGAGTTATTGGTTGAAGGAGATCTAGAAGTTAACTTGAGCAAGGACAAAGTAACTCAATCTATTAATCAAGAAAATTTTGCAAATTAAGTTGAAGATACATTGGTTGCCAATCTCATTTTAGATAAATCTAACTTTATTTTTAAGGACATGACTGAGGCAAATGCTAACTCCTAACTATCTCCTCCTTAATAAGGAGAATAGGAAATGGAGCTTCCTAATAAAGATTTCATTATAATGGCTTCCTCTTCATTCCAAAAGGAGGTCTAATTGAAAATTAGGTAAGATTGAGCTGAAGGGATCTTAGATCCTATGCCAGATATCTTTTTTAGTTTGGAATCTAAGAGAACTTAATAATCCTCTTAAACAATAATTAGTTAAAGATATAATCCTAAGAAAGAAGCCCATTCTCCTTGGACCTTTGGAAACTAAAATAAAGTATGATAAAGCGAAAGTATGCAAGTTTTTGATGATAACTAGAACTAGATCTTTAATCACTCAAACCACTTTAATGGAAGGATAATGGTTGCTTGTAACCCCCTTTTTAATAAAGGTTTCTGACTTGTTCATATCAGAATAGTTAATTCATTTTATAAGTTATCTAGACTGATCTCCTTACCCTTTTGAGGTTTTTATTATCTATATTGCTAATATATCTTTTTAGAGAATGCAATTATGGGATGAAATGAAGACAATTTATGGAAATATTTAGAGTTATTGGCTAATTTTAGATTATATGAATTATGTGTTATATATGAATAAATTTGAGGGCTCTAAAATGGAACAAAAGAATTTATGAAAGGATTTGAGAAATGTTGTGAATTAGATTAGCATTATGGACCTCAACTATATGGGGTAGTTTTACACCCAAAGCAACAAATAATAAGTAACAAGGTGATTGGTTTATTAGAAAATAGCTTGACAAAGATTTTGTAAATAATTATTATCTAAAGCAATTTATTAATAGTTTTACTTGTTTTAGTCCCCCTATGTTCTGACCACTTTACTATTAAGTTTCTTCGTCTTATTTCTTCTACATAGATTTCCATTTAGATTTCACAAGTATTTGTTAAAGGTTAGAGGCTTTAAGGAAGTGGTCAAGGATCGTATAGGGAAGGTAGTTAAATAATGTAGAGCATACTAATTGATCAGGAAGCTAAAGGTAATTAAAGAAGGGATTAAAACTCCAAACATGAATGTTTGTCCTGACCCTAAGGCTCAACTCAAGTTTGTAAGGTAGACTCTCAAATGGGCTCAGATTGAATGCTAAAGGGCCCCTTTTTATTTTAGTTTGAGGAACCAAAAAATTGCTCTCAATGACTACGATCAGGCTTTACACTTCCACAATTCCCTATTTATATAGAATGCGAGGATTAATTAGCTAAAAGGTAGGGAATTCTTTCACAATTTAATACTTTCTCAAAGAAATAGAAATATAATTTCCTTCTTAATTAATGAAAAAGGGAATATATATAAAGACCAATCTAAGATCAGTTCAATTGCTCTCAGCTACCATGAAAATCTACTCAGTGAAAGTTTCCCTTTTGTTTCTTCTGTTAATGAACTAAGATCCTTTATAGGTTCTACCTTGGACCATGATATGATAGAGAGTCTTACAAGACCCTTTATCTCTTAAGATTTCAAAAATACGCTAATTAGCCTAGATTTAAACAATTCACTTAGGCCTGATGAGTTTAATGCTTCATTTTTCCAAAACACTTAACAAGTCCTTTATTAGTATAAGTAGTTCAGGAATTCTTCAGAAGCAAGAAGACGGTCAAAGGAGTCAATTAGAATTATATTTGGCTATTTCTAAGAAAAGTAATCCTAATTCTATGCAATAATTTCATCTAATCTCCTATTAAAATAAAGTTTATAAAGTTATTTCAAAGCTTTTAGCCTCTAAACTAAAGGTTATTTTAAAATTTTTAATTAACTCTTGTTGAGATTCATTCATTAATAGGAGAACAATATGTGATAACATTCTTCTTTAAAGGAATTATTTAAGGACTATGATACCAAAGTTTTTATTATAAGTGGTTTAATAAAAATTAATTTTTTAAAGCCTTTGACATTTTAGATTGGAGTTTTATCATAAATAGTTTACATGCCCTTGAATTCCCTAAACTTTTTATTCATTGGATTTAGGTTTGCTTAACCTCAACCATTTAGTATCTTATTGAATGGTTCTCCCTCTGTGAGCTTTGATGGAGCTAAAATATTAAGACAAGGGATCCCATATCCCTTTACCTTTTCACTCTAAGTTTTTACAAGAATGATAACTTTTACTATAGAGATCAGTAATTATAAGTGGCTCAAAATTTTTAATTTGGCTTTTATTAATGAATTAATGCTAAATTCTAACTCCTTTCAATTGCTAGTAAATTCCGTTAACTCCTTTACAAAGATGTTTAGATTAAGAGTTAATTTCGGTAAGAGTATGTTATATATCTCATTTAATGTGCCAAATAATTTGATCCTCAGCTCTATCTTTGGTCTCCAAGTTCACAATGCACCTTTCAAATACTTAAGAGCTCCCATGTCCACTAAAAAGCCAAGATATATTGATTGTCTTTCTTTTTTTGGAAACTATTAGAAGCAGAATTGACTATTTTTTTTAAAAAGAAGAAAGAATCTATTAAGATGTAATCCATTTTTTTTACGAAAGTAGTAATAAGATAATACCATTAAAGATTAAATTTTCTCTAACAACGTTATACTGAAATTACAAAAATATACAAATAGATTTATCTATTTGATCTTACAATCAAGTAGGAACTGAGCACTAAAACAGTGATAACCTTTATAGGCAAAAGAAAAAAAATTGCCTGATTTTGGAGAATAAGATCTGCAATAGCTTTTCTTTGTTGTTGTGTAAATCGCAAAAGGTCCTATTGTTTCTTTCTTCCCATATACTAGTAACTAATTAAGAAAAAGAAACTATGAACAACCAAAGATCCCCTTCCTTTGTCATCTGGATCACGTACCACCAATCAACTATTTCTTACGAAGAAGTTGGTGGATTGAACAGATAGCATAGCTAAGTAATCCTCTTCCATAAGTATTGACTATATCGATATAGGAAAAAGATGTGTCGAATTCGTTCAAAGGCTGACTTATATAAAATACACCAGTTAGGCCAAGTTGAGTAATATGATATTCTATCAACTTTAGGAAGAAGATTCTTAATTGCTAACCATAAAGTGAATGAGGTGCGAGGTGAATGATGCTTATACTAGGTGAGTTTATGCCAAGGAACAGTAAAGTTGATGTTTTTAAACAAAGACTAACAAGATGCATTAGTAAGTAGAATTGATTGTTGGTAGAATAAATTCCTTTCAAGAGCTGGAAGGAAGACGATTCTTAATTGCTAACCATAAAGTGAATGAGGTGCGAGGTGAATGATGATTATACTAGGTGAGTTTATGCCAAGGAACAGTAAGGTTGATTTTTTTAAACAAAGACTAACAAGATGCATTAGTAAGTAAAATTGATTGTTAGTAGAACAAATTCCTTTCAAGAGCTGGTAGGCTCTAACTAGTCACTTTAATTATGATAAACATTCTAACTAGTCACTTTAATTATGATAAACATTCATTTATTTCTTCCAAGGAAATTAATCAAGGAAGTAAATTTGTGGAAAAGTGAATCAAATACTGTATATGGATAGGGGAAGTAGATAATTGCAATGGTTCTAAATCCAAATGGCAACAATTTTGTAGTCCTAAACAAAAGGGAGGAATGGGGCTAGTCTTAATTAGGGTTACAACTTTAATTCTTCTTGTAGAAAGAAAATGGAGGTTGTTCAGTGATAAAGAATCTATCTGGACCATGTGGATACATGAGTACTATCTTATAATTGCTAGCTTCTAGAGCTTAAAACTTAGTAAAGAGCACTTAGTTATGGTAAGGAGACTTACTTTTAGTACAATAATTAGTTCAACCTTAGCCCTTTATGTACTAACGTGGAATTGAATGATTTTAGAATGAGGATTCCCATTAATGCTAAAGCCAAAGAAATATGGTGAGAGTTGGAGCTATAACTTTAAAGGGTTAACTCAAGCCAATCTCCCTAGTTATCAAGCTAAACTAAAAAAGATAGAATGAGTCATTTAGGGCATGTTTGGTTCTTTTTTTTCCTTCTATTTTTGGTTGTGGTTTTCATGAAAAAAGAAACAAGTCATTAAAATGTGTTTGGTTGAGTATTGTTGCCATTTTTGGTTTCTAAAAATAAAAACTGAAACAACTTTATAGAAACGTATAAAAGACGTTTTTGTATGTTTTTAAAACAAGTGTCTAAGACAATAACACATCCCCACTTTTTTATTGTCTTTTTTGCTCTTTTTCAGCTTTGCTCTATCTTCACCACCCTATTCTATCTCCTTCACAATGAAAATTTGTAAGGCAAAAGAGCTTCTTGTTAGCAATCAACTGATGATGGAGATGTTAGTCGATAGCAATCAGACTTCTTTAGTCTCCAACAAACCCAAAAAAAGTAAAAGAAAAGTCAAAACCACATAACAGGGAGATGACATGGTCATAGTCAAGCCACCATTCCATTGTGTTTTCTATTTTTCCTAAGCTCATTATCTTTCAAAAGATAGAGATTGATTCACACAATTAATTAGTGAAAATCAATAGATTGGATAGGCAAAGACCTCTTATCTACACTATCTCAATCAATGAACTTGCTTTTTGCGAACACCTCCTTACCCCTTAAGCTCTTCTCTCATTTTATTTGCATAACTACTTTATTATGCTTTTTGGGATTTTTAGGTCATAAGAAGTTTATTCTTTTTGCTTCTTTTATTTGATGGATGGTAGCTACTTTATCAGATTTTTATGTTAATGTTGCAAATTTCCCTTCACATGTTGTCATATTTTTCTAGTTTTAAAGAAATAGGAAGAGGGTTTCTTGTTTGGTTTTTTCCATGGTGAGTGATTAATGTAATTTACTAATTTATAGAATTTTAGTATATACAATTAATGTGCAAATTTCTTTAATTATATAAATATACATATATTTTATTTCTAACTATGAGAATTAATTAATTTTAAAACAAAATATATTATATTAAAATAATTAACATAAGAGTATAATTAAAAATAAAAACAAGATGAAAAAATCAAACATTTTTTTGTTTTTATTTTTTATTACAAACCTCAACTAAACAAGTTTTTGTTTTCTATTTTTATATTAGAAATCTCAACCAAACAAGTTTTAGTTTTTTAACTAAAAATAAAAACCAAAAATTAAAAACCACAATAGGAAAACAGAAGACAGTCCTTTAGTTAAAGGATGTTTCTTATAGGTTTACAAACAAATCACGTATAAAGCTATTTAGATTTCAATCTCCTAATGTTCAATGGTATGACTTAATGTGGGCTAAAACCTTGATCCTTAAAGCTTCTTTTATAAGCTAGTTAACAATTAGGCGAAGATTGAGAATAAGTGACTGGTGCTTTGGCATTAGAGATCATTTATTTTTATTTTATCAAAAGGTTACTGAAACTAGTTCACCCCTATTTTTCTACTATACTTACTCCCAAGATCTTTGATCTAGTGTCCAATTGTTGCTTTATCTCTACTATAGTAATAAATATTGGACAATCATTGTCCAATGTGCGAGTAATCAGATCAAAGGGAAGGGACATGATGTATACTTCTTGTAAAATCTTTTATACGAATTATCTACACTTTATAGTGAGAAAGAAACAATAAATTGCATATAAGAACCAACTTGGATAAACATGAACTAATAGAAAGAACAATATCGGATCAAAGAATTTCTTTTAGCTAACAAAGTTTGCGTGGGAGTTAGCATATATATGAAATTCAACTAAAATCTAGAGTATATGGATGTAGTAGGAAGCAAATAGTGATTTATGTAATCACTGTATATTTCCCTTCTATTTGGTTACCATTAGGATAGGCTTTAAAGTTACATAAGTTATGTTTGTATATTGATGGAATTGATTTGTTTTTGTACAAACTTTTTTCTTAATTCCTTAATATAATTCATCCAACTTTCAAAAAGAAATTAAATGTGAAATAACCCATTTTATCTTATTTATGAAATTTCCTATTTGAATTTTAACAAATTATTTTTAGAACAAAATTGAGTTATATAAAAAAATTTAAAAACTTCTTTATGTACTATTTTGAAAACTTAAGAACCCAATTTTATGAATATAAAAAATATAGAATTTCAGTTCTAATATAAAATATGGAACTTAATAATCAATTTAAAGCTTGCAAATATAATTATATATTAACTATCAACAAAAAAAAATTTGAAGTGATTTCTAACATATTCTTGATCACCGATACTTAACTTTAATGTCAACTCTTCACCATCTATATATGCATTATGTTCTAAAGGTTTACTTGTTTTCACATCAAAGCAACACACATGTTCAAATATGGATATATATGTATGCGTATGAGTGGATGGGTAGTGTGCATATGTATGTGTATGCGTACAAGTGTGAGTGAGTAAGAGTGTGTGTATATACGTGCATATATATGTACGTGTATGCACGTGTGTGCATGCATATGTTGTATGCGTGTGTGTGTGCACATGTACAAGCCTGTTTGTTTGTGTATTATGTGCATGTGTGTATTTTTTTTCATGTGTGTGTGTGTGTGTATGTGTGTGTGTGTGTGTGTGTGTGTGTGTGTGTGTGTCTATATATTTGCGTGTGCGAGCGTGCGCGAGCTTTTATGACTATAAAACTTATATCCTTTTGATCTCGAATCATACCCAACAAAAAAGAGTTTCTCTCTTTTTTACAAGCTTGCATCTTATTTCATCTAGACTATAAGATTTTACAATATCATTAAAGAAATTTAAATGAAGGAGACTTGATTTCTTTCTACTCTATGCCTCTTATAGAGTGATCTTCTCTAAAATTCTAGTAGGACATCAATTAGACAAGTACACTATATATGCCACTATTGCAGTTCCAAAATCTTTAGGCATTTATTTTCTTTTCAACATGTTTCTAACCATATCAAGAGCACTCATATTCTTTGTCTATATAACAACATCTTTTTTGGAGTGATCTTAGGACTATCAATAAATTATGAATACCATTATAATCACAAAATCCATTAAAATAATTAGAAATGAAGTCACCATCTCAATAGGTTCTTAATCCTTTAATTGGATAACCACTTTTCTATTTTTACTAATGCTTTGTATTTCTTGAAAACTTCAAAGGCTTCAAAATTTTCTTTTAATAATTACACTTATTTCTTGCAGCTATAATCATGATTAAAAATTCTAGTAGGAAATCAATTAGACAGGTATACTATATATGCCATTACTGCAGTTCAAAAATCTTTAGGTATTTATTTGCTTTTTAACATGATTCTAACAATATCTAGAGCACTCATATTCTTCATCTCGATAACACCATCTTTTTAAAGTGATCTTGGGATTATCAAGAACTTATGAATACCATTATAATCACAAAACTATTAAAATAATTAGAAATGAAGTCACCATCTCGATCAATTTTCAATTCTTTAATTGGATAACCACTTTTCTATTTTCACTAATGCTTTGTATTTCTTGAAAACTTCAAAGACTTCAAAATTTTCTTTTAATAATTATACATGTGTCTTATGTCTACAATCATCAATAAAAAAATAGGAAATACTAGCTTTTGCTAAGAGAAATTATATTAGAAGGACCATAAGTATTAGAATGCACATGTTGAAGTGGTTTTGAGGCTCTTAAAAGTGATTCCTTTAAAAAGAAACTTTTGAATTGTTTTCTGTATAGGCACCCTTCACATAATTGATCAAAATGATTAATAAGTAGTAGCCCATACACAATCTCCTTCTTTGATAAAGACTTCAATCCTCCAAAATTCATATGACCATTCAAAGATGCCAAAGCCAACACGTATATCATATATCAGCTTTTAAACTCTTTGCATAATTGGTATTTATTGTGAGAGAAAACATTTTATTCTTGGATGTTTTTACTTTAGTAATCTATTTGCTTTTGTCATCTCTTAATGTTAAAGTATTATCTTTCATGTTTATCTTATATCTTTTCTCTAACAGTTGTCCTAAACTTAAAGTGATAGATTTCTAGGCTATAACATAATAAACTTGAGAGATAAATTGATTAGACACATTATTTGTCTGAATAAGAATGTTACATTTCCATACGATAACAACTTTTGTATTGTCTCCAAAAGAAATATTAACTCAAGAAAATTCATCAAGTAATATAAATAAATTCTTTTCTTTAGTTATATGATTAATTGACCTATATACAATAACCACATTTATTGATAATTTTCTCGATCATCTCTATTATATGTCAATTACTAAGTTGGCTCTTCATTCCCTTCACTTTTTTCCAATAAGCATTCTCTTCTTTACCATATGTGTTTCTATAATCTACTACAAAATGACTAATTTGTCACAACCGTAACATTGTAGATTAGCTTGTGCACCTTTTATAGACTAGATACTTCTATCATGTCCTCTCATGGGTTGATTCTAGTTTGTAACTTTATATGTATTTAAATTTCTGTCAACAATTCCTATTTCATATCCTCGATAATTACTACATCCTTTTCACTTCCTCTTCTTTTATAAAATTCTTCTTTGCTATCGTCTTTTTCATCTTTTTTTAATTTTCAAGTTTAATATTTTAGTTCCTTAATAGCCATAATAACATAATTGAATTTCGGATCAAGTAATTGAAGAATTTTTCCAGTCACTCAAACATCTTCTAATGTCTCTCCATATCTTCGTAGTTGATTGACAACTGTAAACTTTTTAGTCAAATAATATGAAATTGATTCAAAATTTTTAATCTTAAGTGCATTAAAGTCTTCCTCAAGTTTAAAGATGAAACTTTACCTTATTATCCATTCCTTGGAGAGAATTTTGTATAATCCCCTATGTTTGCTTCACTGATTTTCTGGAAATCTTTTTAAAAATAATTTCATTTAAGCACATATGACTCAACACTAATACTTGTAATCATTTTTTTGAGCCTTCTAAAGTGCCTCTTTATCTACTTTAGCCAAGACTTTTTCATCTTAAGACTACTTTACACCTTTTTTCAACAATCTCCTATGCGTTTTATGATCATAGCATGACTTTATTTGGATAAATGAAATATAATAGTTTTCTTTGGTGATTTTTGAAAATTGAAAGGGAAATGGATCCATTCATTATTTTATTTTTCTTTTGATTATGTATAGCTCTAATAATATTTCGTTAGCTATATAAGAGGAGGAAAAACTTCAAAGTTAAAGTTATTGATTCTATTTCATATGAAGTAATAAGGGTATCTATATTCATGAAAACATAACTTACATGACTCTTCAAATACTACTATATTAAACTTAAAATATTTTCATTTACATGAATTTAAAAAGCTTAAAATTCAAGAAATTTTATGACTTTATAATGACTTCAAGAATTATTAGTAAGTGTAATTCCTCCATTTAAGACATCGAGCACGATTATCAAAACCCAACTTATTTCTCATAATAAGGAAGAGAGATATAACATCTATAATATAGAGATCGTATTGAAAACAATAGAAGAACAAGGGGGGAGAGAGAGAAAGAGCAAATAAAGAAGAGAGGAATAAGAGAGGAAAGGGGAGAGAAAGGAACTTGCGATAACTATGCAAGCATCGAAGGCACTGGCAAAAATGAACACCTAGTTAGATAAACTAACAGAGAAATGGCTAGGAGAGAGGAAGCAGAAAAATAAAATGAAATAATAAAAAGATAATGACATCTAAAAACAGAAGGAGAGAACGACATCTAAAAAAAGGAAAAATATTTAAATGCCTCTCTCTACCAAAAACTTCCATTCTTGTTAATCTTTGTCTCCTAAATCAATGGTATTAGTACTCTTGTGCTTGTTAATTAGTGTATCCAACTTTATCTTCAACCTTACCATCCTTCTTGCCTCTCCTAAGAGATACCTCAATAAATCAAAGCCTTGATCGATATAAGTCATCTGTTTCAAGTCTTATGACTTTGTCTCTACGCATTTTTGTTTTTATGTTAAATCCTAGGTAAAATTATAAACTCTTAAATATTGAAAAGTCTCTTTTGAACCTTTGCATTTACACTAAAATAAAGTTTATACCTTAGTATTTTTCAGTGTACAAATTTTTTTTAACATTTCAAAATAATCTAATTTAAACTTTTAACTAGTTTATTAGGGTTTCATCAAATAAATAATACCTTAGCGTTGGCAAAAGAATTTTAAAATTTTTATTTTTTATATAGGACTCACTAATTCCGTTAATTTCAGTTAACTATCCCATCAATAATTTTAGTTAACCTCCTAGCCCAAGAGTGCAATTTATATAAATAGTGCATAAAAGGTGTTAATAATTGAAACATGATCTTCGACTCAACTTCATAAAATTTGTCATCAGGGCATAAGCTTATGGCTTGAACTTCCTCTAAAATGAGGAGTCAATTTTTGTTAGAATTGTAATTATATAAAGGAAATAACCCAAATGATAATAATGATCATTACAAAACCAACCAGAATCAATTGACCCTTACCTGGCAACAAGCCAAACCCATGTCCCATTATAAAGGAGACCATTCTTGACAAAAGTTTCGTCCAAAGATGACTCAATTACATCCTTTCGAAACTTCTTAATTGCACGAATCACATTAAGAAAGTATATCTCTTCAGATATTAATTCCAACATATAGCAATTGGTTTACCGTCTAAATAAGACATTGTTTTCTACCATTAAATTTAACTCATCTTTTGTTGCATCAATCAATTTATTGGATTTATCACTCTCTATGGCTTATGAAAATGAAATATGGCCCTTATTAATGTCATAATAAAATTATGACTTTTTCAAATAAACCACATAATCATTAGAAATAACTAATATCTTTATTCTTACAGGTTTATTTAAAGCTATTCCATATAGTTCATTTATATCAATTGGACATAAGTTAGTTTCTTCATAAGGTGCGGTTTCAACCAAATGTTGTCTAGGATCACTTTGTTCTTCCAATACTGAGATAACATTTGGTATAAATATGGATATCGGGACATTTATGGGTATCGGAACATCATCCCTTATTTTATTAATATCCATGACATGTTACTTATCACTCTCACTAACTTCAACATTTTCAATGAACATGACATTAATTGTTTCAACAATTCTTAGACTATGGTTTGGACAATAAAACCTATAACCTTTATATTTTTCAGATAACCACTAACTATTCGAGAATCTAATTTCTTTTGATATGGATTATAAATTCGTGCTTCTCTTATACAATCCCAAATATGCAGGTGTCTTATACTAGGTTTCTTTCCAGTCCATAACTCAAAGGGAGTTTTAGTTACTACCTTACTAGGAATCTTATTCAACAAATACACAACAATTTTAAGCGCATGCATCCACAAGGTTTTGGGTAATGGAGAATCACTCATCATACTCCTAACCATATCCATTAATGTCTTATTACATCTTTCTATCATACAATTTTGTTAAGGTGTGCCCAGCATAATATACTGTGCATATATCCCATATTTTTCATGAAACTTTACAAATGTACCTAGACATTATCTTGATTCATCATATTTTTCATAATATTCATCACCTCTGACATATCTTACAATTTTTAGTTTTTAGTCGAATTGCCATTCAACCTTCTTTACAAATACATAAAGGTAATCTATAGTTTAAGATTTTTCATTAAGCAAATAGACATATCCATAATGTGAAAACTCATCTATAAAGATGATAAAATAATTTTCTCCATTAAAAAAACAGAGTGTCAAAAGGTCCATATATAGCGGTGTAAGTACTTCCTGTGGCTCCTTTGTTACTATATTTAGTTTGCTTTCCTTTAATGTAATCCACATATACATAGAGGTCAGTAAAATAAAAATTCGAAAGAATTTCATTTTTTACCAATCTTTCTAATCTTTCCTTAGATATATGACCCAAAAGTTTATGCTACAAGTAAGCTAAATTATTATTCATTACGATATGCTTAGTTACAATGGTATGATAAACAAAAAATATGGATTCAAAAAAATTAACTTCAAGTTTCAATTTATATAAACGATCCATAAGAATTCTATAATCAGTAATGGAATTATATTTAAATAAAATAAAACATTCATCACCAAACTAAAAAGTAAAACCACTTTCACCAATTTTAGAAATAGAAATTAAATTTCTAGATATTGAAAGCATACAGAGTGTTTGTATTAGATCTAGGTGATAAACAATATCTAATATTAAGGGTTACGTCCCTATACCTTCAACTAGGACCTTCTTATAGTTTCTCCCAAATAAAAAGTTCTCAATTCGGGATATAGTCTGGATTTTAAAGAATCCCTACATAACATTAGAAATATGAGTAATAACACTAGATTCAGGCCATTAAATATTAGAAGAAACTTCAATTAAGTTTAATTCAGAACATACAAAAGGTTATTTTTACATTTCTTTTCAAATTAAACCATACGTTTCAAACAATCTTTCTGAAAGTGTTCCTCCTTCTTTCAGAAATAACACTTTTCTATCCTTTGTTCCCACTTCTCTATCCTTTGTTCATTCTCGTCAACATTATTAGTAATATATGTTGCTTTAATAGGTGCTTGCTTCTTAAATTTCTTGGCCTTTAGCTTGTGAATCTTGCTAACTCCTTAACCCAGAAGTTTAATTGAATGAACTCTTTTATTCTGTAGCCTTGTTTCCTCTTGAATGATCATACTAGACAATTCATTAATATTCCACTTATCCTTTATAGTGTTGTAGTTAATTTGAAAAGGTCCATACTTAGGTGGTAATGAGTTGATAATGAATTGCAGTAAGAAGAAGTCATTAACTATCATACCCAAGGTCTTTAATTTTGCTACAATATTCTTTGTCTCTAGGACATGTTACTACATGCTCTATGACACATCGAACTTTATGGTCGTGAGTTTAGTCATTAGTATACGAGCAATAGACTTAGTTCGTAGAACAAAAATATTCTTCAATAAATTTAAGGTGTTCTTTACCGTTTTAGTTTGTAGAATAGTGGTCCTAATGTTGTTGGCTATAGTCATTCGTATAAAATTAAAATATAATATGTTTGACCTTTCCTACACTCTATAATTTGTCTTCTCAACCTAATCGCTCCTATTTGTAATATAATCAGGTTTTTTTTACAACAATACTAAATCAAGTAAATGAAAATTGACTTATTCGCACGATTTAGCGAAGTTTAAATCATTAAAAAAGGTAGCAGAAGAAGCATGCAAATGAAGAAAAATATATGTGAATAGATAAACGATCAATATATTACCAAATTCAAATAATTAAACATTTAAAATATATTGCACGTTTCCTTTAGGCAAACTCAGCAATATATTGTTAGAAACCCAATGTCATATAAACTTTATTAGGTAATTAAAAAAACTCATCAAGCACAATTAATATCTTTGGATACATAATATATTTGACAAGTGAATATTGATTTTTCTCTATTATGTTTATTAGTGGTAAATTATTAATTTAACTTTAGATAAATTCTAAAATTAATAAACTTCATTTAGTCATATAGTAAATTTAATAACAAAAATTAATATTTTATGTATAAATAACTATTTGTACATGACAAAAATTCACTTAATTAATTTAGCCACTTTAGTGACTAATAAATTATCCTTTTATAATATCATGTATAAATTAAATAAATAACACATAATTTTAAATTCCAGTAATAATATGCATAAAGCTAGCGTGAAATCATTGATAAAATAAATAGAATACGTAACATAAGAATAAAATAAAATAAAATATGTAATGTACAAAATAATGGCCATTAATATTCGGCTTGGGTATGGTAAAAGCGATTAGAATTCTGCTTTTATGTGGTCTTTACCACACGCACATTACTGGTATGTTGCTATAAAAAGATCTTTGAATTCTAACATCATGTGTACATGTATATGTATATGTGGGTATACACACACACACACGTATATATACTGTGTTTAATCTTTATGTGATAAAAAAAAAAAAAAAGAGAGATGCCACCACTTCACTTGTCGTTTAAAAACTATTGAAAATGTAAATAGAATCTTAATTTAGAAACCTACTCCACCTAAAACAATAAAGGAATAGGTGCAATGGCTGATGAGGACTTCAAAAGGTTAAAATAAGTTATCCTAATGGACCAACGCTAAAAATAGTCGAAAGTCCCCTTGCTATTGTTATTTACTTATTTAATAAATAATATTATATGCATATGCCGTGTTTGATATCTAGATTATTCTCTCTTTTTTTCCCCAAACACTCAAATATTAATAATTATCATCAAAACAATCATAGTATATTAGATGAACAAATTATTTATTTAAAACAAACTCTGTACCACATAAGAATATAAAATTTATGAAAAAAATCAAAATGCATATTTATAATTTTAAAATCTTGAATAAACAATTATTACAAATCATTGAAGTATAATATTATGTACCTAAGGCAAGAAATGTCATCATCGTAAGGAAATAAAGAATAAATTTCACATCGCTCATGATTAAAATTAGTTCTTCTCTCGACTCTCCTAAGACTATATAAATTTAATAAAAAATTCTCTGTAACCTTAATTAGTAGTAGAGAGATATCAATTTATATGTTTATAATTTTTACTACAGTAGAATCATTATATATATATATATATAAAGTTCAACCTAATAACTTCGCGCTTATCTATTACTGTTCCACATGAATCCGTTGGAATACACCATGATCTTGATGTTAACAACTAAAAAAGGAATTCACTCTTGCACTAATCACGTAATTGCAATATACATTGGCTATGATAAACTCTATCCAACTCACGTGATATTTGCATTAAAAAAAAAAAACACGTTTCTTCCGAATTCCAATATATTCATGATGCACTTAATGATCCAAAGTGAAAATTAGTATTGATGGAAGAAATAAATGCTCAAAGTGAAAAATGGAACATAGGAGATTGTGGCATCGCCAACAAATGCCCTTTGAACTAGGAGACAATTACTTAAATAGAGCCGAAAAAGCATGTTGAAAAACAAGAGAATAAATATAATTACTTGACCGTATATAATAAAATCAAAACTTATGTTAGCTAGATATTATACAAGTGGGACAACAGATTGGGCTTGAAGTTTCAGTTTCACTTCATCAAGACAAGCTTGGAGATCCCGGAACTCTTGTGTGTCTGAAAAGCACTCGGCCTGGGATTTCCACGGACACAATTTCAATTTGTCATTATTCGGGCAACAACTCAAATTTATTAGTGAATGTTAGCTAAAGGATGCATATTTTTGTGGTAAAATAATTGAAAGTTACAGTAGAATATAAAGCTCAAAATTAGTAACTCCCAAGAAAGTAAAAAGTAGACATCTTGCCTGTTTAACCGTATTTCTCAAGTGCATCTCAGCTGCAGAGAGCTCGCGAGGGCTACCAGTTGAAGATGAAATTTTCATGTACACCATACAAAGGTCTAAGGAGGCATGTGCAAATTTTTTAAATCGTTCCTTATCTTTCCATAAATCGGAACCCTGATGTAGAATGTTCAATCAGTTAATAAAAAAACACAAGAAATCCTAGTAATGTCCTTTCAAAATATATCTAGTTATGAAGAAAAAGAAGATTGTACAGAGGAGGACCAAAGAAAATGTCAGAAACTCAATAATCATACATCCCAACGAAATACTAGGTCTATCCTAAAAAAACCGTAAGTTGCTGTAGGAAATTTTGAAGAACGATTATTTCCAATTGACATGCCTAGGAAGACTTATGAACTTCAATGATGAAAACAGAAAATCTATAGCTCCATTAGGAACTTGGGTGGAGAACGTCCCTTATTATGTATAATGGCCATCTGACATATAATTAATAGATATGGCAATGGGCCGGGCCACCTGGTATGATCTAACTTGTTACTTACCCATTTCTTACATCACAGCGAAAAATGAACCTAAAGCAACTCACTTGAACATTTGAAAGAAATCCCATAAGCAAAAATTACAGAAGTGGTAACTGGAGTCACCTGATATGATCTAACTTGCTTCAGAAGGGCTTCAGAGCACATAGTGAGATCTCCTCTAACTTTATGCCACCTTGCATATAAGGCCCACACGTCTGCTCTGCTTTCACTTTTGACTATCTGCATAATTAACAGACACAATTTTAGATATCGATCACTTCAATAAAGGAATTCCTTCAAGCAAACAATGCTAAATCTTCCAATCACTTTTTAAGTTCGTCCAACAATTGAAGATGATTATCGAACTTGGACTTTCAGATGCAACATTTTCCCAGATGTGGAAAATATGGGTGGATGATAAAAATATATAAATAGGAACAAAAGCTCGAAATACCTGCTGCAGAAGTGTGCCCAACAACTCCACCAATTTCTCAGTTTCCCTTTGCCCTCCAACAGTTGACTCCAACTCGTCTATAGGATCATTTCCGTCATTTGGACAAGATGCATTACACTCACAGGTCGGGGTAATCTCTGTAGATTGTCTTGAAGATCTTCTTTCTATTTCTTGCATTACTCCCTCAAATGATTCCACATCAATTCTTTTTCCATTAGTCAACTTCAACACCATCTTCATAGCTTCAAGGGCCTGCTAATATCAAATCAAACAGAAAAAAGTCTTTAACAAGTACCACTATCAGTTTGACAAACAACCATTAACTTCTAAGAAGCAGCCAGCCTTGCATGATTAACAAGCAATATACTATGGAGATAGTGTTCCCTGGATTCTGTTATGGTTTTAATTAAGGAGGAGTCAATGAAGTGAACCAGATTGTTGAGTTTTAAATGATACTAAACCATATTGTTTAGTTAATAAAGTTATTAGACTGGCTAGGTGGCAGCCCATGACTGGTTGTAATAGACTGTTATGAGTTGTTAGCTCCTAACTGATATATTCCAGAAATTGTCCATCAGCAAGAATTCCCAGAAACAGAAATTATAGCACGGTCTCCCTCAAGTCTCTCTCTCTCTTCTTCTTTGCAATTCTTCTTTCAGCCCGAACTCCATTTTTAGGGTCACATTTGTTATCAGAGCATCAACCCAGTCACCTATGGAGGAAGTTCTATGCAAACAGATGAAAGAAACTGCAGCAGCGGAGATTCATGAAAACAAACTTAATACGAGCGCACATGAAGAACTTCTCCAACAGTAGTTAACATTCCATATATCACAAAGCTCCACTCTACTGAAGCATTGCGGGAGTCAGCTAGGAACCCAACTAATCAAGATTCATCCCCAACAGAAAAGCTTCCCTATGCAGCTCTGACAAGACTGGGAAAAGTAGAATTCCCTGTTTAAGATGGTTCATATGCACAGCTGGATATACAAAGCAAAGCAGCTATTTACCATAGACATAAGTCTTCCTTAATTAAGGGTCAAGGTTGCCGCAACTCATTTGGAATGTGTAGTGCTGGAATGGCATCAATTATATGTGTGATGCAGAATGCAAAATAGCATATTCAGGGGTATTTTAGTAAATTCCAGAATTGTTGGAATTTTTGAAATAATTATATTTCTGTTTTAGT
>JANZXR010000005.1:19636465-19648226 GCA_027575705.1 Erythroxylum echinodendron
AACAGCACGAAGGACAGAACTTTTGTGTCCTTGTCCACTGTCCTCACCCCTGAGGACAGTAACCAAACACAGGGTAAAACTCGAATTCTGTCCTTTTTATTAAAATATTTTAATATTTTAAATTTAATTTTTAATATTTTTAAAAACATCTAAAATAAACTCTAATTAATTATATCTAAAAATCCAAATCTTGTTAATTGAATAAAAAAAACTAATTCGCAAAATCATGAAGCCCCTCATCTCTTCATGATTCTTGTCCGAATCCAAAGCAAACCATGAAGGAATCCTCATCGCAACTCCAATATCATAAATAACTAATCTTATCGCTACTTCAGCTACTATAAACACATTCGAAACATTAACAACGATGATGGTGGGATAATTTGGTTTTTGACGGTGAGATTGTTTGATCATGATTTTTCAGCTCCTCTATGATTGGCATAATATCGTCCTCTACTTATTTTACTCGCCCAAGATTTTTCAAATACTTTTTTTGCTTTTTTTTTGTATTTCTCTATTGAAGTTTATAGCTATAGGTTTTGTAGATAGTGGTTGAGGAGGTTAAGATTCGTTGAGTTTGTTGCGTGTTTTGTTGTGCACATTAGCCATAGTTTCGGCATGCTCAATAGTACATTCCTTGCCTGGATTTATTCATAGTTGAGGGTGGTTATAAGTAGTAGAGGTGCTTATTATTAACATGATTATCAACTAGTTTCCTTCGCTTGAGTTATTGAATACAGTCCCCCTTTTTATGTTTATCTTGAGTAATGAGATTTTCTGGGTAAAAGGTGTCACAGATTTTATTTATGTTGGATTCCTTCTGGCGTGTGAAACATTTTCGTTGCATATATGTGCATACTATTATTATATATTCGTATAAGTTTCAGTTTTATCTTTATTATTATGTATTATCAGTATTCTATTATTAATATTTTGTATTTGTATCTTTGTTATTTGCATTCTTTGTAGCTATTTTATTTGGTTTTGTTTTATTCTTTCTTTATGTACTTATTTAATTTTATTTATCTCCACGCTTAACGTATCAGTTTTCATAAGCATCCTTTTTTATTGTCACATTTATATTGTGGGTCTATCAAAAACAACCTTTTTATTATATAGGGGTAAGATTATGTACTATCAGACCTCCTCAAACTTCGCTTTATTGCGAGATTTCAAACTGGATGATAATGGCGATGATTTCTCACACTTGTTAAGTTGTTATTCTTTTGTCGATAACTCAAGAGGTCCGTATCATGAGTTTCCAAGAAATAATAATGAAAAAAAAGCTCACTTGAACATCCATTCCCATAATCATTAGTAGCTTCTGGTTCCACGAAGGAAAGCTTCCTCTGTAATTAGCTCTTATGGATTTGTAGTTAGAAAGGTCGACATAAAAATGTTCTTTTTCATAGGTTTATTGTTAATAGGATAGGTTCTAGGAGTGTTTTTGTAGAGGTCATTCAAGTTCTAAGGCTTCATGATCGTAGGAGTTAGGTTTTCCAATTCAATTAACAAGACGTGTTTTTTAATATAATTAGCAACTATCACAGAATAATTTAACCATTATAAAGTAAAAATTAAATTTAAGTTTTAAAAATAAGTTATCTCATATCTGAGCCCTACAGTGACGAAAACTCATCATGTTTAATTTTTTCTCAATAATGTTTATTTTGAATGTTTCAAAAATGTAATATTTGATTTTGAATACTTTAAAATGATAAAATGGATATGATTCAAAATGCACTTTTAATCTAGGAATATCAAATAAACTCGGATCTAATCTAGCCTAACATGAAATTAATAAATTTAATATTAGTTGATTAGATTTCGGGCGATATTCAAAATGTTTTAAAACAAATCAAATGAGAAGAGTATATGTAAAAAATAATTTCGTATTTCACTTCTTATCTATGTCATCTCTAACCTAAAGACATCAGTCGTCCTTCACATTTCACTTCTGTCGTCAACTACTCTATCCTGTCTTCTTCTTTACTGTTTTGTCATTTTATCTTCAATTTATTCAATTTATGTTCTTTTATTATTTTATCTACTACGTCAATTTATAACTTTTGTACCTGTATGTTGAGAGTCTCTAATCTCTTATCCTTTATATCAAGCTTTGGTGTTTGGGCATGGTTGACAAAGAGGCATGCTATTGTTATATAGGAAAAAAGATACAGACCTCTCATATGTTTTACGAAAATTAAAAATCATAATTTTTAAAATTCTTGAAAAAAATTCATTATATTTTTCAATTTTTTAAAAAACTCCTTATTTTAGTTTTGATTTTAAAAATAAAAAATATACGTAACATGAACTTCATACATAAACTGATCAAATGTCATCAACTTAGTAAGCCAACTTAATTCTTAAACCTAAACCAAACTAACAAAACTTGGCTTAAATTAAAAATTTAGTTGAATTTAATTAGTTTAATTCAAATTTAAGAAATGAGTTGAATTATCATATAAGCAACATTTGATTCATCTACATGTGATGTTCATGTAGCTTGCGTTGTTGTTTTTTTAATCAAAATCTTAAAGAAGGAGTATTTTATGAAATTTTGAAAAGTATAGGGAATTTTTTTTAGGATTTTAAAGATTACTTATTTTAGGTTTTTAAACTATAACAAAATGTTTGGTTCACCTGCTAGAATAGATAAGAAATGAAATGATTATTCTTAGGAATAGAATATAATTAGTATTACTTAGTTTAGTTTACTCCTAAGAATTTCTAATAATAATGTATGCCAATGTTTAATTTGTAAACATAAATTCGAGATGACAAAGGAATAATTAACAAAAAGAATAAAATATTTATTATAGTCTCCACTAAAATCATCATCATCATCATCATCATTAAATTTCTTATAATAATAATAATAATGATATTATTATTATTATTATTAATTTTCTTCTTCTTCTTTTTCTAATTGTTGTTATTGTTGTTGTTGTTGTTATTGGTGGTGTTGTTGTTGTTATTATTATTATTATTATTATTATTATTATTATTATTATTATAAGAAAATTAATAATTAGAAAATTAAGAAGAAGAAGAAGAAGAAGAAGAAGAAGAAGAAGAAGAAGAAGAAAATTATTGATAACAACAACAACAACAAGAATAATAATAATAACAATAATAATAATAAGAAGAAGAAGAAAAAGAAGAAAATTATTGATAAGAATAATAACAATAACAACAACAACAACAACAACAACAATAATAATAGAGAGAAAAGTTGTCTTTATCTATTTCGCGTTTCACGAAATAGGTAAAGATAGGAGAAGGTATCTTTAACTACTCCTAAAAGTGTAGGAATAACTAAACCTAGGATTATTTATTCTGTATGTTATTTGTTAACCAAACAAAGGAATAACAATTCATTAGAAATATATTAGTAATAGAATAGCTATTCCATTCAACTAAACATGCCATAAGGGAATTCCACATCTTTTATCCATACTATATATGAAGCTTATTCTCCAATCTAATGTCTTGTTTTTGGCGTGCATATGCTTGGTTATATATTCTTTGACGATCTTGTTAATTTCATTAACAAGACTATGAAAGGATTAATCGATGATAGTCAAGTCATGCCTTCTAGACAATGGAGGGTCATCAACAGTCGATAGATGACAAGATCGAAGTTTGACAGCTCAAGTTGTGTCAATTTGGCTTAATTGGGCTGGTAGTTTAGATAAGTTTGATGGCTTAAGTTGTATAAATTTGGCCTAATTTGGAGCTGGCATTTTAGATTTTGAGTAGGGTTTAGATCATCCAAAGGTCAATCGACTTGATCTTGGATGGTATGAGTTAGGGCCAATCAGACTTCGAGATGTGTTTGACTGCGCTCTAAAGATCAGTCGGTTGGGCCAACAAAGTAGCGTTTTCATAATCAAGTAATATTTTGTTTTAAGGCAAAATATATGGAAAAAAAACTGAAACAAGACGTAAATATGATTTAAGATTAAATAAATAGGTTAAGGATGGATTGTACCAATGGTTAGTACTTTTTAGTGTTATTTCTTTTTTTCAAAAATTTTTTAAAGAAAGGGATTTTACTGAATATATATTAAACAACTTGTTTTATTAATTTATGATTATTTTATTACAATTTATTGAAGGAGTTTAAATTAAGGAAAATATGAAAAATAAGCAAGTTCTAACTTCTCTACATCTAAGGAAAATGAAAAAAATAAAAAATATGAATATTAAAAGCAAAGATAAAAATAAAAGAATATCAAATATTAAATCGTTTTTTAAGTCATAAAAATAAAATAATTTTTTATGTTTTATTAAACAAATTTAAATATTTATTAGTAAGATAATTAAATATTTATTGGTAACAAAGACAATTTTAAAAGGTAAGAGATAACTTTTGATAGAAAAATAATGTTGGAATTTTAAAGCAAGGTAAGTTTTGACAATTTTAAAAGGTAAGAGATAACTTTTGATAGAAAAATAATGTTGGAATTTTAAAGCAAGGTAAGTTTAAACTCACTTTTTTTATCTTCACCTAAATTTAAAACTTGTTTAGAATATATTTAACCTTAATCGCCTTGGCTAAAAAATCAACAAATCTATTTTATTAACTCTTCAATTATCCATATACATTTAAAATTTCTCCTTTAGGCATGTAATAATGCAATATATGGTAAAAAGTCTCTTTCGAGCAACACTTGTATCAAAATATAAGTCAAACTCTAACATTTCAAAGTATATAAAAAGAATCATAATATTTCAAAATCATAATAGTTTGAACCCTTAAATTCTTAATAGGGTTAAGGATCTGTAATTTAAGTTCCATATTATTACTGATGTGACATTTTTATTTTTATTTTTTATATAGGACCCACCATGTCATGTGAAAAGTAGACATATTATAGGTCCCACTCATTTAAATTAGGGTTAAGTCTAATTTCATATTAATCTTAATTAACTCTAATTTTAATCTTAATTAACACTAATTTTAGATTAACCTTAATTTAAGAGCAACTGTAATTAACCATAGTTTCATATTAACCCTAACTAACCATAATCTTAAATTCCTACTCTAATTAACCTAAATATGATGATCCCTTAGTTCAAAATCTCTAACCATCATAATGCCCTCCAATCTATCTGAAAATCTTAATAACATGTGCTTGCTAATCTAGAATTCATCCTCAATTAGATTCATGACCTATCTTCATCTAAGATCTCTTACTTCTTAGTAGACATCTCCTTGGTAAACATTTTCTTAGGAGTGTAAACCCTCTTATGAAATTAAAGCTCTTCGCAGATAAAGTCTCTTTAAAGAAAGCAACTATTAAACTTGGAAACCTGAACCTTAAATGGAATGAGGAATTTAATCTGGTTATTAAGGACAAAGAATTTCAAGACATGGATTTACATGTCTTTGACTGGGAATAAATCTGAATCTTTTTTCTTGTTTTTTTATTAGCCATAGAGACACGAGTCTATCATTTGCATTATAACCCATATAATTAGTAGTAAAAGTGATGAATTGGGAATCAATCATTTGTATGCTTTCTTTGATTTCATGTTGGCAAACATGAAAAGATAGGTATGAATGCCATTTTATTAAAAGCGCTTACATCAAAGGAGCCAAAAGTTATAACCTTTGATCTACTAAAAAATATAAACGCAGATGATGTTAGTAACAAGAAACAATATAAGCATCTTGTTATGGAAGTGGCTTATAGACCTTTCAAGGATGATTAGATGTCAAACATAGATGATCCAATCATGAAAAATTATATTCAAATAGCTATTTAGGGATTTAGATTTTTCGATTCATTACAAATCAAATATAATCTAAATGAGTGGGACCCATAATGTCCACTGATTTCGTGTGGCATTGCAGGTCTTAGATAAAGAATAAAAAATAATTAAGTTTTTACATTAACGCGAACATGGTTTTATTGTAATTATTAATAGTTCAATTAATTAAGGGTTTAAGTCATGCAGTTTTAAAATATTAGGGTTCTTTTTGGAAACTCCAAAATATTAAGATCTAACTTTTATTTTATTGTAATTGTTAAGGTTCAAAAGGGACTTTCTACTTTTAATATATACATGAAAGGTTATATTAGAGATTGTCCCTTCTCTCTAACATTCCCCGATTCTTTCCCTCATTCT
Source organism: Erythroxylum echinodendron (assembly GCA_027575705.1). Lineage (NCBI taxonomy): Eukaryota > Viridiplantae > Streptophyta > Magnoliopsida > Malpighiales > Erythroxylaceae > Erythroxylum > Erythroxylum echinodendron. The sequence goes on from JANZXR010000005.1 coordinate 19,642,607, forward strand.
TGCATTCCAGCAACTCTCCTCTATTATTCCTCTCCCCTATCCTCAACACTACCGTGTTTTCTTAGATTCCAATTCCACCTTTAACATTCTCCCTCTTGGAATCTTCTCTCACTTTTAGTCACCTATCGCTAATAAAGGCAATTTGATCTTTGTCTAGCTTCCTGCCCTACTTTGTTACCATTTTTTGTAACAACTTTTTGAAAACATTATATAAACTAGCTTTTGCTTCCCTGTATGGCTTATATGACTATTTATACCAACCTAGAGCAATGCTCATCTCAGGAGTTTCCCCTTTTCCCTCCAAATCCCCGTCTAAAAGTGACCTTCCCCTTTAGTCTCTAATAGTAGAAATAGCTGATAGCACAAAATCTAGGTCTCCACCTAGCCCATAGCAAACGGTCATTGGAGATAACACCTCTTTAGTGCTTTACTTAAACCCATCATTTGTAATATCCTAGTTCGATTATTGTACCGTGTAATGTGTTGTACATGCATTTTATAAATTATGCTCCATTTATGGTGTACTAGAGTAATTTAAGCATTTAAATGTATTATTGAGGTTACAACGGAGATCATGGATAGACTAAAGATGGTTCTGGACTCGATCGAAAATTTCTCAAATTTTTTTCGAAAACTCTAAAAAGCTAAGGAATGAGTTCGAATGAGCTTTAAAAGCCTTGAAATGTGCTTTGGAGATTTAGGTGACACTTTCGAATGAAATCTGGACGATTTTGGTGACATTCAGTGATTTTCGGATTCAATCCGAAAATTATTCTAGGCAACAGAAAAAGTTACCGAATAATTTCAAATAAGATGAAAAGCTTCAGAATTAGGATTGGAGTCTATAGGAATTGAAATAGGTCAAAACGGAGGTTGTTTGAATAGAATGTAGGCAATATGAAATTATTGGACTGAAATGCCCCTTTTAGAAAATAATGGGTATTGATGATTTTAAGCCCATTCAAATTTTTTAAGCATCCAATCATAAGAATTGACCCCTAATTAGAGTATTTGATGGTCAATTTGAAAATAAGACAGTTGTAGAATGTTTTCAGGTTTTAATTTGGTTAGTTGGTCAATTAAATACATTAAAGGGCAATTTGATCTTTTTATACTCATTAAGGGCAATTTGGTCTTTTATATGATATTAGTGGATTGATGAGTCATTAAAGATGACCAATGAGATAATGACATGTGTGTGATGAGTCATTAGTGATGACAAATAGGAAGGTGACATGTGTAATCAATTAAATGAGTATAAAAAGCAAAACTTAAGATATTTTGCTTCATTCTTTTAACTAAAACATAAGAGTGATAGAGAGTAACCGTGAGACCAAAAAGAAAGGGAAAAGAAGAGAAGCCTAAGGCGAATATGAGCCAATTAGAGAGGAAGAAGAGTGTAGTCATTTTTGATAGAATTTGATGGTGATTTGGAGGAATCTTGAAGTATTCATTAAAATACCCAAAAGATTGAAGAAAAAAATGGTAAGTTTCCTAAATTAAATTTCAAATTTTTATGGGTCTTCTTGAGTGAGATGGATGTGTTTAAGATCAATGTTGTCTTGGTATTACTTTGATGTTTCTTTATATGGAATTAGTTGAAGATTACAAGAGAGGAATGTGTAGTAGAATTATGTCTTATGTTAATTTGAACCAGTCATATTGTTTTGTCCATCATTCGGCCTACAGACCTCCAAATTGTTTGATTCAAATTAGAGATAAAACCGAAGACATAATACTAAAATTCTCCAAAAGAAACCTAGACCTAATTCTAGATGAATAATTATGGAAATTTGGATTGAAAATGGTAACCTGGTACTATCCCTGTGTTGAAGCAACTTGTGATATTTGGTACATGTTTCATGATTTAGAAGTTAAATGACATGATTTTTGATGCTATGAAAGCGAGAGACATAGTAAAAGAAATGTTTAGAAGGCCTCAAAACCTAATTCGAACATTTACTACGTGAAAATTAAGGAAAAAGTGGAGGTGTGGATTTTGGATATGGGTCATAACCATGACTCATCATGCGTGATTGTGATATGGTGAATTAAATTAGGTGAGATTGTGTTTTAAAGAAATCGGTAAGTTAAAATCGATAAAAAATGGTATTTAAGTGACTTTGAAGCTAGATTTGGAAATATAGAACAATAGGTTTATAGAAGTAAGCAGAAATATGATTAGCATATGTATTGCGCGATTAAATACTAATCTCGAATTTGGTTAAGCTGTAAGTATGGTTTTAATGTCTTATATCCTAATTTGGAAATAAATTCCGAAGCAAAATGAGTTTTGTGTAGGTAAAAGAGAGGCACAGAGCGCGTGAGTATGCTTGGCGATAAATTTGCGAAATTGTGAGTGTATTGTAATTGTTTTATATCAATAAAAGAATTTATTGTAATTGTTTTATATCAATAAATTCTTTGCAAAAGAATTGATGACATATGAGTGTTCTTTAAATTGATTTTATGCAAATGTTTTCTATTTATGGAGACTAGCAAGTTATGAGTGTACTTTAAAATGAGTTTATGCAAATGATTTTCATTTGATCGTGAAATGAATATTTATGCTGAGTTTTATGCAAATAATATTTTACAAGTCAATATTACTGGCATAAGTGTATGCTTTGGCAATATATGATTTTTAATTTGAAAGTAAAATTTTATATGGCTGGGAGTTACATTGAAATAAACCAATTATGAATTCTCTCATACTTGATTTAGAAAATAAGATGAGTCATAAATGTAAGAGTTGCTTTTTCCTATGATACATTGCTAGGCTTTATATATGTTATTATATAGGTATATTTATAGCGATTAACCTATTACAGGTAAGCAATGTAGAACAAACTCCGTAAATAGTGGTTAACTAGTCATGGGTAAGCAATGTAGAATTAACTTTGTGACTTGTTATAGGTAAGCGATGCATAACTAGCTTTATAACTATTGGTTAGTAGCGGTTAACCTGTTATGGGAAAGTAATACAGAACTAGCTCCGTAAATAGTAGTTATTCAGTTGCGGGTATGGGATGCAGAAATAGTTCCATGACATTATGCTTAGTGTACCATGGGGTAAAGAAATTAGTCGGAGAGCTATGTTAAGTAAGGAACATCATGAAAATAATAATGCCACCACTATTTAATTTTGAAAGTGATTTGAGAGGTGCCATATAGTACCAATTCTAGTGGTTGACTTATTTTCAGTATAAAAGTTTTCAGAAAACTTATTGTCACCACTATTTATTGTTTAAAAAAAGAAAATAGAAAATAGAAAATGGAAACTTGTATATTATGAGTTTAAGGTAGAAAAACATTTTGGAATAGTATTTCAAAAAATTGAAATTTTCTTTTACGAAATGTTATGTTATTACCATATTTGATGATGCACGAATAAATTGTTATGCCAATGCTTTACCATGAGTTTTATGATTGTATGAGAATATTTTAGTTATACTGTTATAAAAAGTTAACTTTTAGTAAATTGATTACACTCATTGAGATATTTTAGCTCACCTTATTTTTATGTTTTTAAATAAATCACCCCAGGTATATGTACAGGTGCTGCAGTAATTAGGACTTTGCCGTAGGATTAGTTGTATTATCTGTTGCTGCTGTGCTTGTGTCATGTCGATATGTAAATTTGTGTAAACAATGGATGTTTATAAAGGCTTTTAAATGAAATGCATGAATATGTTTTAGCTTTTAAAAATTTATTGTAGTGATTGTTGATAATTATTTGTTTGCAATTGCTTGTGATGACTAGACTTGAAGTCCAAACTTTGTAATTAAGAAATTGGTATGAATATATAAGTGTTTTGAAATTTTACAGGGCTTTTGAAAATTTTGGGAATATCAAAATGTAGCCGTTGTGCTGCCGAAATTTTTAATAAAATGATTTTCAAAAATTTTCTACTATTTTACATGCTTTTAACTTTTAAAATATAAAAGGTTTTTAACAGTTGAACAACCATGGCTTTACGGGAACTCTTCAGTTAAGTTAAATACCGATTGGAGGGCTACCGTGGGGTTGTTAGGAGCGCTTCACTTGGGTTGGAAGGGGAGCTCTGGGATGAGTCCTTTCATCATTTATATGAGAGGGCTCATTAATAGTGTCTCTACCTCTAGAAACACTCAAGAAGGGAGCTGATGCATTAATGTCAATTATAGTTGGCTTTTTTGATGGGAAACAATTAAATTTTCCAATAGTCAAGTAATAGGCCATGAAGTAGCAGCAAGCTCGAGGATTGTAGATTATTTTGATAAATGAGGATCATCTATTCATGTTTAAGTTTAATAGTAAAGGTACTACAAATGAAATCATTGAGTTTGGCCCCCTCGCATGTCAATAACATTCCTATCTTGCTACAAATGTGGAAGCCAAAGATTAAAATGGAGGAGATTCAATAAAAACATGTTCCTATCTAGGTTAATCTTCACCAAATACAATTGGAATATTGGCCTATAAATAGCTTGAACCTTCTCGCTAGCTTCATTATGAGACCTATTGATAAATGCTAAATAGACAATATTTCCAATCATATACTTAATGCATTTTGCTTGTTTATTTGAGAGTTTCTTATTATTTTTTATACTTATCTTGTTTTTAAACCTTATTTGCCTTTATGGATAAAAAGGAGAAGAATCAAAGTGAAATCGAGACAAAAAAAGAGAGAATTAAAGCTATTTTAGTGGCTACCATCTAAGTTTACACAATTGTGTAAGTGCCCGTATAAGTCTACAAGGTCGTGTGGGTGCCTATGTGGCTTTTCGAAATCATGTTTCTTTGCAATTTTTAACGATTAAAGAAAGTTTAAGGGACACAGTTAGGCACATAACCATGTGAATGACTATCTCTGCTCTAAAAACCCTAAATTGTGACTATCTCCGCTCTAGAAACCCTAAATTCAAGTTATAAATAGATAAAAAAAGAGAAAGCAAAAAAGAGAAAAAAAGGGGATTGTAAGAGGCTTAAGAAAATACAAATTGATGGTTTAGAACAATAGAGAGAACAAATAATAAGCAAGGAAACATATTTGGCGTGGATTTTCATCAATCTAAAGTGGATTTCATGAAGATTAAATGGGATTTCATCATGGGTTTTTTAGTTTTTCGTTTTTCCCTTTAGTCTTGATGTTATGATTATGAGCTAAACTTTTGTTGGTACTTAGATTAAATGAACCATATGATAGACTTTGCAGTGATTTTATTTTAACTTAATTAATTCTTTAGTTTTATTGAGATTTAATTATGTGTTCTTAATTATTCTTAAATTTATTATACTAGCTGTAACACCCCATTCTCGCAAGACCCCAACCCGACATCGGTGGGTGATGTCCGAGCTCGTGCCCCGCGAGAGTGGTGTGCTAGAGCACTCAATCACTCAGAAATCGGTATACATTTTTTTTAAAACCATAATCATAAAGTGCAGAAATCCATAACCATGTTCAATCAACACAATACAATTGTCAGAAATTTCAATAGCCATTTGGGCCCTTTTAACAAATACAACACCACTTTGGTAGTTTCTGAATACACATTTATATAAAAAGTGCGGAAGAAACAAGTTAATACAAATTAAGGACATGCAATGCAGACGCGAACTGATCCCGACCTCTATCCT
>JANZXR010000005.1:19655247-19665711 GCA_027575705.1 Erythroxylum echinodendron
ACTTCATTTTCATTTTTACTTTGTCGTGACAGACTGCTTATTACTGTCCTGTATCTGTTGTAGATCTCAGGCTCTTTTCATATTTTCTCCCGTACCCATTGTGGATACTGCGCTTATTAATAACTAAGCCTATGGCTCTTTGTGCACATTTTTTAGCTTTAAGCTCTTTTTTACACTGATCACTCCGGTCACAACTCCTTTATCTGATTATGCATAACAATGTGATGGAATGCATCAATTCAAATAATATGCTATCAATAACTGTCATTCAATATGCACAGTCATTTATCACACTCATCGAATCTGAGTCCAACATTAAACATTCAGTTGAGTGCACATTTTTCATATTCATATACAATTATAAAGCACTCCTAATACAATCCCAAATATCAAACTCCTCGGACTATCAATGTTCAAAATTATCACAATCATATCAATAACAGTTCAATATCTAAAAGTTAATCGAAAAACAATTTAGTCATAGTGAGAAAACATCTAGGTTAACTTATAGTACGCTCTAGAAAAGCTAGTGCCCTAATTACCCGACAAGTTTTAGATACTGACGATCAATTTGTGCTTCTTTAGTCATGCAATACACATATATAGTCCATACATTACTAAGTTGATCAATCATATGAATATTCAATCATGCACATATATATGTGTCATGTTTAATGTATACTCAATTGACCTTTCCGGGCAAGTAACTATTTTTAAATCTTAACCATTCAAACATCATATTTTGTATAATACCATTTTACAATTAGGTTTGTACCTTTAAGTTAACTTGATTTACTCCAAATTCATCAACCATTACACTTATCCTTGAAAATTTTCATGATCAAAAGCCTCTTATAACCAAGATTATGAGTAACGTACCGTATTGGCTGAAAACTGGTACTGGAATATTAGTTTTAGTATTGGTTTAAATAAAGGTCAGTACCAGTCTGTATCGGTCAGTATCGACCAGTATTATAAATACCGACCAAATACAGGTCAGTACCGAAAATTTTGAAAAATATAGGGACTAAATTGCAAAATTTTCAAATTTTAATTTAAAAATTCAAAAAATTTTAAAATTTTAAAATTTTCCCTCTCCCCATCTCCTGCCTCTCACTCCACCCCGTTTTCTTTTTTAAAATATTTTTTAATTTGTTAGTTAAACTTTTATTGTAAGTTTTATTTTCAAAATAAAATAATATTTTATTACTAATAATAATTATATATTAAACAAAAATAAAAACAAATTTTTTATTTAAATTTATTTTAATATTTTATATCATATCATAAAAATGTTTAATTTTTGAAAATAAATAATTTAAAAATTATTATTTATAAACTAATATTTATTATATTTTTTTTTAATTATTAAATCTAATTTTATTTGAAATATATATAATATATTTTTAAAAAATTTTAAATTTAATTATATTATTAATAATTATTAAATTAATTTTATAAATTAAATTAAATTAAGATATTTATAATTTTAGTAATAATTAAATTTAATTAATCAAGTATATAATATATTTAATTGATAATAAATTAAATAATATATTTTTGTTTCATGTTTTAATTCTACTTGGTTCTATTCTTATTACGAACTCTTGTTGTAAATTATAATAATTTGAGAGGTAAGGACATTTATTATTCTTTTTATTCGATGTTTTGATGTAATTATTATTTATTATATAATGAAAATTGAAATTGTAATATTTTGAATACTTTATATTGTTCATTTGTTCTTAATTTTATATTTATATGATAATGATTGTTTTTTCATATAAATTGTGGTTATTATTTATGTGTAAAATATTTGAAAATTATTGTTATTTCATATTAATTGTAATTATTAATTATTATTTTGATTTTTAGAAATAAGGTTAAAAATATACAGTACAACTGTACAATATGACAATGGGTTATTTTGCAATTTCAAAAAATTCAGGGACTATTTTATAAATTTAAAAATTATCCGCAATGGTATCCGGTATTAACCAGTGCCAGTATAGTACAGTACCAAAACCCAATCCGGTACCAAGTCTGGTGCAGTATTTGTAATATTGCTTATAACATACATACAATTGTTACTTTAAATCTAGAATTTCAGTAAGCTAGATCTATACATTTACCAAACTTTTTCCAGCAATGTATATTCATACATGTTCCCAATTCTCATTCATAAAAACTCCATGTCTTAAATGCTCTTTCATCCATACCTTATACACTTTACTTGTGCCATTAAGATCATGTTTGCATTAAAAGAACTTATTTATTCCTTTAACAAATCATAATTTGCATATTTGAACTCAACCACATCAAAACAGTCCATTCTTTAGATTATAATATCAATTAACTAAATAAACTTAGTATGCTCTTAACCAATTAATCAAGCAATAATCTAGGCTCATTCCTATCGTTAATCAAGTCCAAATATACCAATTTAGGGTGAAATTTCTCAACTGGTTCAACATGCACACAAGGCTGAAATTAAAATTCCAGAATTTGTCATCAACATCACTAATGTGTGTAACTTTACCACCTTCAATATGTCATGAATTTTACAAGCTTAGAGACATCACTAACACCTGAAAATTTTCAGAATTCATATCCTTTAAGATTACTTCATTTCAGGTTAATTTAACTTCCACATTGGTTACACTAAGGCTTACAAAATTCTGCTCACTTATGTCATTGACAGTAATTTTTTTGCAAACACACCTACAGCTCTAATTTTCCAGATTTGAAAACACCTTAATAACACCTATCTTTAGCATGAATTCCTCATCAATTATACTTCAAATCCCAACTTAAATCATCCATACAACAACCCATAAACTACTATTTTCGTACATGCAAAAAATAAAAGAGAAGAGTACTCGTTCATTATCCATTTTCTAGCACATCTTCAACATTAACATCATATACAATCTATCCCAATTCAGCCATCATAATCTTTATATTATAACATTATTTTAATAACTTGTTTTACTAAAGTTCCACCTCAATTCATCAAGTTAACCTATCCCTCCATGCATGCAAGATCATCACAAATTCAAGGTAGAAGTAAAATGATTTCAGCAAAGGCAAAATGATGATAGCAGATATAGCTATCTTTAAGCAGATTTTTGCGTGGATCTTGAGGTGACTATGAACAAAATTGAAGAAAAATTCAGAAGTTGTGAGAGTGTGTGAGTGTCTCAATGTTGAAAGTAATGGAAAGGAGAAGAATGAACACAACAAAAACTACTCCTGCGGTAGCTTGACTCATCAAATGCTAGGTGTCTCCATGTTATAATGGCGTATGTCACTTAACATGTAAGCCACTTATCCCCTCTATAATATGCAAAATGTCACCTAGTTACTAGTCCATTTTTCACTCATTCATTGCTGCCATTTGTCCATTAATTTCCTATGCCAAATGTCTTCCTTTTATCTTTTCCAAATGTCACTCAATTTATAGGCTTAGTCATCCTAATTTTTCATGTATCAAAAACTAAAACAGAAACTTTCATTCACTATCACTCATGTAATCCTAGTTCTTTCTCACTTCAAGAACATTACACTAGCACCTTTTTTTATCATTAATTCACCTTCTTTGTACTTCAAAATTCAATCTCATTCATCCACAAAACAACCTATAACCTACAGTTTTTATACATCAAGAACAAGGCATAAAAGTATCCAATTCATGAATCATTTTTTCCAATTGTAACAATTAATTTCAAAGTTACTACTTGTAACCAATCAAACCAGAATTCAAGACATAAACAATACACAATTCACATCATGGTCATTTTAAACCTTTTATACCCGAAAATATGTCGATTGAGTGCATATACTATCTTTTCAATGTGTAAGAAATCATAATTCATGTGTTTATGCTAATGATATGCATATGAATGAAATGTATTTCATGAATGCTAAAATGATATTACTCTTATGAAATAATCTATGACTCTAACCCTTAGTATGGAAAACGGCTTATTACAGAGTATGGAAAACGGCTTATTACAGCTTGATCCTTGGCTCTCGATTAAATTCATCCTTAAAACTTAGATCCTAAGAAATAGTTGTTGAATTAAATGGAACTTTCCTATTACTTGTATGAACTGGAGAGAATATTTATATTAGAGAACGATTTAAGCATAAGGGATTATGAAAGTGAGCTTTACGGATAGTGAATGTTAACATCAATAAAAGCTTTTTCAAACTTTTCTAATAAATCAACTGTAACATAATTTGTTACTCTAGGTTTAATAATGCCTACATAATTGAGATCGGTATACTTAGCTAATTGTTACAGCTCATAAAATCTTCATTGTTATAGTTCATCTATATCTGTTATCCCTCTAACTCTTGTGAGAATATATGTAATTTAAATAACCTAGACCCAACTATGAAATTGATTTGTTTTCTTGCATAGAGATAAGATCCTCCCATAGAGTTTTTCTTTGAGAACCTATATTAGCTACGTAAATAAAGGTAATATTTAATCTAATTATAAATTTAATCATATTCAACTGGTAGTGACAATATTAATTAGAAAATTGGCTTTGATGGATTTGGATGTATTTGAGATGATAGGAATTAGAATTCTTTTGTTGTATTGAGCTTGATGGTTACTAATGGTAATCTGTTACTCATCCAAAAATTAGAGGCCCTATTAGAATTTATTAGCTTTTATTTTAGTTTCTAAGATACCTAATAAAAATGGCTACTTTGAAGGTATGTAGTTATAAAACACTTGTTGCTTATTAAGGCAATTTAATCTCCCCATGTATTACGATATAATAGGTATTATAATGGAATGTAGATGTTATTTAAAGCCTTATTCTATGGCTTCCTCCCAAACTTTTTCTTTGTAGTAAGTAATCTTCTACTAAGTGTTTATTAGTTATCTTTAAATTGTCCCCAATTATCTGACCTAATGCGTTTATTAATTGGCTTCTAGTTAGTGTCATTTATTATCATATTCTCAACCGAAGAATTATCTTAGTCTTTTTTAATTTCATTAACATTAATCCTCTATATGTAAACTTATATAATAGGAGTGATAGAGCGTCATAATACTAGTTAAAATAAACTAGACTACTATTATAGCAATAGTGAGTCTAGGTCGTTCCCATAGAGAGTGTGTATAAAGTTGTTTTATAATGAAATTAATCAGTGTTTATATTTAGGTTTGGTTTTGGAAATAAGAAAATAAAATGAAACTAGAATAATAAAAATAAATTAAAGAAAGCATGCGAAAAATGATAAAAGTGGGGAATTCAAAAGGGATCCAGTTCTTTAGTTCAATCTCAGCCTACCTAATTAAATATATTTCATTGATTTGTTGTTCTCAAACCTCTCATAGCAACTATTAATCGTGGGCTAATAATTAAATCGAGTTTTCCCGTAAGTAGTGTTTAATCAAGATACAATTGTTAATTAAACCTAACTACCGAATAACTTAGGATACGATCTTTAAATTCAATTGGGTAGTAGCATTATAAATTAGGAAAACTAATTAATCAAGGCAATAACCACATACGATGCATCTTTTAACCTAGGTTATGTAATCATATCCCTAATGATTACGAACCAATCAATTTCTAATGAGAGAAAGAAACAACAAAAATAATGAAATACACTTAAACTTGGGTCGTCAGCATTAATGTCACCTCTGAGCCGGTGATGGGACATCTAGCCCTTCATCGTCTCTCCTAAAAAAATTCTTCAATCCCCTCCAAGAATTTCCCATCTGAAACCCTTATAACTCTCGCTATTAATATATTCCTCTCTTTTGTATATCTCACACTACCGCTACTCTCTCTTTTGTATTTAATTTTTGGTCCACTTTACTGTTCGCTACCCTCCTTGTTATTGTTCATTTTAATTAAAACATATCCCATGTCTATTAAACATTAGCATTTATGCACAACGTCACAAACTTTATCTTCATTTACATTGCATGAAATGCAAACAACTATGTCGTTTGCTGCTCTTCTTGTCTTCTCCTACTACGTTGTGTTTTAAGCTGTTGGCTGCTGCTAGCATGTAACGCTTCTCCTACTATAATTTTTCTTCTTCACTTGTTACTGAAACAATTAATTCAAATGTTTCCCATTAAATTTGAACTCACGTTCTTGCATAGGACACACGTAGCCATGGGCAATTTTAATTAGTTTTCTTTATGTTTTCATTTCTTGTCTTCTTCTTGTCTTTATTTGCTCTAATCTTCATCTTGCTTCAAGAAAACAAGTGAACGTAAATCTTCAGAAAATGACCCAAATATCATGGTTTCAACTCATTTTAATTTCTTTGCTTCAGAATTATACCTAAAATCACATATGAGTCAAAGTGAGTATATTGAGCAATTTCATGTTATTAATCGCTAAGTCTTATGGAATAATTTCATAATCAATTAAGAACTTTTCAATTTCTCCCATACTTAGCTTTTGTTCATCCTCGAACAAAACATCAAAATTAATCTCATAGACCTAAAACATTGATTCATTTCCTATGTGTTCCAATAATACATAAATCATAAGCAAAGATAAATGACTTTCAAAAACATAATAAGAACTTAATATTCCAAGCTTTTACTTATGATCAATCAACATTCAATATCTTTAAAAACAGAGCAATCTAATATTATACTTGGAAAATGTGTTTAAATAAGATATGTTCATAGGTACACTCAACACCATTTATGATCATGTCATTCCACAACTTTGTATATCATTTCATTTCTACACCACTAATGTTTCAAGGTTGTAATGTGGGCAAAGGTGTGATATGTATTTGGGTCAATTAGTATGAAATCCATTAAAGCTAGGTAAACAAAGTAACACTCAATGTGACATCAAGTACAAAAACTAACATTCACTCACAATTATGTACATTAACTATAATGAATGCGAAAATAAGTTTCACAACTCAAACTTAAGCTCTCATACACAAACCACATGAAGTGTATACCAATCCAAAGGGATCACTCATACAATTGATGACAATACATTGAAGCCATAAAGAGTGGCCCTTCTAAGCCAACATCTACCTCATATTCAACATACTCAAGTAACACATTCAATATAACTTTAGGAGGATACATTAAGTATTAATAACTTTGCAAACCACATATGCACTTCCTCCTCAATACATTTATTTAAACATCTTTTTCTTTTTCTTTTTCTTTTCTTTTCTCCTATAAAAATTAAAATAAACTACATCAACATGGAAATTTCAATGATGAGGCTTAAAATAACATCCCAACATTATAACTAACCCACACATATAGATACCCCCACACTTATACATTTGTATATCCGCAAACTCAACAATCAACAAATGTTCCACTAGCATTAAGGCTTAAGAAGGACATTTGGTTAGGTTACAGCATATAATGTGGATAATACACAAAAAAAAAGGAAAATAAAGCTCAAGGGGGCTTATAAAAAAAGGAAAATCATATAATGCGTATGTTATTTAACTAATGTAGTTCAAAAAAGCAAAGAATGCCTAATCACATCCATGTTAATGCATGTGATAAAAATATGGTCTTGAATACAAATTCAAGGAAAAATCAAGATGTATATGTCATGAAGTCACAAATTATCAAAAAACATTAGATTGATATGAATGTGTCAGTCTAATAAGGCTTAAAATCTCACCAACTTTGTCTACCACTAGTCACTACTCCCCTAAGGATAATGCACATCGACCAATCACAAGAGTAAGTAAGTACATGCTAAAGTTGCTACGAAATTCTCTAGTCAATTCACACTCTAATCATGACTATATAGTCCTATAATCGAAAAAAAGAGAAAATGTTTGTTCTGTTGTTTATTCTTTCTCTCATTTTGATTGAAAACTTGAAATAAGTAAAACAACCAAATTTAAAAACACACATGCATAAAAAAAGTAATACGAAAATGTAAAGAAAAGAAATTTACTTCCCTTGGGTTGCCTCCCAAGAAGCGTCTTTGTTTAGGATCGCTGGCTCGAAGTCATGTTTCCTCCTCCTGTGATAAAATTGTGATCTTCAGGTGTCATATGCGGCTCTTCCATGTGAGATTCTTCAGGATAGGGTCTTAGTTGATGATCTGTCATATTTAAAGTCTTCCCTATCGTCAGACTCTCGATTTTTACTGAGTTCCTACATACTAGAAATATCACAAATGTCTCTTCACCTTTTTCTTCCTCGTTTACTTTCTCCAACCTGCTAGGTAAAAGTAAAGAGTCATTCGCAAGCACAAAATGGAACTTAATATTTACCTCCGAGTTAAATGATATAGGTTTTTTTGCCTCAGACTCCTCCTCAACTTCTTCTGCACAAGCAATTCCTTGAGTAATGCTCTCAAAATTGATGGTAAGATAACAGTATGGGCTTATTTAGATGTTTTCATAAAATGTTAATGTCAAAACCACAACTTTAACCAATGTTTAAAGAAATCATTTTAAAGATCACATCAATCTTTGATGGGTCTAAATTGCCTAGTTGTAACATTAAATAGGATCAATTTATGACCTATAAACTAGAAATTACCAATAACTTGAATCTACTATAATTTATGGTGCTACTAGTACCACTTTAAAAACATTAAAGTATAGCAAGATAACACATATGTAAGGACTGGCTTAGACTTTTAACAAAATGTTAGGGGACAATTCATACCTTTTTTCTAACTAATTCTTCTCACAACAGTTGCATTTTTTTATAAAGATAGGCCTTCCTAATAAACTTACTTGATAGCTGAGTCTAACTGTTGACTAATATTTTAAAAGAACATTGTGGAAGTTGACCGATATTGGCACATTTCTTATCTTTTTCCTTTTCATATCCATTCTTGGCCCCATTTTTTAAGAATAAGAGGTTTCTTAAGATGCTAGCAATTTTGAAACTTTTTTTCGAGGTACTTGCACTAGACGATAGACCATTAAAGTGTCATATTCCTTAATAAAGAACAATGAATATAAGTTTTTCAAATGGAAAAACATCTCTTAAGATTGGACACCATGTCATTTTGTTTACCAAAGTAGGAGATGAGGTATCTTCCTGAGTAGCTAGCTAAAGAGCAATTAGAGAAGAAACTGGCAAAAGGAGGAAACAAATAAAGTGGAAGAAAACAATTCAAGGTTAAGATTAACACCCATATTTCTAACGAAAGGAATGAGAAATCAAAGAAGATGCAGAGAGGGAAAGATAGAGTATAAATATGAGTGAAGAGGCACATAAAATAGGCTTTATAACACGTGAATTTCTAGTTAAAAAGAAGGAGAAAGAAGCTCTGGTTGGAGAAGAAGGAGCCAGAGAAATTTCTACCATTCTTAAAAAAAATCAATTAGTGAGTTAGGAGGTTAAGATTGACACCCAGATTTCCAACGAGAGGAATGAGAAATCAAAGAAGATGTAGAGAAGGAAAGATAGAGTATAAATATGAGTGAAGAGGCACATAAAATAGGCTTTATAATAGGTGAATTTCTAGTTGAAAAGGAGGATAAAGAAACTCTGGTTGAAGAAGGAGTCCAACCAGAGAAATTTCTACCACTCTTAAAAAAATCAACTAGTGAGTTAGGAAAGAAGAATCCCATCTAAGGAAATTGCCAGCAAGAAAATAATTTAGCTAAAAATATGATTAGTAATGTTTATTACATTATTATTGATAGCATGGATAATTTCACTAAAAAAATTAAAGTTATCTATCTCAAAAGACAAATCCTAACGATACATTTATATAAGCAAATATGTGTAACCTAGAGAGAGAAAAAAGAAAAATAGGCAAGAAATTAAGCTAGCAATTAATTAATGTTTGGATTAATTACAAAACTTCTAAACTTTACTAAAATTTGTAATTCTACCTAAAATGCGCAAAATTTTAACTTTTCATAAAAATAACCCATTATTAGACCTCATGTTAATGGTATTGATATGGCAATTCATATATTTGCTATATGGATGAAACGTAAATTACAATTTTCACATTTGTAAATCAATATTTAAAATTTGAAAATAAAATACGAAATAACCAAAAAATCTAAATCCTTACTTTACCTTCTTCCCTTTTGGCATATGTTTCTCTCAGAATAAAATGTTTTCTATTGTCGAAGCATAAGAAAAATCATTCTTGGAAGCTATATATGTCGGCCCCCTGAAAATTTTTTTCATTAACTTAAGCATAATAGCTTATAGAATAAATGCATGAGAGAAAATTGAGGGTATTTTCGGTATATAGCTTAAGTACAAAGGGTAAAGTGGACTTTTGGGAGAGGCATGGTGGACTTGTCTTGTAGCAGAATGGCAGCGGGAATAAAGGCAAGAACAGAAGAAGAAGAGAGGCTTCGGATGAGAGTGGAAAGAAGAGAGCTGTAAGCTAAGTTGCCATTTTTGTAAGGCTTAAATAGAGAATCCGAGTGCATGCAAGAGGGGAAAAAGAAAGAAGGAGGAAGGAGCTTTCTTTGGAGTTAAGAATCTCATTA
>JANZXR010000005.1:19665811-19708949 GCA_027575705.1 Erythroxylum echinodendron
CCCCAAAAAAAAAACTTAAACATTGATTAATTTCATTTCATAAACTTTATACACACTCTTTGTGGGATCGATCTAGACTTACCATTGCGACAGTAGTGGGTCTAGTTTATTTTGACTAGTGTTACGGCGTACTGTTATATCCACAAGGAATGTTCGATTAATTTCTATAATGAAATTAATTAATGCAAGGAAAATAAAGGGGGTTCTTAGGTTTTACGCAATTTAAAAAATAAAGTAAAAGTAAATTAGCAAAAACAAATTATAGCAAACAATAAAAAATGATTAAAGTGTCGAATATAAGTAAAGTCTAATTCTAGGATCAATCTCAGCTTAAACACGATTAAACGTATCCCATCATCCTAACTTTTGCACTCCTCTCTTTGAACTATTAATCGGAGACCAACAATACGCTCTTATATTCTCGGTTTTTCCTTAGGTTGTGTTTAATTAAGATACCATCGTTAATCAAGCTTAGCTATCGAATAACCTAAGATATGATCTTTAGATTCAATTTGGCAGCCACGTTACGAAATGGAAAATGATCAATATAGCCAGTAACCTCACATGTTTTGGTTATCTAACCTAATTTACGTTGTTCCTAATGATTCAAGATAATTTAATGCTACTAACAAACGTCAAATGTAACTATTATAGATTACATTCGACATTCTAGCAATAGGATTGTAATAAAACAATCTAAATAACGTATTTAGATCATCTATACGAAACTCATTTCAATCAACATAAACAACAATGACAATATGAAAAGAGATTATCAACATTAATAAGATGAGATAGCTTAACCATGACTCCCTTGATTTCACTGTTAAACTGGTGTTAAGAAGTTAGCCTTCCATCTCCTTTTTCAAGCTCCAAGAATTAGACATTATTGCCTCTGTCAGTGTGAAAGACGAGAGAAAATGACAAAGAATGAAGGTGTTTTCATTTGTCCTTAATGTTTATTTTGTGCCATCAAAACATTACCCTTTATAGTTAAAAACTAGGGTTAAATGGGACAGTTGTCCCTTCTCATACCTATGAGAATGGACTCATAGGTGTGACATGCTTTGTCACACATGTGAGTGTGTGTGTGTCACATGTTTGATTAGTATGTCACACTTGTGACACAATTTTTATGGTTGTGAAAAACCCTCTCACTGCTATGAGAGACCTCTTATGACCGTGAGAGGTGTTGCATTGGCGTAAGAAGTTTCTCATGCCCATGCACACTAATGTGTTACCATGAGACTCTTCTTCCTTTGTTCCTTACTTCACAATCTATCTTGTCTCTTCTTCTTTTAAACTTCTTCTTCTTCTTGCTCCATGAATCAATAAAGTGTGGACATTGAGAAGATGACTTTAATAAATATGCTTTCGAGTCAATTTAGCTACTTTACTTTCGAAATGTACCTAAAATCAAGTATGAGCTAAAGTGAGTATCTTAAGAATTTCTAAGGCATTAATCACTAAGTGTAGTAAATCAAATGAATCAACATTTAAGCAGATATCAAGTTCCCTCAAAATTAGCTTTTAATCATCCTCAGGCAAATCTTCAAAATCAATATCATAAGCCAAAACTCTTACTCATTTTCTATATTTCCTAAGAATAAATAATCATAAGTAAAGATAAATGACTTTCAAAACCTATAGCAATAACTCAACATTCAAATCTTCTACTTATGATCAATTAACATTCATTATCCTTAGAAATTGAGTAATATTAAGGTAGAATTGGATAAAATATGTTTAAATAAGATATTTCTATAGGTACACTCGAACATCATTCATGATTATAACAATGCACAACTTTGTATATCATTTCATTTCTTCACCATTAAAATTACATGCATAACCATAAATCAAAGGACTTTTCTAGGTTTATAATGTGGAAAAGGGTAAGGGGCGATGTATTTTGGGTAAGGTAACATGTATTTGGGGTAATGTAGCATAAAAGCCATCAAACTAGTGAAGCAAATGTAACACTCAATGAGATATTAAGTGCACAAGTTAACATTCATTCAAAACTAGGTACCATCAACTATGATGAATGCAACAATTATATTTTATAACTTAATTAAACTCTCACACCATACCATATGAACATAACACAAAGAGTGCTCCATCCAAAAAAACATCTGTCTTATATGTAATATGTTAAAACCACCCATTCAATACAACTTTGGTTGGAAAGACTAATCATAAATAACTTTGCAAAACATATGCACTTCCTTCTTGATATTTTTATTCAAACATTTTTTCTTTCTTTTTCTTTCTTTTCATTTAAAAATTGAAAGAAGAAAAATCAACATGGGAATTCCATTGACAAGACATAAAATAGCATCCCAACAATAATTACCATCTCATACATATGCACACCCTTAGACATATTTTTGTACATCCACCATCATTAACAGTTAACAAATGCTCCACTAGATTTAAAGCATGGGTAGGATATTTGGTTAGGTTTAAAAGCATGTAATGTGGTTTATACAAAAGAAAAGGCTAATAAAGCTCAAAGGGGGTTAACAAAGGAAAAATCATATAAATGGGTAGGCTATTTGGCTAATGTAGCTAGTAAACAACAAAGAATACCTAATCATTTTCATAAAAATGCATGTGATAAAAATGTGTTCTTGAGTAGAAAATCAAAGTAAAATTATGATATATATGTCATAAAGGTCACGCATAACAAAAGACAGTGAGACTAATATGGATGTGTCAGTTTAATACGACTCAAAATCTCACTAGTTTTTGTCTATCACTAGTCACCGCTCTTCTAAGGATAATATATATTAACCAATTATAAGAGCAAAAGTACATGCCAAAGTTGCCATTGATTTTTCTAGTCAATTATACTCTAATTGTGACTATATAATCTTAAAAGCATTAGAAAATAAGAAAAAATTTATTTTATTTGTTTGATTTTAGAAATGGCCTAAGAAGCCACATAAGCTATAATTAAGCTCAAAATATGCATAAAAACTAAGATACCCACCCCCCGCACTTAAAACTTACATTGCCCCAATGTAACATCAAAAGTAAGAAATGGAGTATTTCATGAAAATAACAAATTTGAAAATGTAAATAAATAGAAATTGACTTCCTTTGGGTTGCTTTCTAAGCAGCGCCTTTGATTATTGTCATTAGCTCAACTCCTTATTGCTTTCATCAAGTGACATCATTCATGTCTTCTAGCATCAACACTTCCAAATTCTCCATTTGGAAGCCTTATAATACGACTTCAAGTAATGACCATTCACTCTAAATGTTTTTTCGGTTTTCAAACTTTATATCTCTACTGCACCAAAAGGAAAGACATGAATAATAACAAACAGATCAACTCAATGGAAACATAACTTACCTGGAAAAAATTTGAGCTTTAAGTGATATAGTAGCACTTTCTAGACCACCGAGAAGCTTTTCCTCAAAATCATCTTATCATGAAAGCCTTAATCTTCTCCTTATATATCATTACGTTCTTATAGGAGTCATTCCTCATCTCCTCTAACTCTGAAGCTGCAACTTCCTATACACACCCGCATCATCCAAATTCATATTGCATCTTTTGATAGCCCAATATGCCTTATATTGTAGTTCCACCAAAATATGACATATCTTCCCAAACACTAGTCTATATAGAGACATCCTAATTGGTGTTTTATAAGTCATCCTGTAGGCCTATAGTGCATTCTCTAATCTTACGATCCAATCATTCTTATTGCGCTGCATAGTTTTCTCCATGATCAACTTGATTTCTCAATTCGGGACTTTAGTTTGCCTGTTAGTTGGGGGTGGTAAGCGGTGGAAACCTTGTGCTTGATGTGATATTTTTTTATTAAGCTGCATTATACTCTATTGAAGCTATTGTATACCCTGACTAAGCTACTGCACACTCTGACTAAGTTGAAGATTGTTAGCAGTAGAGGTCTTGATAAATTCGTCAAGAGATGTACCTGAAATAGAAGAAGAGGCTCCCTGTGCTCTTTACGGCTTTGGTTGAAATTATTGTGCTCCTTACGAATAATTATGGAAGTAAGAATGTTGCATGTTTCCTCCATAACTCAAGTTGGGATGATCCTTCTAACCTAGGTTATACGTCTGTGAGTACGGATTGTATTGATTTGGAAATTTCCTTCTTATAGCATTCATATACTTTAAACTTTCCTCTTGTAGGGTCGAGCACTCATCAGTTGGATGGCTCGTGTTCGAACATATTCCGCATACTTTCACTTGTTCCTGTCTAACTACAATCTGTCTCACAAAAGTTATTAGTTCATCTAAACAATGTTCAATAGATGAAGTACTTACCTCGTTTACTCATTGATCATCGTTGCTAGTACTGAATTGTTATATGATAGGGGTCATTCGCTCAAGCATAATCTTGGCTTCAATGTGAGTCTTCTTATAAAGTGCCCTACCACTCACCGCATCAACCAAACACGTTTCCATTGGTAATAATCCTTTATAGAAATATTAGATAAGAAGTTACTTTGGTATGTTTTGGTGCGGACAATTGGCACATAACTTTTTAAAATGCTCATAGTACTCATGAAGAGACTCTCCATTATAATGCTTAATGCCACAAATATTCTTCCGAACACTTATTATCTTTGATGCCGGAAAGTATTGCTCCAAGAACATTTTCTTCATCTCTAGCCAAGTATTCTCACTCCCAGCTAGTAAATCAAACAACCAATCTTTCGTTGCATCTTTGAGTGAGAATGGGAAGGCCCTCAACATGATCTGCTTGTCCATCAACTCGGGAGGCTTCATGCTCAGACAAACCACATCGAGCTCCTTAAGATGCTTATGCACGTCCTCACCTGTAAGTCTATAAAAATTGGGTAATAAATGTATTGATCTAGACTTTAACTTAAAAGGAACATGTTCAGCAAAATTTGGAAATGTAATTCATAATAGTCTTTGAGTTAGGTCTAGTACAGCCAACTCCCTCAATGTTCTTAGGCTTGTTATCGTTTTTTTGAATTAAGATTCTGAGTCTCCTACCATTTGCAATCTCTGCATTGTCCTCTCGATCTCTGGATGAAGTTGCTCAAGTCCTCTATGAGCAGATCTAGTCACTACTATACACCAACACTAACTGTAACACACTACTACCATAGAACATATAGCTGAATATCCAGAGAACATTCAAGAACGTACTCTATGAAAATGACATGTTAGAGCAATCACATTCACTTATTATAGAATCATATAGAACATAAGTAGTCAAAACATTAACTATTCCTATTTCATTCATAAACACAATTTACATTGTGGCATTACATTTCATAATCTATATATTTACATCATCAAAAGCATCTGAGTGTTTACTACTCTTTTACAAAATGTTCTACATGAAATGAGAAACTACATAAACACAATCTACAACTCCTTAGATATCGATTGACCAAAACTTTGAGTCATTCTTGTTTTCCCAAAATTGACAATACTAGACTTCTACTAGTTTGCCTTAGAAGCTAAACCTTCTTTGTACCCAAAAATTAACGTTGCAATTTTGATGAGTTTGCGAACTCAGTGAGTGAACCATCATCGATTTGCTCACTTAAGTTAGAATATAAAACATCACTGATATGAAACCAAATTCACAATGTATCTCATCTCAACAATAGATCATGAACTTCATACATTTCATATACTCATTTTAGAATAATTCATTCATCTAACTCAGTTATACATATCTCAAACATGTACATGAAGCAACATGTACACAAACATTGCGTATCTTTATATCAATATAATTCAGCACTTATTCCTAATCATTCACATGATACATTTGAAAATATAATGACAAATGCATATGCATATGTGACTCCACTTTCATTATTATTTTGTTGTGATCGAGTGCCTATTTACTGTCCCATATCTATTGTGGATAACTGGTTCATTTTATTTACTTTCCCATATCCATTACGGATATCAGGCTCATTAATAATTGAGCCTGTGGCTTTTCGTGCACATTTATGAGCTTTAAGCTCTTTTTTACACTGGTCGCTTCGGTCACAACTCTTTTATCTAATCATGTATAATAATGTGATGCATCATTTCTCAAAATGCACTATCAATAACTTTCATTCATTGTGCACAGTCATTTTCAAATATTCATCGGATTTAAGTCTGGTGTTCAACATTTTGTTGAGTATACATTTTCCATATTCACATTCAATTAGAAAACACTCCCAATACATTCCCAAATATCAAACTCCTCAGATCATCAATGTCCAGAATTATCACAATCATATCAATAACAGGTTAATAACTAAAATTTTAGTAGAGCCAAATCAATCACGGTGAGAAAACATCTAGGTTAACTCACAGTATGCTCTAGATAAGCTATTGTCTTGACGATCCGACAATGTCTAGATGCTGACGTTCAACTAGTGCTTATTTAATCATACAATACACATTATACACATTAGTATGTTGATCAATCATATAAGTATTCAATCATGCACACACACACACACACACACACACACACACACACACACACACACACACATATATATATGTCATGCATGCTCAATTGACTTTTCCCAGGTATGTATCCTTAATCACGATTCTTAACTATTCATACATCATAACTTAGATATAACTAATTTACAATTAGGTTTATACCTTAAGTAAACTTGACTATACTAAATTCATTAATCATATATTCATCAACCCTTTTTTAGCATTATACAATCACACAATATCCTAATTCTCATTCATTTATTCCTAATGCATTATTCATATCCTTTGGATCATATTTGTATTCATAAGAACATCTTCATTCCTTTAACACTAACAAATTCCAAACTTAGATACATTGATATTAAACAATCCTTTCCTTAAATTATAATATCAATTAACAACCTAAACTTATCAAATAGTTAACCAACTTATCCAACATCAAGTAAGGTTTATTTTAAGCCTCAATCAAGTCCAAATGCACCATAGTAAAGTAACTTATCCTTAGTTGGTTCAAAAATCACAGAAACCAACATTTTCCTCACTTCAGGCCATTTCCCACAATCATGTATCCATTTCCACGACCATGATCGTGGGATGAGTGAACCGAAAGTTCACCATCTAATTCCTTCAATTTTTCCAGAATTTTACATCTTTATACCAAACTTAAAACATCTTCCTAATAGTCCATCAATTATACCTCAGCTAGATCTGAATTATACTCCAATTGCTCATCAATATCATCTATAATTCCAACTCAAAATTATTAAATTGGCAGATCACAAATTATTGTCTTTCATGCATCAAAAATCAAAACAGAAACTATCATTTATTATTATGCATATAGTCCTAGTTCTTTCTCATTTCAAGAACACTCCATTATCATTTTTCTTTAACATAAATTCACCTTCATTCTACTTCAAATCCTAGTCCAATACATCCATTATCATACCCTATAAGCCATGGTTTTTATACATCAAAGAACAAGCATAAAAACATCCAAGTTCATTCAACATATTCCAACACATTTCATCATCAACATTATATACATTTCATTCCAGTTAAATCATCATTATCATTCTATTAAACCATGCCATAAAGATCAGATTTCTAATTACTTGTTAAACTCAAATTCCACCTTAATACATCAAGTTAAACTAGTTCTTAATTTATACAAGCTCATCACAAACCCAAGGTTGGTTTTCAACAACAAGAAGACAATAGATAGAAAATAGAAAGTTATAGCTTTCTTGATGCAAGATTTTGTAATGATTTTAAAGTGGTAATTAGTAGGATTGAAGACAAATTACAGAGCTATAGGAGTGTGAGAATTTTTAGTGGAGAGGAAGAATGAAGACAATAGAAATGTTTTCTGCATCAATTTAATTCAACTAGGTGTAAGATGTCATCCTCTTTCAATGACATATGTCATTAGGCATGTAAGCCATTTTTCCACTTAATATGCTACCATTTGTGTCCTAGTTATTGGTCCATTTTTCACTCAATAATTGATCCATATGTTAATTAATTACTAGTCCATTTGTCACTCATTATTTATGCCAAATGTCACTCAATTTATAGGCTTAATCATCCTAATTTTCCATGTGTCAATTTATCTTACCACTTGGCATTTTCCCTAATCCAAATGTACATATTAATTCATTGCTCCCAATTTATAACAATTAATTCCAAATTACTAATTGGAATCCATTCAAACCAAAATTCAAGATATAATAATTCACAGTTCATATCATGTTCATTTAAAATCTTTGATACCCCGGAATATGTCAATTGAGTGCATATACTATCTTTGCAATATGTACAAAGTCATATTTCTTATGTGTATGCTAATGATATGCATATGAATGAAATGTATTTCGTAAAATCTCAATGCTATTACTTATGTCCAATGGTCTAGGGTTCTAACCCTTAGAATGTTTTGGAAACTGGCTAGTAGACTAATAAACATTTAAAAATTAACAAATAACAATAACAAACAATTATAAAAAATATATATACACAAAAAACTGACTAAAATCAAAAACAAATATTAAATCACCACACTCCCTAGCAATGATGTCAAGATTTGATAACATGTGTCAAATGCACTACAAGGTTTACTTAACTCTACAGACTCAAATTTGTAGTTGTGGTGAGTCAGGATCATATCCACAGGGAATGTTTAGTGAATTTCTATAACGAAATTAATTGATGCAAGGAAAATAAAAAGGGGGTTCTTAGGTTTTACACAATTTAGAAAAAAAGTAAAAAGTAAACTAGCAAAAACAAATTATAGCAAACAATCGAAAATGAATAAAATGTCAAATATAAGTAAAGTTTGGTTCTAGGATCAATCTCAGCCTAAACATGATTAAACACATCCCATCATCCCAATGTCTTCACACTTCTTTTCGAACTATTAATCAGAGACTAACAATAAGCTTTGCTAATCTCGATTTTTGCTTAGGTTGTGTTTAATTAAGATATGATCATTAATTAAACCTAGCCACCAAATAACCTAGGATATGATCTCTAGATTCAAGTTGGCAGTCGCATTATGAAGTGGAAAATAATCAATATAGGCAGTAACCTCACACGTTTGGGTTATCTAACCTAAGTTATGATGTTCCTAATGATTCAAGATCATTAGATGCTACTAACAAACATCAAATGTAACAATTACGGATTACATTCAGCATTCTAGCAATAGGTTTGTAACAGAATAATCCAAATAATGTATTAAGATCATCTATACAAAAACCCGATTCAAACAACACAAACAACCATAAAAATATGAAAAGAGATTATCGACATTAGCAAGATGAGATAGATTAACTGTAACTCGGAATTGATTTCACTATCGAACTAGCGTTGGGAAGTTAGCCTTCCATCTCCTTCTTCAAGCTCCAAACATTAGCCATTATTGCCTCTTTCGATGTGAAATACGAGAGAAAATGATGAAGAATGAAGATGTTTTCATTTTTGTCTCGAATTGATCCTTTGTGTTGTCAAAACATTACCCTTTATAGTTAAAAACTAGGGTTAAATAGGATAGTTGTCCCTTCTCAAGCCTATGAGAATGGACTCACGGGTGTGAAATGCTTTGTCACACCTGTGAGTGTGTGTGTCACGGGTGTGACAGTATGTCACACCCATGACACACTTGTTATTGTTGTGACAACCCCTTTCATAGCCGTGAGAGGTGTTGCATGGGAGTGAGAATTTTCTCATGCCTATGCATACCAATGTGTGTCTATGAGACTCTTCTTCCTTTATTTTTTACTTCACATTCTATCTTTTCTATTTTTCTTTCAATCCTCTTCTTCTTCTTACTTCATGAATCAATAGAGTATGGATATTGAGAAGATGGCTTTAATGAATATGCATTCAGGTCATTTTAGCTCCTTCACTTTTGAAATGTACCTAAAATCAAATATAAGCTAAAGTGAATATCTTAAGCGTTTCTAAGGCATTAATCACTAAGTGTAGTAAATCAAATGAATCAACATTTAAGCACATATCGATTAAATAAAATTCCCACTGTGGTGGCGCTTTTAAGAAAATTAGGTTAAGAATAGGGTTGGTAACATGTTCATAGTTGTGATATAGTTGATTAACTAGGGGCATTCATGACAAATTGTTTGTCTTTATGCAAAGGGTTAGAATGATGCTCCAACTAAGGTAAGTACAAAACCGTAACTTAGTTGAGTAACTAGGGAGCATTCATGAAAAGGTTCGCATCAAAAGACTAAGTGGTCATTAAAGAAAATAGTAAAATGGTGCTTATAATAAAATTAAACCTATTAATCTTTTAAAAACAACAAGAATTTTCATGAAGAGTTACTTAGTGATAGTTTACCTTTTTCACTGATTAATAATAATAAGTTTATGCTTACAAGTGCCATAGGTACATGAATATATTTTGAATGATATGTGTATTCAAATCAAATCATTTAAATATGAACGAAGTAAGTTAGTGTGTTGGTTGTTTTTAAGTGGTTAATGTTTGAGGTTAAGTTAATTCCATGAGATTTGATGGCATTGTACCATTATTGCATTGTTACATGAATGTGTATTTATGTGTTTTTGTGTTTTTGTTTGTTTTATGGTTTTAGTTTTGCTTGGGGACAAGCAAAGATTTAAGTGTGTGAATGTTGATAATTATATATTATATTATGTTTTCTAGAGGTTTAAGTTGTTTTTAATTACTTTCTTAGATGATAATTATAAGTTTAAGACTTATAACGGTGTTCTTCTTAGTGTTTTCATATGCATTAATTTTTTGATTGTTTTAGAGCAAAGATTTGATCTTAATATTATGTTTCAAGGGTTATTTGATGTGTTTGTTAATGAGTGGAAATGAGAAAAATTGAAGGAAAGATGAAGAAGGACTTGAAGAACAAAAGCATGCATAATTGTGCATGATTTTTGCTCAATTGCATATCCTTATGCATAATTTTTCCAGAGAGTCTAGATAGGATGCAACTTTTCTAGCTTATGAGTTGTTTGTACTTTTGATTATTTGAGGCTATTTTTGGGACCAAAATAAGTGGGAAAACCCTATAAAGAACTTTAAAAGGATCAAGAAGTACTTAAGGCAAAGATTAACACCAAAAAGGGGGCTACACATTAAAAACAAGGAGATAAAAGTGGAGACATCAATATCAACTCCAATTTTTCAGAATTTCTAGATCAAGACCTCTTTTCTCTTCTTATATTTCATTGTATTAGATGTTAATTTTTATTAGTGGGATGTTGAATATGATTATGGATTTCCAAATCCATATGAGGGATTATTCTTTAATTATTTTATTTAAATTTACTCTTGTTGAATTCAATATATACTAATGTTTTATTGTATTTCTTATGCTTATAATTGATAAGAAATCGAGAGATTGAATTAAGTTTATGTGTTAAGTTGCAAAAAAAGATTTGGTACCTTAATAGAGTTGCAATTATCAAATTAATAAACAATCTACGAGAGATTTTAATTATGAGTTAATTATCCTTAGGATTACTTCAAATCCAATTGAGTAGTTAGGAATAGTTTTGTGAATCAAGAGATTGCAATTTAATTGTTAGTTATTTCTACTGAGATTGCTTGATTAGATCTTAAGAAAGGGTAATCAAAACATTAGGATATCTAGGATTAAACATAATTGAATTAACAAGATAAATGAAAAGATAAGGATATAATAACATATAATTTTCCATTTTTGATTTAACTTCATTCTTATTGCTAGCTTCACTTATTCAATTGTTTAGTTTAATTAGTTTATTTTAATTCATTTAATTTATTTTAATTCAATTAATTAAATCTTTATTACCTTAGATAAAGTGCATTCAAGTTGTTAGGTAACTAATCCAATCCTCATAAGAATGATATATTTTATATTACAAGTGTTACGATTTATATACTTGTGATAAGACAGTTTCTTATATAAAATTGCAAACATTGAGTTTAGCAACAAAAGAGAGTAAAGGTTAAAAGGTATGAAATGTTTTGAAGGGGAGGAACCATTATAGTAGGGGGAAGAGCGTAAACAGTGTCCTGCTAGAAGATGCAGAACAATCATTCCCTTTCTCAGTCCCTATTCCGTTCACTTTTCTCTTACGTCTTTTAGTTAGTTTGCATCATATATACATAAAATAAAAATGATAAAAAATAAAGGAAACAAAAAAGGATAAAAAAATTTAGAATCAAAAGCATGCATCAAAACCTAAATATCATATATTGTGCAGCTTGGTTATAAAGTATTCTAATCCTTTTTCTAGTTTAATTTTATCATTGTTACCTCTTCTTGATTTTGCTTCTTTCTTTCTTGTTAATTTTGCTACTTTTGTTTTGTTTAATTTCATAGCATATTCTTACGTTTATTTTTTCATTGTTTTCCTTCTTATTGATCTTAATTTTCTTTAACCAAACATAATCAACCCTATTATTGATTATTACTTTTAGTAAGTATATTAATGAAGTTCTTCTTAAAGAGCTTGTATCGAGAAGTTGAGTGGTAAAAGTTAAGAGTGATAAGAAATCAATGGGAAAGGCTAAAATTGATTAAAACATGAGAGTTTTGGTAACCTAATATTGAGTAAACATGTAAAGAAGTGTGTAAGAAAAATTAATCTATTTATTACCAATGTTTTCTTAATAGGTTTAAATATGAGAAATAGTGGAGATAATGCCAATTTTGTTTTTGGAATTTAAAATAATGTCAAAATTGATCCTAAGATGTTTATAAAGTCTATATAAGACCCCTTTTAAGGTTTCAAACATAAGGTTGGATCATTTCGAGTCCCATTTATACTTAAATCTTCTAAAAAACACACATTTGATGAGGAGGAAGAAGATAACTTCGATTATGATGAGATTAGTTATATAAAGAATAAAAAGTCTATTTTTCAACAAAATAGCAATTTGGATTGTTTAAAGGGAGGAATGATCTTAAATTATACTTAGAGTGGGAGATAAAGTTAGAACTATATTTTATTTTCATAATTACTTCAAGAAAAAGAAGGTTAAATTTGCATAATTTGAGTTAATGAATTATTCTAATATTTGGTTAATTTGTAATTAATAAACATAAGAATAGTAAGAAATCTATAATTTCGTAGGAAGGGATAAATGTAGTAATGCATAAAAGGTTGACACCTAGCCATCATGTTAATTATTTGAGTAGAAAGTTGCAAGAGGATTATGAGGCAACTATAGCTAGAATCATTAGTAGCTCGGATAAAGAGATAACTAGAAAAAGAGTATGATATGTGTGAAAAGAAAGTAAGTGCTCAAGAAAAAGAAAAGATGATAAAAAAGTGAATGTATGCAGAAAAGTGAAAAGAGCAAAATTATTGAAGTTTTAAATTAAAAACATTCTTTACTACATGTATACAGATCGTATTTTATAGTATAAAATTATCGTCCAAAAGGATTGGAGTAGGCACTTAACAATTTTTGTAAACTTTCTTTAAGGTAAACAATAAGTTAATTCACTAAAAGTTAAACTAAAAAAAGGATTGATAATTAAACAATGAAATAAGTATCAGTGAATTAGTTGATTGATTAATGATGAAAACTAATAATTACTTATATCCTTATTTGTTTTCACTTTACCTTCTTGATTTAATACTACTTGATCCTAGATATCCAATAATTATGATTGCCCTCTCTCGAGATCTAATTAAGTAATCCTAATTAAAATGCATAGAAATTAAATTATGAGCTCTCGATTTATTAAAACTCTTCTTAACTATGCAATTGAATTTAAAGTAATCCTATAGATAAATAATAAAAAATTATGATCTCTCTTCAATTTCCTATTAATTTGATGTTTATATGTCTTTTAAGGTACCAACTCTTGTTTTGAAAAACAGCATAGTTGATCCAATCTGATCTCTCAATTTAAATTAAATATAAAGAAATAAACATCACAAGCATATTTCATTCAATCAATAATGTAAAAAGCTTAATAAATAAATTAAAAGTAATTCTTAAAAGGAAGTTAGCAATCCATAGATGTAACTAAATATGCCAATTGAGTCATCATTAACATTCAATACAACAAAGAAATAAAAAAAAAGAGTAAAGAATTGAAACTAGATGTCTTCTCTTCTTTACCTTGAGTTGGGATTCTGCAACTTGTGCTATTCAAAATTTTGCTCTTTTTGATTTCCTCTTGGTGTGTTTTAACCATTCTTTTGATGTTTTTCTCTTCCTTTTTATACTCTTGAGCCTTTTGGGGTTCTTTATAGGGTTTCTCCATATATTTTTATTCCAAAAATAGCCTTAAATCATCAAAAGTATTTTAAAAACTTATGACTTTGAAAAAGCAGATGCATAATTGTGCATGGCTTGCTCCACCTCTCTGTCATGATTATGCATAAAAATTAGAATTTTACATTGAATTTAGAATTTTATTTCAGTCAAATTACTATAAATCTAATTAAAGTTTCATTGATATTAGAATCTTATTTCAATTAAGTTACTATAATGTCCAGAACCTATTATAAATAGGTTTTGTGCCTATTTAGATGGGCTTATATCAGTAGAGCTTTTGTTAGAGCTTTTTTGAAAAGCTCCAAATTTGAACTTCTTAAAAAGCTGTATTTAGCTTCTAAAAAAGTGATTTCTATTTAAAAAGTGCTTTTGGATTTTACATCCAAACACTTATTTTTCTTAAAAATAGGTTTTGTGGTGAAAAAATTGCTTTTTCGCCCTCCAAAAGCTGAACCAAACAGGCACTTAGAGTTCGTGAGGGCTAGCACTCTTTTCCTAACCATCTTTGTGATAGTTACTGAGTTATCTCAACATGTTCTACGAATACTGCTAGAGTTCAAACACTTGTGCAACTATTGTGATTAGGATGAGCCAATTTTAGAAACTATTCGAGGGAAATAACCAAGAAAAAGATCAAACTTTAAAATAAGGTACGAATTGTGATTCTTGATTTATTATGCTTTATGTGTTAATCACTTTATATAATTTAAGTAATCTTGACTTTCAAGAAACCATACAAAAGAATTTTATAATTATTTTGTTACGTACTGGATTAGATTTTGTCAATTTCTCACACCAAATATGATGATGTGTGATTGAATTTCTTTAATTTAATGTATTTTGAGGCCAAAATATACTATTTGGCTTATTTTTTCAATTGCTTTATTATTCTAGTACTTATTAAGACATTTTATAATTTTCATTATTACTTAAAATTCCTGTTAAGTTAGTTATTGCTATATTATACATATTAGTGTTTGTTTTAATTTAGGTTTTTAAATAAGATTATATACGACTTTTCTCTCTCTATATAAGTGTTTACGTTAATAGGTTACTACTTTTCTCTCTCTATATAAGTGTTTACGTTAATAGGTTGAATAAACCTGAAAACATAACTAACTGTTGCCTTATTTACAAGCCAAAATTTTTATATATTAAACTTAAATGGTAGGTGTAAATTATACTATGTTTGGATAGATGTTTAAGTGTAATATTGAGTGTTTCTTAGATGATTGTAATGTGTATAGGCCTAGAGTTATGTTATTATTACTGTTTGTTTATATTCTAAGTGTTTGTGTAGTTTAGATCATGATTTGGATCTTAATTTTATGTTTTATGAGGTGTTTGATGTGTTTGTGAGTTTTTGAAATCATATAATTAAAGAACAAGGAAGATTTGAAGCAAATTATGAATACACGGTCCTGTTTATTGCCGTGTATGCCTCTTAGCCCTTGAAAATTTGCAAATGTTGGAGTTTTTTAAGTTATGCACGGTCTGATGCATAGATGTGTATTAGACTGTGCATCTCCCAAAGAGTGAAACAAAAAATTTCAGCCTTTTTAGCAAGCAAGTTTTTCTGGTCTTTTGACATTTTGAGTTTATTTTTAGAACCAAATTAAGTGGGGAATACAAAGAACCATAAAAGCGTCAAGAACTATTTAAGAACGTGAAACACTTTAAAAAATGCAACGACCAATATACTAAAGTGGATCAAATGTGGGAAATTAAGAATAACGACCAGGAATTCTAGCTTTCTAGATTAAGCTCCAAATAAAATTTTTCTTCTTTTCCTTTTGTTATTTTCATCAAACTTGATGTGTAAATTGAATTCTAAGATGTTTATTATGTTCATGAGTTTCTAAATTCTAGATTAGGGTTTATTATGAATTTAATTTATGATTTTGATTATTATTGATTCAATACATATTCTAGTGATGTAAAAATTATGCATCCTTATACTTTGACAACAAATTGATAGAGTGAGTCGAAAGTAATCAGATTAGTTTGTGTAACGAGAGTTGGTAATTTAATAAGTCCTTCAATTATCAAATTAATAATCATTCGAAGAGAGATCTTGTATGAAAAATTAATTGTCTAATAGATAACTTCATATCTAATCGAAATCGTTAGGAAAGTTTTGTGAATAGAGAGAATGCAATTCTGAAATTTTTGGATTCAATTAGGGTTAATTCATTAGGTCTTGAGAGATAGTAATCAATACCTTAGGAAGTTTAGGATGACACAGAATTGGATCAATCATAGTTAAGGAAACAAAATAATGAAAGAATAAATCATGTGCATTCATCTTTGATCAATCCCTAAATTACTTTGACAATTCACTTGTTATTTACTTATTTACTTATTTGCTTGATTTTGTTAATTGTTTTAATTTCTGTTATTATTTTCATTCAAACACCATTTTAATACCTTAGACAAAGTTATGTTCAAATTATTTTATCTATTTCCTCATGGATGGATATCTTTTGGTACTACAAGGTACGATCCGTATACTTACAGGTAATGAAAGTTTTATTAGATAGATATAAAACTTGCTCAACAACAAGCATAAATATTTAGATAAGTTTAACAAATATTTTTATTTTTATCCATCCATCATTTATATATTTTTCTATTAATGTGCACAATATACCATTTTATTTTTTTAATAAAAATTTAGTCATTTTATATATTTATCATTTAAAAGATATTAAAAGGAAGAATTATATTGAGATTTTGCATTTAAATGTTACAAAACTTTTATGAATAGTTTTACTAATAATTTAAGGCATAATAATATCTTCTTTTTGTTTGGGTATTTTATTAACCTTAATTTATGCCAAATAAAACTACGACAAATTAATTAATGAAGCCTTATCATTTCATATTAGACAATTTAATAGATGGTATATAGAGAAACTTAAACATTTTTGTTTGAAAATCGAGCTTAAAGGTCTTGGAGTGAGGGACTTGCTCTATTTGAGCTATTTGATCATAAATACCTTCTCTTTAATTGTTATTTTTACAACTTTTATGTAAACTAAAGATTCTAGTTATTAGGGTCGTATGTCTGTTAAAACCTAAACAACAATAAAACATTAATAGTTACTTAGTAAGACTTGTAAATTTTTCTAAATTTTGTAATTTTAACTTGAACTTTAAAACGTAGTTATAAAATATTCAAATTTTTAAATTTTCAAAAAATTATACCATTAAACCTCTTATTAACATTGTTGACATAATAGGTTATGTGAGCTAGTATATTTGCCATATGAATGATACGTGGACAATAATTTTTATGTCAGTAAATTAAATATTAAATTCAACTACAAAAAAATCCCTACTTTGCCTTCTTCCCTCTTGCATTTGTTCCTTTCTATAGCTGAGATCCAATTTTGTTCCTTTCCATAGCTTAGAAACACTAAATTCATATTATCTATTTAGCTAGAGAGGTGAAAGGGGGTAAGCACATGCCCATACACACACATATCATAATATCTTCTTCTTTTATTCTCCCTCTAAACCAAAAGACTCATAGTTAAGCATAACAAAGATCTCTTTAACTAATTTAATTATTTTCTTTATCTTTCATCTCCTTTTTATTATGCCATGATTTAGGTCAAATTAATTTGTTTAATCGAAATAAACATATGTACAACAAGTGCACTAAAACAAAAGCCAAATGTTCAGACCCTATTTTTTATATATAAAAGATAATATTAAATAATATCATGCAAGTAATTAACTCATAAATTCAAATAAAGCATCTCTAACTAATATCACCTATTAATAATAATCCATAAATAACATACATTTTGTTTACTTCAATATTCCCTTTCTCTTTCAATTTCTTTTCTATATTCTTAGAAGAAAAATACCAAGTTTAGGTCCTTTACAGCCATCTAAATTCACCATGTAGGAGTAATTTTTTTAGTGATTTTCCGGCTTAATTAGAGGTTAAGTAGAGGTGGATTGGGATAGGAAGCAATTTACAATTGGGTGTAATTACACTTGAGAAGGTTATGATTTTGATTAGTGAATGAACAAAAGAAGAAAAATTAGAATGGACTTTGTTTAGATGTTCTAAGGATACTAGACAATCTTTGTAAAATGCAGCTTATCAGATATATTGTCTTAATGTTTAATGATGGAGGCCATTGATCTTATATTGTCAGACCCCATTTTCGGAGTCTGAATCAGACTTGCTTGCATGTTCTGATACCACATCTGTTAGGCCCCATTTCTCGAGCCTAACTCCTCATACATGATTATTCATGCTTGCTCTGATACCAATACCTGTTACTTTTACGCATGTCTAATATCTTACTACGCAAGTTATCTTCCAAAAATAACACCTTGATCACTTTCGGATTATCTTCTCAAAACTCCCCTTTATTAGTCTCAGCTTAGCTCTTAGAACAGTTGACTAGTCCATTCCTACCTTTCAACCTGAATCCTTTAGTAAAACTTCTCTTACAAGCATCCAAACTAGGGTTTCTTTAGATAGATGGAAAGAGGACTTCAAGAACTACAATTTTCATGAAGACCTCGAAGACCAACTTTGTCTCCTGATAGTTCAAAATTAGAATAGAAGATACGCATGAATAGTGACCTAGATGATAGCGTGAACTGAGTCACAGATGAAGTCTGGGAAGCACAAATGATATTTTCCAATCATCATAACTTTCTCTAGCGTAATCGGCTCGGGGTAAAAACATACGGACGGGGACCATTCAAGGTAGTTTTTGCCATTCAACTTATGAATGGTAATTTGGAGAGGGTTTCTTGACAAAGCAATTGGTGCAAGCATGCTGCTTCCTCCTATTGAAGTCACTCGCTACTGTCATCTGAATAAGTCAAACCAAAACCCACCATGGCTGTTGCTATAAAGGTTTTCCTAGGCACTAAATTTATACTGAAGTCGCGTCTACTCTTTTGCACGACAATCTTACTTACGTCCGTTTAGACTTAACCTTCCCACATGATCGTTGACCAACAAAATCATGTTCTCAAACGTCGCACGAGTCTCGAAGTGTTTAACTCCCACATTCAAGTAAGAATACTACGAAAGGATTAAATAATCATAGGCAATAATAAACACGGATATGATAAAACCAACCTTTATTACTTTCCGAGAAGTATACAAAGGAATGCTCTCTCTTAATGTGTTTCCTTCCCTTCCTATATCGTTGTTCTCCCAGGAGCAAGGCTCAAATAAACTATTTATAGGCACACCTGGCTTTACAATTCAGAATCCTTATTGAACTGAACTAACTAGATTGCCTCTATCCTTATTAGATTACATCACACTAACCAATTTAATGAAATCCCCATCTAAATAGGTTCCTATCTGATAGGATTTATCTACGCCATAACTAACAAGATAAGAGATTACATTTAATTAGGAAAGATAAATCTATATCCACAGGGAACTCTATTATCTTTAGATGATTCTCCTACGTGGTCTTTATCTTTTAGAGCTGATATATATCTACTGTGATTGTATCGGTCACATCATCCAAGATCTCTCTTTGATCTCGATCCATTGATGATGATTCATCCAAACCCAAAGCCTTTTATAACACACTAGTCTGGTCCAATGCTTACCGATGACAAGTTCATTAGTTATATTCCATCTATTTGAGCACACATTAAGTCCTTAGAGCTCTCACATTTCTCCCTTATGCTTGTGGTTAGGCTAAAGTTCAACACAAGGTCCATCTTAAGCTATCATTTGGTCCCAATTTCGAATCATGCAGCTCGTTGAAGATTTTTGCCAACGTGGAGGAATGCATGCCAACTTTGACAATGCTCATTTTCCTTACCTATTTGCAACCTTTTGCTTTGTTCCGTCATCCCGAGTATTAAACATTGGCCAAGGTTTACCAATGTTTGCATGATTATGCGATTAGGACTTAGGGGTCTAATAGCTGCCGTGAAATTCATGATCTAATCCTACTGCCTTGATATCATGTTGAGAAAACTAAATAGGAAAACCATAACTAAAGTTCTATATATTTATTCTCTGACTTATACATCTTTAATGGAAAAATACGACCAATATAGAATAAATATCCTAACTACTTAACTCTATTAATCTGCAGCACACTAACTACTTAGGTGCTGATTTATCTTATCCTAATTCTAGGACAATATTTTCCTATTTTATTCGAATCATCATGTACTAGATATTAGTTTTCTTAATTTACCAACAATTCTTTTCAAGGTTTTACGATGTACCTTTTCTCCTTCATGATTCATAATTTCAGTATGTTAGCTTACATCGTTCCTTCCCTTCTTTCTTTGGCACTTCATTTTCTTTTTCTTCTTCATCGATTAGAATTCTATTGTTTACTACGAGAACATTGGGGTCACTGTAAATTTTTGTGGTTTTTGTCTCTTCACAATATCATTAATTGATTTAAAACGTAGTGGTTTTAGTTTGTTGCATAGAGCACTTTTGAAATGATCTGATAAGTGCGTTTTTTGTAAATATACATGATTGTAGGGCTTATTAGTTTAAAGAACTCCTAAGCGTGATATCTTTTTTATTCATTTTTTCACATGTTATATTTGTCAACTTAGGATCTCAAGTCTTGGGTTTTACTAAAAGCGAGCATAAGAGGTCTCGAGCTATCAAAGGAGCACCACTTGATTCTCTTTTTGCACAGTTTTGCTTACACTCCTTATGGATTGGTAATTGCAACATACGTGGTATGTAAGAAAAACAAAGGCTTATTCACTTTAATTTAAATGCTTATTAGTTGCATTTGTAGAGGTGCATACCATATGATTTCGTTGAGCATTTTACAATTCTAGTTTGACTAGAATTACATTTCCACTTGTGTATTTTTAGCTATTGCTGTGCTGTGGATAGAGTTTATTCGGGAGGTGCGTTGGTGTTGGGAAGAGTCACAACCATTGCCCAAGATGTTGCCCAATGGTTCAATTGATCTATCTACTTGTTTGATCAACCAAAAACTACAAATGGTAATACATTGTTTCGTATTGGTGTTATCTCATTCATTTTAGTTGAAAGATTTATATAATAAAATGTTGTAATTTCAATAGTTAGGTCACAACAACATGTGATGCTTGCTAAAATATTAGTTATTCCTGGACCTAAATGAATCATGTGCTCGAGTGGTACATGCAATTCAATTTTTACTATAGAATACATTGTCACTCTTTGCAAGATTGATATTGTCAACATATGATTCTTTGTGAATTAAAATATTTAGCTTTGCTATTATACATGACTTGTGTTAGGAAAAATGGTATTTCTAGCAATGTATGTCTATATAAAGTATAGCTATATATATATATATATATATAGCTATACTTTATATAGACATACATTGCTAGAAATACCATTTTTCCTAACACAAGTCATGTATAATAGCAAAGCTAAATATTTTAATTCACAAAGAATCATATGTTGACAATATCAATCTTGCAAAGAGTGACAATGTATTCTATAGTAAAAATTGAATTGCATGTACCACTCGAGCACATGATTCATTTAGGTCCAGGAATAACTAATATTTTAGCAAGCATCACATGTTGTTGTGACCTAACTATTGAAATTACAACATTTTATTATATAAATCTTTCAACTAAAATGAATGAGATAACACCAATACGAAACAATGTATTACCATTTGTAGTTTTTGGTTGATCAAACAAGTAGATAGATCAATTGAACCATTGGGCAACATCTTGGGCAATGGTTGTGACTCTTCCCAACACCAACGCACCTCCCGAATAAACTCTATCCACAGCACAGCAATAGCTAAAAATACACAAGTGGAAATGTAATTCTAGTCAAACTAGAATTGTAAAATGCTCAACGAAATCATATGGTATGCACCTCTACAAATGCAACTAATAAGCATTTAAATTAAAGTGAATAAGCCTTTGTTTTTCTTACATACCACGTATGTTGCAATTACCAATCCATAAGGAGTGTAAGCAAAACTGTGCAAAAAGAGAATCAAGTGGTGCTCCTTTGATAGCTCGAGACCTCTTATGCTCGCTTTTAGTAAAACCCAAGACTTGAGATCCTAAGTTGACAAATATAACATGTGAAAAAATGAATAAAAAAGATATCACGCTTAGGAGTTCTTTAAACTAATAAGCCCTACAATCATGTATATTTACAAAAAACGCACTTATCAGATCATTTCAAAAGTGCTCTATGCAACAAACTAAAACCACTACGTTTTAAATCAATTAATGATATTGTGAAGAGACAAAAACCACAAAAATTTACAGTGACCCCAATGTTCTCGTAGTAAACAATAGAATTCTAATCGATGAAGAAGAAAAAGAAAATGAAGTGCCAAAGAAAGAAGGGAAGGAACGATGTAAGCTAACATACTGAAATTATGAATCATGAAGGAGAAAAGGTACATCGTAAAACCTTGAAAAGAATTGTTGGTAAATTAAGAAAACTAATATCTAGTACATGATGATTCGAATAAAATAGGAAAATATTGTCCTAGAATTAGGATAAGATAAATCAGCACCTAAGTAGTTAGTGTGCTGCAGATTAATAGAGTTAAGTAGTTAGGATATTTATTCTATATTGGTCGTATTTTTCCATTAAAGATGTATAAGTCAGAGAATAAATATATAGAACTTTAGTTATGGTTTTCCTATTTAGTTTTCTCAACATGATATCAAGGCAGTAGGATTAGATCATGAATTTCACGGCAGCTATTAGACCCCTAAGTCCTAATCGCATAATCATGCAAACATTGGTAAACCTTGGCCAATGTTTAATACTCGGGATGACGGAACAAAGCAAAAGGTTGCAAATAGGTAAGGAAAATGAGCATTGTCAAAGTTGGCATGCATTCCTCCACGTTGGCAAAAATCTTCAACGAGCTGCATGATTCGAAATTGGGACCAAATGATAGCTTAAGATGGACCTTGTGTTGAACTTTAGCCTAACCACAAGCATAAGGGAGAAATGTGAGAGCTCTAAGGACTTAATGTGTGCTCAAATAGATGGAATATAACTAATGAACTTGTCATCGGTAAGCATTGGACCAGACTAGTGTGTTATAAAAGGCTTTGGGTTTGGATGAATCATCATCAATGGATCGAGATCAAAGAGAGATCTTGGATGATGTGACCGATACAATCACAGTAGATATATATCAGCTCTAAAAGATAAAGACCACGTAGGAGAATCATCTAAAGATAATAGAGTTCCCTGTGGATATAGATTTATCTTTCCTAATTAAATGTAATCTCTTATCTTGTTAGTTATGGCGTAGATAAATCCTATCAGATAGGAACCTATTTAGATGGGGATTTCATTAAATTGGTTAGTGTGATGTAATCTAATAAGGATAGAGGCAATCTAGTTAGTTCAGTTCAATAAGGATTCTGAATTGTAAAGCCAGGTGTGCCTATAAATAGTTTATTTGAGCCTTGCTCCTGGGAGAACAACGATATAGGAAGGGAAGGAAACACATTAAGAGAGAGCATTCCTTTGTATACTTCTCGGAAAGTAATAAAGGTTGGTTTTATCATATCCGTGTTTATTATTGCCTATGATTATTTAATCCTTTCGTAGTATTCTTACTTGAATGTGGGAGTTAAACACTTCGAGACTCGTGCGACGTTTGAGAACATGATTTTGTTGGTCAACGATCATGTGGGAAGGTTAAGTCTAAACGGACGTAAGTAAGATTGTCGTGCAAAAGAGTAGACGCGACTTCAGTATAAATTTAGTGCCTAGGAAAACCTTTATAGCAACAGCCATGGTGGGTTTTGGTTTGACTTATTCAGATGACAGTAGCGAGTGACTTCAATAGGAGGAAGCAGCATGCTTGCACCAATTGCTTTGTCAAGAAACCCTCTCCAAATTACCATTCATAAGTTGAATGGCAAAAACTACCTTGAATGGTCCCCGTCCGTATGTTTTTACCCCGAGCCGATTACGCTAGAGAAAGTTATGATGATTGGAAAATATCATTTGTGCTTCCCAGACTTCATCTGTGACTCAGTTCACGCTATCATCTAGGTCACTATTCATGCGTATCTTCTATTCTAATTTTGAACTATCAGGAGACAAAGTTGGTCTTCGAGGTCTTCATGAAAATTGTAGTTCTTGAAGTCCTCTTTCCATCTATCTAAAGAAACCCTAGTTTGGATGCTTGTAAGAGAAGTTTTACTAAAGGATTCAGGTTGAAAGGTAGGAATGGACTAGTCAACTGTTCTAAGAGCTAAGCTGAGACTAATAAAGGGGAGTTTTGAGAAGATAATCCGAAAGTGATCAAGGTGTTATTTTTGGAAGATAACTTGCGTAGTAAGATATTAGACATGCGTAAAAGTAACAGGTATTGGTATCAGAGCAAGCATGAATAATCATGTATGAGGAGTTAGGCTCGAGAAATGGGGCCTAACAGATGTGGTA
The DNA here is from genome assembly GCA_027575705.1 of Erythroxylum echinodendron. Lineage (NCBI taxonomy): Eukaryota > Viridiplantae > Streptophyta > Magnoliopsida > Malpighiales > Erythroxylaceae > Erythroxylum > Erythroxylum echinodendron. The sequence goes on from JANZXR010000005.1 coordinate 19,690,486, forward strand.
TCAGAACATGCAAGCAAGTCTGATTCAGACTCCGAAAATGGGGTCTGACAATATAAGATCAATGGCCTCCATCATTAAACATTAAGACAATATATCTGATAAGCTGCATTTTACAAAGATTGTCTAGTATCCTTAGAACATCTAAACAAAGTCCATTCTAATTTTTCTTCTTTTGTTCATTCACTAATCAAAATCATAACCTTCTCAAGTGTAATTACACCCAATTGTAAATTGCTTCCTATCCCAATCCACCTCTACTTAACCTCTAATTAAGCCGGAAAATCACTAAAAAAATTACTCCTACATGGTGAATTTAGATGGCTGTAAAGGACCTAAACTTGGTATTTTTCTTCTAAGAATATAGAAAAGAAATTGAAAGAGAAAGGGAATATTGAAGTAAACAAAATGTATGTTATTTATGGATTATTATTAATAGGTGATATTAGTTAGAGATGCTTTATTTGAATTTATGAGTTAATTACTTGCATGATATTATTTAATATTATCTTTTATATATAAAAAATAGGGTCTGAACATTTGGCTTTTGTTTTAGTGCACTTGTTGTACATATGTTTATTTCGATTAAACAAATTAATTTGACCTAAATCATGGCATAATAAAAAGGAGATGAAAGATAAAGAAAATAATTAAATTAGTTAAAGAGATCTTTGTTATGCTTAACTATGAGTCTTTTGGTTTAGAGGGAGAATAAAAGAAGAAGATATTATGATATGTGTGTGTATGGGCATGTGCTTACCCCCTTTCACCTCTCTAGCTAAATAGATAATATGAATTTAGTGTTTCTAAGCTATGGAAAGGAACAAAATTGGATCTCAGCTATAGAAAGGAACAAATGCAAGAGGGAAGAAGGCAAAGTAGGGATTTTTTTGTAGTTGAATTTAATATTTAATTTACTGACATAAAAATTATTGTCCACGTATCATTCATATGGCAAATATACTAGCTCACATAACCTATTATGTCAACAATGTTAATAAGAGGTTTAATGGTATAATTTTTTGAAAATTTAAAAATTTGAATATTTTATAACTACGTTTTAAAGTTCAAGTTAAAATTACAAAATTTAGAAAAATTTACAAGTCTTACTAAGTAACTATTAATGTTTTATTGTTGTTTAGGTTTTAACAGACATACGACCCTAATAACTAGAATCTTTAGTTTACATAAAAGTTGTAAAAATAACAATTAAAGAGAAGGTATTTATGATCAAATAGCTCAAATAGAGCAAGTCCCTCACTCCAAGACCTTTAAGCTCGATTTTCAAACAAAAATGTTTAAGTTTCTCTATATACCATCTATTAAATTGTCTAATATGAAATGATAAGGCTTCATTAATTAATTTGTCGTAGTTTTATTTGGCATAAATTAAGGTTAATAAAATACCCAAACAAAAAGAAGATATTATTATGCCTTAAATTATTAGTAAAACTATTCATAAAAGTTTTGTAACATTTAAATGCAAAATCTCAATATAATTCTTCCTTTTAATATCTTTTAAATGATAAATATATAAAATGACTAAATTTTTATTAAAAAAATAAAATGGTATATTGTGCACATTAATAGAAAAATATATAAATGATGGATGGATAAAAATAAAAATATTTGTTAAACTTATCTAAATATTTATGCTTGTTGTTGAGCAAGTTTTATATCTATCTAATAAAACTTTCATTACCTGTAAGTATACGGATCGTACCTTGTAGTACCAAAAGATATCCATCCATGAGGAAATAGATAAAATAATTTGAACATAACTTTGTCTAAGGTATTAAAATGGTGTTTGAATGAAAATAATAACAGAAATTAAAACAATTAACAAAATCAAGCAAATAAGTAAATAAGTAAATAACAAGTGAATTGTCAAAGTAATTTAGGGATTGATCAAAGATGAATGCACATGATTTATTCTTTCATTATTTTGTTTCCTTAACTATGATTGATCCAATTCTGTGTCATCCTAAACTTCCTAAGGTATTGATTACTATCTCTCAAGACCTAATGAATTAACCCTAATTGAATCCAAAAATTTCAGAATTGCATTCTCTCTATTCACAAAACTTTCCTAACGATTTCGATTAGATATGAAGTTATCTATTAGACAATTAATTTTTCATACAAGATCTCTCTTCGAATGATTATTAATTTGATAATTGAAGGACTTATTAAATTACCAACTCTCGTTACACAAACTAATCTGATTACTTTCGACTCACTCTATCAATTTGTTGTCAAAGTATAAGGATGCATAATTTTTACATCACTAGAATATGTATTGAATCAATAATAATCAAAATCATAAATTAAATTCATAATAAACCCTAATCTAGAATTTAGAAACTCATGAACATAATAAACATCTTAGAATTCAATTTACACATCAAGTTTGATGAAAATAACAAAAGGAAAAGAAGAAAAATTTTATTTGGAGCTTAATCTAGAAAGCTAGAATTCCTGGTCGTTATTCTTAATTTCCCACATTTGATCCACTTTAGTATATTGGTCGTTGCATTTTTTAAAGTGTTTCACGTTCTTAAATAGTTCTTGACGCTTTTATGGTTCTTTGTATTCCCCACTTAATTTGGTTCTAAAAATAAACTCAAAATGTCAAAAGACCAGAAAAACTTGCTTGCTAAAAAGGCTGAAATTTTTTGTTTCACTCTTTGGGAGATGCACAGTCTAATACACATCTATGCATCAGACCGTGCATAACTTAAAAAACTCCAACATTTGCAAATTTTCAAGGGCTAAGAGGCATACACGGCAATAAACAGGACCGTGTATTCATAATTTGCTTCAAATCTTCCTTGTTCTTTAATTATATGATTTCAAAAACTCACAAACACATCAAACACCTCATAAAACATAAAATTAAGATCCAAATCATGATCTAAACTACACAAACACTTAGAATATAAACAAACAGTAATAATAACATAACTCTAGGCCTATACACATTACAATCATCTAAGAAACACTCAATATTACACTTAAACATCTATCCAAACATAGTATAATTTACACCTACCATTTAAGTTTAATATATAAAAATTTTGGCTTGTAAATAAGGCAACAGTTAGTTATGTTTTCAGGTTTATTCAACCTATTAACGTAAACACTTATATAGAGAGAGAAAAGTAGTAACCTATTAACGTAAACACTTATATAGAGAGAGAAAAGTCGTATATAATCTTATTTAAAAACCTAAATTAAAACAAACACTAATATGTATAATATAGCAATAACTAACTTAACAGGAATTTTAAGTAATAATGAAAATTATAAAATGTCTTAATAAGTACTAGAATAATAAAGCAATTGAAAAAATAAGCCAAATAGTATATTTTGGCCTCAAAATACATTAAATTAAAGAAATTCAATCACACATCATCATATTTGGTGTGAGAAATTGACAAAATCTAATCCAGTACGTAACAAAATAATTATAAAATTCTTTTGTATGGTTTCTTGAAAGTCAAGATTACTTAAATTATATAAAGTGATTAACACATAAAGCATAATAAATCAAGAATCACAATTCGTACCTTATTTTAAAGTTTGATCTTTTTCTTGGTTATTTCCCTCGAATAGTTTCTAAAATTGGCTCATCCTAATCACAATAGTTGCACAAGTGTTTGAACTCTAGCAGTATTCGTAGAACATGTTGAGATAACTCAGTAACTATCACAAAGATGGTTAGGAAAAGAGTGCTAGCCCTCACGAACTCTAAGTGCCTGTTTGGTTCAGCTTTTGGAGGGCGAAAAAGCAATTTTTTCACCACAAAACCTATTTTTAAGAAAAATAAGTGTTTGGATGTAAAATCCAAAAGCACTTTTTAAATAGAAATCACTTTTTTAGAAGCTAAATACAGCTTTTTAAGAAGTTCAAATTTGGAGCTTTTCAAAAAAGCTCTAACAAAAGCTCTACTGATATAAGCCCATCTAAATAGGCACAAAACCTATTTATAATAGGTTCTGGACATTATAGTAACTTAATTGAAATAAGATTCTAATATCAATGAAACTTTAATTAGATTTATAGTAATTTGACTGAAATAAAATTCTAAATTCAATGTAAAATTCTAATTTTTATGCATAATCATGACAGAGAGGTGGAGCAAGCCATGCACAATTATGCATCTGCTTTTTCAAAGTCATAAGTTTTTAAAATACTTTTGATGATTTAAGGCTATTTTTGGAATAAAAATATATGGAGAAACCCTATAAAGAACCCCAAAAGGCTCAAGAGTATAAAAAGGAAGAGAAAAACATCAAAAGAATGGTTAAAACACACCAAGAGGAAATCAAAAAGAGCAAAATTTTGAATAGCACAAGTTGCAGAATCCCAACTCAAGGTAAAGAAGAGAAGACATCTAGTTTCAATTCTTTACTCTTTTTTTTTATTTCTTTGTTGTATTGAATGTTAATGATGACTCAATTGGCATATTTAGTTACATCTATGGATTGCTAACTTCCTTTTAAGAATTACTTTTAATTTATTTATTAAGCTTTTTACATTATTGATTGAATGAAATATGCTTGTGATGTTTATTTCTTTATATTTAATTTAAATTGAGAGATCAGATTGGATCAACTATGCTGTTTTTCAAAACAAGAGTTGGTACCTTAAAAGACATATAAACATCAAATTAATAGGAAATTGAAGAGAGATCATAATTTTTTATTATTTATCTATAGGATTACTTTAAATTCAATTGCATAGTTAAGAAGAGTTTTAATAAATCGAGAGCTCATAATTTAATTTCTATGCATTTTAATTAGGATTACTTAATTAGATCTCGAGAGAGGGCAATCATAATTATTGGATATCTAGGATCAAGTAGTATTAAATCAAGAAGGTAAAGTGAAAACAAATAAGGATATAAGTAATTATTAGTTTTCATCATTAATCAATCAACTAATTCACTGATACTTATTTCATTGTTTAATTATCAATCCTTTTTTTAGTTTAACTTTTAGTGAATTAACTTATTGTTTACCTTAAAGAAAGTTTACAAAAATTGTTAAGTGCCTACTCCAATCCTTTTGGACGATAATTTTATACTATAAAATACGATCTGTATACATGTAGTAAAGAATGTTTTTAATTTAAAACTTCAATAATTTTGCTCTTTTCACTTTTCTGCATACATTCACTTTTTTATCATCTTTTCTTTTTCTTGAGCACTTACTTTCTTTTCACACATATCATACTCTTTTTCTAGTTATCTCTTTATCCGAGCTACTAATGATTCTAGCTATAGTTGCCTCATAATCCTCTTGCAACTTTCTACTCAAATAATTAACATGATGGCTAGGTGTCAACCTTTTATGCATTACTACATTTATCCCTTCCTACGAAATTATAGATTTCTTACTATTCTTATGTTTATTAATTACAAATTAACCAAATATTAGAATAATTCATTAACTCAAATTATGCAAATTTAACCTTCTTTTTCTTGAAGTAATTATGAAAATAAAATATAGTTCTAACTTTATCTCCCACTCTAAGTATAATTTAAGATCATTCCTCCCTTTAAACAATCCAAATTGCTATTTTGTTGAAAAATAGACTTTTTATTCTTTATATAACTAATCTCATCATAATCGAAGTTATCTTCTTCCTCCTCATCAAATGTGTGTTTTTTAGAAGATTTAAGTATAAATGGGACTCGAAATGATCCAACCTTATGTTTGAAACCTTAAAAGGGGTCTTATATAGACTTTATAAACATCTTAGGATCAATTTTGACATTATTTTAAATTCCAAAAACAAAATTGGCATTATCTCCACTATTTCTCATATTTAAACCTATTAAGAAAACATTGGTAATAAATAGATTAATTTTTCTTACACACTTCTTTACATGTTTACTCAATATTAGGTTACCAAAACTCTCATGTTTTAATCAATTTTAGCCTTTCCCATTGATTTCTTATCACTCTTAACTTTTACCACTCAACTTCTCGATACAAGCTCTTTAAGAAGAACTTCATTAATATACTTACTAAAAGTAATAATCAATAATAGGGTTGATTATGTTTGGTTAAAGAAAATTAAGATCAATAAGAAGGAAAACAATGAAAAAATAAACGTAAGAATATGCTATGAAATTAAACAAAACAAAAGTAGCAAAATTAACAAGAAAGAAAGAAGCAAAATCAAGAAGAGGTAACAATGATAAAATTAAACTAGAAAAAGGATTAGAATACTTTATAACCAAGCTGCACAATATATGATATTTAGGTTTTGATGCATGCTTTTGATTCTAAATTTTTTTATCCTTTTTTGTTTCCTTTATTTTTTATCATTTTTATTTTATGTATATATGATGCAAACTAACTAAAAGACGTAAGAGAAAAGTGAACGGAATAGGGACTGAGAAAGGGAATGATTGTTCTGCATCTTCTAGCAGGACACTGTTTACGCTCTTCCCCCTACTATAATGGTTCCTCCCCTTCAAAACATTTCATACCTTTTAACCTTTACTCTCTTTTGTTGCTAAACTCAATGTTTGCAATTTTATATAAGAAACTGTCTTATCACAAGTATATAAATCGTAACACTTGTAATATAAAATATATCATTCTTATGAGGATTGGATTAGTTACCTAACAACTTGAATGCACTTTATCTAAGGTAATAAAGATTTAATTAATTGAATTAAAATAAATTAAATGAATTAAAATAAACTAATTAAACTAAACAATTGAATAAGTGAAGCTAGCAATAAGAATGAAGTTAAATCAAAAATGGAAAATTATATGTTATTATATCCTTATCTTTTCATTTATCTTGTTAATTCAATTATGTTTAATCCTAGATATCCTAATGTTTTGATTACCCTTTCTTAAGATCTAATCAAGCAATCTCAGTAGAAATAACTAACAATTAAATTGCAATCTCTTGATTCACAAAACTATTCCTAACTACTCAATTGGATTTGAAGTAATCCTAAGGATAATTAACTCATAATTAAAATCTCTCGTAGATTGTTTATTAATTTGATAATTGCAACTCTATTAAGGTACCAAATCTTTTTTTGCAACTTAACACATAAACTTAATTCAATCTCTCGATTTCTTATCAATTATAAGCATAAGAAATACAATAAAACATTAGTATATATTGAATTCAACAAGAGTAAATTTAAATAAAATAATTAAAGAATAATCCCTCATATGGATTTGGAAATCCATAATCATATTCAACATCCCACTAATAAAAATTAACATCTAATACAATGAAATATAAGAAGAGAAAAGAGGTCTTGATCTAGAAATTCTGAAAAATTGGAGTTGATATTGATGTCTCCACTTTTATCTCCTTGTTTTTAATGTGTAGCCCCCTTTTTGGTGTTAATCTTTGCCTTAAGTACTTCTTGATCCTTTTAAAGTTCTTTATAGGGTTTTCCCACTTATTTTGGTCCCAAAAATAGCCTCAAATAATCAAAAGTACAAACAACTCATAAGCTAGAAAAGTTGCATCCTATCTAGACTCTCTGGAAAAATTATGCATAAGGATATGCAATTGAGCAAAAATCATGCACAATTATGCATGCTTTTGTTCTTCAAGTCCTTCTTCATCTTTCCTTCAATTTTTCTCATTTCCACTCATTAACAAACACATCAAATAACCCTTGAAACATAATATTAAGATCAAATCTTTGCTCTAAAACAATCAAAAAATTAATGCATATGAAAACACTAAGAAGAACACCGTTATAAGTCTTAAACTTATAATTATCATCTAAGAAAGTAATTAAAAACAACTTAAACCTCTAGAAAACATAATATAATATATAATTATCAACATTCACACACTTAAATCTTTGCTTGTCCCCAAGCAAAACTAAAACCATAAAACAAACAAAAACACAAAAACACATAAATACACATTCATGTAACAATGCAATAATGGTACAATGCCATCAAATCTCATGGAATTAACTTAACCTCAAACATTAACCACTTAAAAACAACCAACACACTAACTTACTTCGTTCATATTTAAATGATTTGATTTGAATACACATATCATTCAAAATATATTCATGTACCTATGGCACTTGTAAGCATAAACTTATTATTATTAATCAGTGAAAAAGGTAAACTATCACTAAGTAACTCTTCATGAAAATTCTTGTTGTTTTTAAAAGATTAATAGGTTTAATTTTATTATAAGCACCATTTTACTATTTTCTTTAATGACCACTTAGTCTTTTGATGCGAACCTTTTCATGAATGCTCCCTAGTTACTCAACTAAGTTACGGTTTTGTACTTACCTTAGTTGGAGCATCATTCTAACCCTTTGCATAAAGACAAACAATTTGTCATGAATGCCCCTAGTTAATCAACTATATCACAACTATGAACATGTTACCAACCCTATTCTTAACCTAATTTTCTTAAAAGCGCCACCACAGTGGGAATTTTATTTAATCGATATGTGCTTAAATGTTGATTCATTTGATTTACTACACTTAGTGATTAATGCCTTAGAAACGCTTAAGATATTCACTTTAGCTTATATTTGATTTTAGGTACATTTCAAAAGTGAAGGAGCTAAAATGACCTGAATGCATATTCATTAAAGCCATCTTCTCAATATCCATACTCTATTGATTCATGAAGTAAGAAGAAGAAGAGGATTGAAAGAAAAATAGAAAAGATAGAATGTGAAGTAAAAAATAAAGGAAGAAGAGTCTCATAGACACACATTGGTATGCATAGGCATGAGAAAATTCTCACTCCCATGCAACACCTCTCACGGCTATGAAAGGGGTTGTCACAACAATAACAAGTGTGTCATGGGTGTGACATACTGTCACACCCGTGACACACACACTCACAGGTGTGACAAAGCATTTCACACCCGTGAGTCCATTCTCATAGGCTTGAGAAGGGACAACTATCCTATTTAACCCTAGTTTTTAACTATAAAGGGTAATGTTTTGACAACACAAAGGATCAATTCGAGACAAAAATGAAAACATCTTCATTCTTCATCATTTTCTCTCGTATTTCACATCGAAAGAGGCAATAATGGCTAATGTTTGGAGCTTGAAGAAGGAGATGGAAGGCTAACTTCCCAACGCTAGTTCGATAGTGAAATCAATTCCGAGTTACAGTTAATCTATCTCATCTTGCTAATGTCGATAATCTCTTTTCATATTTTTATGGTTGTTTGTGTTGTTTGAATCGGGTTTTTGTATAGATGATCTTAATACATTATTTGGATTATTCTGTTACAAACCTATTGCTAGAATGCTGAATGTAATCCGTAATTGTTACATTTGATGTTTGTTAGTAGCATCTAATGATCTTGAATCATTAGGAACATCATAACTTAGGTTAGATAACCCAAACGTGTGAGGTTACTGCCTATATTGATTATTTTCCACTTCATAATGCGACTGCCAACTTGAATCTAGAGATCATATCCTAGGTTATTTGGTGGCTAGGTTTAATTAATGATCATATCTTAATTAAACACAACCTAAGCAAAAATCGAGATTAGCAAAGCTTATTGTTAGTCTCTGATTAATAGTTCGAAAAGAAGTGTGAAGACATTGGGATGATGGGATGTGTTTAATCATGTTTAGGCTGAGATTGATCCTAGAACCAAACTTTACTTATATTTGACATTTTATTCATTTTCGATTGTTTGCTATAATTTGTTTTTGCTAGTTTACTTTTTACTTTTTTTCTAAATTGTGTAAAACCTAAGAACCCCCTTTTTATTTTCCTTGCATCAATTAATTTCGTTATAGAAATTCACTAAACATTCCCTGTGGATATGATCCTGACTCACCACAACTACAAATTTGAGTCTGTAGAGTTAAGTAAACCTTGTAGTGCATTTGACACATGTTATCAAATCTTGACATCATTGCTAGGGAGTGTGGTGATTTAATATTTGTTTTTGATTTTAGTCAGTTTTTTGTGTATATATATTTTTTATAATTGTTTGTTATTGTTATTTGTTAATTTTTAAATGTTTATTAGTCTACTAGCCAGTTTCCAAAACATTCTAAGGGTTAGAACCCTAGACCATTGGACATAAGTAATAGCATTGAGATTTTACGAAATACATTTCATTCATATGCATATCATTAGCATACACATAAGAAATATGACTTTGTACATATTGCAAAGATAGTATATGCACTCAATTGACATATTCCGGGGTATCAAAGATTTTAAATGAACATGATATGAACTGTGAATTATTATATCTTGAATTTTGGTTTGAATGGATTCCAATTAGTAATTTGGAATTAATTGTTATAAATTGGGAGCAATGAATTAATATGTACATTTGGATTAGGGAAAATGCCAAGTGGTAAGATAAATTGACACATGGAAAATTAGGATGATTAAGCCTATAAATTGAGTGACATTTGGCATAAATAATGAGTGACAAATGGACTAGTAATTAATTAACATATGGATCAATTATTGAGTGAAAAATGGACCAATAACTAGGACACAAATGGTAGCATATTAAGTGGAAAAATGGCTTACATGCCTAATGACATATGTCATTGAAAGAGGATGACATCTTACACCTAGTTGAATTAAATTGATGCAGAAAACATTTCTATTGTCTTCATTCTTCCTCTCCACTAAAAATTCTCACACTCCTATAGCTCTGTAATTTGTCTTCAATCCTACTAATTACCACTTTAAAATCATTACAAAATCTTGCATCAAGAAAGCTATAACTTTCTATTTTCTATCTATTGTCTTCTTGTTGTTGAAAACCAACCTTGGGTTTGTGATGAGCTTGTATAAATTAAGAACTAGTTTAACTTGATGTATTAAGGTGGAATTTGAGTTTAACAAGTAATTAGAAATCTGATCTTTATGGCATGGTTTAATAGAATGATAATGATGATTTAACTGGAATGAAATGTATATAATGTTGATGATGAAATGTGTTGGAATATGTTGAATGAACTTGGATGTTTTTATGCTTGTTCTTTGATGTATAAAAACCATGGCTTATAGGGTATGATAATGGATGTATTGGACTAGGATTTGAAGTAGAATGAAGGTGAATTTATGTTAAAGAAAAATGATAATGGAGTGTTCTTGAAATGAGAAAGAACTAGGACTATATGCATAATAATAAATGATAGTTTCTGTTTTGATTTTTGATGCATGAAAGACAATAATTTGTGATCTGCCAATTTAATAATTTTGAGTTGGAATTATAGATGATATTGATGAGCAATTGGAGTATAATTCAGATCTAGCTGAGGTATAATTGATGGACTATTAGGAAGATGTTTTAAGTTTGGTATAAAGATGTAAAATTCTGGAAAAATTGAAGGAATTAGATGGTGAACTTTCGGTTCACTCATCCCACGATCATGGTCGTGGAAATGGATACATGATTGTGGGAAATGGCCTGAAGTGAGGAAAATGTTGGTTTCTGTGATTTTTGAACCAACTAAGGATAAGTTACTTTACTATGGTGCATTTGGACTTGATTGAGGCTTAAAATAAACCTTACTTGATGTTGGATAAGTTGGTTAACTATTTGATAAGTTTAGGTTGTTAATTGATATTATAATTTAAGGAAAGGATTGTTTAATATCAATGTATCTAAGTTTGGAATTTGTTAGTGTTAAAGGAATGAAGATGTTCTTATGAATACAAATATGATCCAAAGGATATGAATAATGCATTAGGAATAAATGAATGAGAATTAGGATATTGTGTGATTGTATAATGCTAAAAAAGGGTTGATGAATATATGATTAATGAATTTAGTATAGTCAAGTTTACTTAAGGTATAAACCTAATTGTAAATTAGTTATATCTAAGTTATGATGTATGAATAGTTAAGAATCGTGATTAAGGATACATACCTGGGAAAAGTCAATTGAGCATGCATGACATATATATATGTGTGTGTGTGTGTGTGTGTGTGTGTGTGTGTGTGTGTGTGTGTGTGTGCATGATTGAATACTTATATGATTGATCAACATACTAATGTGTATAATGTGTATTGTATGATTAAATAAGCACTAGTTGAACGTCAGCATCTAGACATTGTCGGATCGTCAAGACAATAGCTTATCTAGAGCATACTGTGAGTTAACCTAGATGTTTTCTCACCGTGATTGATTTGGCTCTACTAAAATTTTAGTTATTAACCTGTTATTGATATGATTGTGATAATTCTGGACATTGATGATCTGAGGAGTTTGATATTTGGGAATGTATTGGGAGTGTTTTCTAATTGAATGTGAATATGGAAAATGTATACTCAACAAAATGTTGAACACCAGACTTAAATCCGATGAATATTTGAAAATGACTGTGCACAATGAATGAAAGTTATTGATAGTGCATTTTGAGAAATGATGCATCACATTATTATACATGATTAGATAAAAGAGTTGTGACCGAAGCGACCAGTGTAAAAAAGAGCTTAAAGCTCATAAATGTGCACGAAAAGCCACAGGCTCAATTATTAATGAGCCTGATATCCGTAATGGATATGGGAAAGTAAATAAAATGAACCAGTTATCCACAATAGATATGGGACAGTAAATAGGCACTCGATCACAACAAAATAATAATGAAAGTGGAGTCACATATGCATATGCATTTGTCATTATATTTTCAAATGTATCATGTGAATGATTAGGAATAAGTGCTGAATTATATTGATATAAAGATACGCAATGTTTGTGTACATGTTGCTTCATGTACATGTTTGAGATATGTATAACTGAGTTAGATGAATGAATTATTCTAAAATGAGTATATGAAATGTATGAAGTTCATGATCTATTGTTGAGATGAGATACATTGTGAATTTGGTTTCATATCAGTGATGTTTTATATTCTAACTTAAGTGAGCAAATCGATGATGGTTCACTCACTGAGTTCGCAAACTCATCAAAATTGCAACGTTAATTTTTGGGTACAAAGAAGGTTTAGCTTCTAAGGCAAACTAGTAGAAGTCTAGTATTGTCAATTTTGGGAAAACAAGAATGACTCAAAGTTTTGGTCAATCGATATCTAAGGAGTTGTAGATTGTGTTTATGTAGTTTCTCATTTCATGTAGAACATTTTGTAAAAGAGTAGTAAACACTCAGATGCTTTTGATGATGTAAATATATAGATTATGAAATGTAATGCCACAATGTAAATTGTGTTTATGAATGAAATAGGAATAGTTAATGTTTTGACTACTTATGTTCTATATGATTCTATAATAAGTGAATGTGATTGCTCTAACATGTCATTTTCATAGAGTACGTTCTTGAATGTTCTCTGGATATTCAGCTATATGTTCTATGGTAGTAGTGTGTTACAGTTAGTGTTGGTGTATAGTAGTGACTAGATCTGCTCATAGAGGACTTGAGCAACTTCATCCAGAGATCGAGAGGACAATGCAGAGATTGCAAATGGTAGGAGACTCAGAATCTTAATTCAAAAAAACGATAACAAGCCTAAGAACATTGAGGGAGTTGGCTGTACTAGACCTAACTCAAAGACTATTATGAATTACATTTCCAAATTTTGCTGAACATGTTCCTTTTAAGTTAAAGTCTAGATCAATACATTTATTACCCAATTTTTATAGACTTACAGGTGAGGACGTGCATAAGCATCTTAAGGAGCTCGATGTGGTTTGTCTGAGCATGAAGCCTCCCGAGTTGATGGACAAGCAGATCATGTTGAGGGCCTTCCCATTCTCACTCAAAGATGCAACGAAAGATTGGTTGTTTGATTTACTAGCTGGGAGTGAGAATACTTGGCTAGAGATGAAGAAAATGTTCTTGGAGCAATACTTTCCGGCATCAAAGATAATAAGTGTTCGGAAGAATATTTGTGGCATTAAGCATTATAATGGAGAGTCTCTTCATGAGTACTATGAGCATTTTAAAAAGTTATGTGCCAATTGTCCGCACCAAAACATACCAAAGTAACTTCTTATCTAATATTTCTATAAAGGATTATTACCAATGGAAACGTGTTTGGTTGATGCGGTGAGTGGTAGGGCACTTTATAAGAAGACTCACATTGAAGCCAAGATTATGCTTGAGCGAATGACCCCTATCATATAACAATTCAGTACTAGCAACGATGATCAATGAGTAAACGAGGTAAGTACTTCATCTATTGAACATTGTTTAGATGAACTAATAACTTTTGTGAGACAGATTGTAGTTAGACAGGAACAAGTGAAAGTATGCGGAATATGTTCGAACACGAGCCATCCAACTGATGAGTGCTCGACCCTACAAGAGGAAAGTTTAAAGTATATGAATGCTATAAGAAGGAAATTTCCAAATCAATACAATCCGTACTCACAGACGTATAACCTAGGTTAGAAGGATCATCCCAACTTGAGTTATGGAGGAAACATGCAACATTCTTACTTCCATAATTATTCGTAAGGAGCACAATAATTTCAACCAAAGCCGTAAAGAGCACAGGGAGCCTCTTCTTCTATTTCAGGTACATCTCTTGACGAATTTATCAAGACCTCTACTGCTAACAATCTTCAACTTAGTCAGAGTGTGCAGTAGCTTAGTCAGGGTATACAATAGCTTCAATAGAGTATAATGCAGCTTAATAAAAAAATATCACATCAAGCACAAGGTTTCCACCGCTTACCACCCCCAACTAACAGGCAAACTAAAGTCCCGAATTGAGAAATCAAGTTGATCATGGAGAAAACTATGCAGCGCAATAAGAATGATTGGATCGTAAGATTAGAGAATGCACTATAGGCCTACAGGATGACTTATAAAACACCAATTAGGATGTCTCTATATAGACTAGTGTTTGGGAAGATATGTCATATTTTGGTGGAACTACAATATAAGGCATATTGGGCTATCAAAAGATGCAATATGAATTTGGATGATGCGGGTGTGTATAGGAAGTTGCAGCTTCAGAGTTAGAGGAGATGAGGAATGACTCCTATAAGAACGTAATGATATATAAGGAGAAGATTAAGGCTTTCATGATAAGATGATTTTGAGGAAAAGCTTCTCGGTGGTCTAGAAAGTGCTACTATATCACTTAAAGCTCAAATTTTTTCCAGGTAAGTTATGTTTCCATTGAGTTGATCTGTTTGTTATTATTCATGTCTTTCCTTTTGGTGCAGTAGAGATATAAAGTTTGAAAACCGAAAAAACATTTAGAGTGAATGGTCATTACTTGAAGTCGTATTATAAGGCTTCCAAATGGAGAATTTGGAAGTGTTGATGCTAGAAGACATGAATGATGTCACTTGATGAAAGCAATAAGGAGTTGAGCTAATGACAATAATCAAAGGCGCTGCTTAGAAAGCAACCCAAAGGAAGTCAATTTCTATTTATTTACATTTTCAAATTTGTTATTTTCATGAAATACTCCATTTCTTACTTTTGATGTTACATTGGGGCAATGTAAGTTTTAAGTGCGGGGGGTGGGTATCTTAGTTTTTATGCATATTTTGAGCTTAATTATAGCTTATGTGGCTTCTTAGGCCATTTCTAAAATCAAACAAATAAAATAAATTTTTTCTTATTTTCTAATGCTTTTAAGATTATATAGTCACAATTAGAGTATAATTGACTAGAAAAATCAATGGCAACTTTGGCATGTACTTTTGCTCTTATAATTGGTTAATATATATTATCCTTAGAAGAGCGGTGACTAGTGATAGACAAAAACTAGTGAGATTTTGAGTCGTATTAAACTGACACATCCATATTAGTCTCACTGTCTTTTGTTATGCGTGACCTTTATGACATATATATCATAATTTTACTTTGATTTTCTACTCAAGAACACATTTTTATCACATGCATTTTTATGAAAATGATTAGGTATTCTTTGTTGTTTACTAGCTACATTAGCCAAATAGCCTACCCATTTATATGATTTTTCCTTTGTTAACCCCCTTTGAGCTTTATTAGCCTTTTCTTTTGTATAAACCACATTACATGCTTTTAAACCTAACCAAATATCCTACCCATGCTTTAAATCTAGTGGAGCATTTGTTAACTGTTAATGATGGTGGATGTACAAAAATATGTCTAAGGGTGTGCATATGTATGAGATGGTAATTATTGTTGGGATGCTATTTTATGTCTTGTCAATGGAATTCCCATGTTGATTTTTCTTCTTTCAATTTTTAAATGAAAAGAAAGAAAAAGAAAGAAAAAATGTTTGAATAAAAATATCAAGAAGGAAGTGCATATGTTTTGCAAAGTTATTTATGATTAGTCTTTCCAACCAAAGTTGTATTGAATGGGTGGTTTTAACATATTACATATAAGACAGATGTTTTTTTGGATGGAGCACTCTTTGTGTTATGTTCATATGGTATGGTGTGAGAGTTTAATTAAGTTATAAAATATAATTGTTGCATTCATCATAGTTGATGGTACCTAGTTTTGAATGAATGTTAACTTGTGCACTTAATATCTCATTGAGTGTTACATTTGCTTCACTAGTTTGATGGCTTTTATGCTACATTACCCCAAATACATGTTACCTTACCCAAAATACATCGCCCCTTACCCTTTTCCACATTATAAACCTAGAAAAGTCCTTTGATTTATGGTTATGCATGTAATTTTAATGGTGAAGAAATGAAATGATATACAAAGTTGTGCATTGTTATAATCATGAATGATGTTCGAGTGTACCTATAGAAATATCTTATTTAAACATATTTTATCCAATTCTACCTTAATATTACTCAATTTCTAAGGATAATGAATGTTAATTGATCATAAGTAGAAGATTTGAATGTTGAGTTATTGCTATAGGTTTTGAAAGTCATTTATCTTTACTTATGATTATTTATTCTTAGGAAATATAGAAAATGAGTAAGAGTTTTGGCTTATGATATTGATTTTGAAGATTTGCCTGAGGATGATTAAAAGCTAATTTTGAGGGAACTTGATATCTGCTTAAATGTTGATTCATTTGATTTACTACACTTAGTGATTAATGCCTTAGAAATTCTTAAGATACTCACTTTAGCTCATACTTGATTTTAGGTACATTTCGAAAGTAAAGTAGCTAAATTGACTCGAAAGCATATTTATTAAAGTCATCTTCTCAATGTCCACACTTTATTGATTCATGGAGCAAGAAGAAGAAGAAGTTTAAAAGAAGAAGAGACAAGATAGATTGTGAAGTAAGGAACAAAGGAAGAAGAGTCTCATGGTAACACATTAGTGTGCATGGGCATGAGAAACTTCTTACGCCAATGCAACACCTCTCACGGTCATAAGAGGTCTCTCATAGCAGTGAGAGGGTTTTTCACAACCATAAAAATTGTGTCACAAGTGTGACATACTAATCAAACATGTGACACACACACACTCACATGTGTGACAAAGCATGTCACACCTATGAGTCCATTCTCATAGGTATGAGAAGGGACAACTGTCCCATTTAACCCTAGTTTTTAACTATAAAGGGTAATGTTTTGATGGCACAAAATAAACATTAAGGACAAATGAAAACACCTTCATTCTTTGTCATTTTCTCTCGTCTTTCACACTGACAGAGGCAATAATGTCTAATTCTTGGAGCTTGAAAAAGGAGATGGAAGGCTAACTTCTTAACACCAGTTTAACAGTGAAATCAAGGGAGTCATGGTTAAGCTATCTCATCTTATTAATGTTGATAATCTCTTTTCATATTGTCATTGTTGTTTATGTTGATTGAAATGAGTTTCGTATAGATGATCTAAATACGTTATTTAGATTGTTTTATTACAATCCTATTGCTAGAATGTCGAATGTAATCTATAATAGTTACATTTGACGTTTGTTAGTAGCATTAAATTATCTTGAATCATTAGGAACAACGTAAATTAGGTTAGATAACCAAAACATGTGAGGTTACTGGCTATATTGATCATTTTCCATTTCGTAACGTGGCTGCCAAATTGAATCTAAAGATCATATCTTAGGTTATTCGATAGCTAAGCTTGATTAACGATGGTATCTTAATTAAACACAACCTAAGGAAAAACCGAGAATATAAGAGCGTATTGTTGGTCTCCGATTAATAGTTCAAAGAGAGGAGTGCAAAAGTTAGGATGATGGGATACGTTTAATCGTGTTTAAGCTGAGATTGATCCTAGAATTAGACTTTACTTATATTCGACACTTTAATCATTTTTTATTGTTTGCTATAATTTGTTTTTGCTAATTTACTTTTACTTTATTTTTTAAATTGCGTAAAACCTAAGAACCCCCTTTATTTTCCTTGCATTAATTAATTTCATTATAGAAATTAATCGAACATTCCTTGTGGATATAACAGTACGCCGTAACACTAGTCAAAATAAACTAGACCCACTACTGTCGCAATGGTAAGTCTAGATCGATCCCACAAAGAGTGTGTATAAAGTTTATGAAATGAAATTAATCAATGTTTAAGTTTTTTTTTTGGGG